>JAMXBB010000003.1:89398059-89489661 GCA_024138015.1 Lumnitzera littorea
AAAAAAAAACCCAATTTATTTAAATGTCAATTTTTGTCCTAAAAGGTGAATTCAATGAATTAAATCTAAATTTAGAAAGTTTGTGGTACTCATGAGGGTTTAAAGAACCTAACCCCTAGACTTGATCTTTGGTCTTTCAAAAACCTTTTCTTCCAAAAATTGGTTTTTCCTACGTAAACTAGTGTCTAGATCAAAACCAAATCCATCTACTTGGTTTTAACCTAAACCATTTCCTGACTCCAATTGGGTGGCGACTCCAAAAAGTTTATAAAATTCTTTAGAAAAAAAGCCTTAGTTTTCCTTAAATCTTAGTCGAGGATCAATATTAAATGGGTAAGGTTTAATATTCGTTAGTTTAGAGAAAACTTATAAAAATCAGGAAAATTATCAGGCTTAACAATAAGGAAAATAATAATATACTTTAGATATATATATATGACAATTTAGCGAAATACAAATAGATAGAACCTTAACATTTTCGTAACTCTTACGAAAACTAAATCTAGGTTTTGTATATATATAAGGTCTCCCAGTAAACAAGGCATTGATGATACAAGTCTGCCATAGTGAGCATCAAGATAGGTAAGTTGGGATCGTAGTTCTATTGCTTATTGAGATACTGTTTTAAAGTATCCATAAGCTTAAGAATACTTCTAAGTATGGTTGTAAATTAGTTGTTTGTGCGTATGCCATATGTGTGATTGATATTCTGATTCTGACAGAAGTTAAACTCTTTGGTGTGTTGTTCTACATGATTATTTCGTTTTGTTTTGTTGTAAATTTGTCTAACCATCCTTCAATGGAATTAAGAGTGATTTGACCACTGACTTAACTAGACATGCATAACAACCGTTAGGGGAATGATTAGGAATATTAAGCTAAATACCAAGTCCCTTCAATGAAGATAGCTAAAGTGGTTCTTTCCCCATCTTTAATCGAACTAAGTGGCAAGCAAAGAGATTGTAACAATAGTAGGGGCCGTGGTTTGAAGGTGGTCACGAGAGGAGAGTATTCTCCATTGTACAAGCCTAGGTTTGGTCTGATTTTGAGTTGTAGAAAACTCCTCAATCTAGGTTGGAGTGGATGTAATTACTCTGACCTCACAATAAACTAAATAACATTGTACGATGTTTCGAGTAATTGATTGCATTGCATTTTCATCATAATTAATAATCTTGTCTATGATTGTATGGTACTCTTTTGACTCCGTCCCACATACTAAACTAGTTATGCTTACACCTCTATAAACTCTTTTACAGGTGATGAGTGAAGGTTAGGATATTTAGATATCACCACTCCTAGGTTAGTGTGCAGTTAGCTGTGAAAGTAAGGAATAAAGAATCTACTGAATCTAGGCTTTTGACTTTTCTTTTTGGTTTTGGGGAAACTAACCAGGAATTCCCTGGAATGCCTACTAGTTTCCTATCTTATTGTAAATAGACTTTAAGACTAATGACTTTTGGTAAACTTTAATTGTAAATTATAACTCCAAATATGAAATGTTTATATAAATGCTATTATGTTATTAGACAACAAATTATACAGAATAGGTATTTTGAAAAACTATATCACAAATTTGATCATTAATAGTTATTAGACTAGATGTTTCAAGTTGGTTAAGTCATATACACTTTGTGTAAACTATATCTATGATAGTAGCCATGAGGTCAGCTTCTATCTTAGATTAGTTTATATGGTGGGACTATTACAGCTTCTCCTATTTGGGGTGTGATAGAACTCACTGGATTAAAGAGATTCAACACTCAATAATCAAGGGAAATAAAGAGATAAGTCTCTCCCATGGTTATACTCTTGAAAATAAATGCAAAATGGATGTAAGTGAAATCTAAATATAAATTAGGGATGCCTTAAGGGCATTCTTTGCTAAGTTTTATGAATGAAAATATACATAAACATGCTTCAAAGTTTGTTGATAGTGTCTATAATCTAGACACTAACTGGGTTGCCATTCGGATGGTAATTTAGAGCATTTTGTGAATGGTGCATTCTTGGATACTATTCAAATGGTAGCTACGATTTGGATGGTTGGGGGATTTATCATTTGGATGGCAAATTGAAATCAAAATTTTCCTTTATATCTATAATATTTTCACCTTGCTTAGATGGTTTCACCTTCATTTTAAGTCATCTTGGCTTATTTCTCATCTCCATAATTAGTACATCTGAAGCATGATTCATACTTATTCTCTTTGCATCTTAAGCTTAAGTCTTCATCGCATTATACCTCCCTCTTAAAGAAGCTTCAATCTAAATCTTAAAGCTTTGAATAGTTTATCCTCCTTTGGGATCAAATATCATCTTACAAGTTACAAGAACATAAACAAAAGCACAATAACAGTCATTGTATGCCCCATCAACTAATCATGAAAACCAATAGATTTTCACATTCTTGAAATGGCAACAGGTAATGCTCCTCACTAACAATATGTACATTATGCTAACATGATTCAACATCCAACCTCCATATATACATCATGGCCTACTCAAATACAAAACCAATATAGAAAGTTCATTGTGTAAAGATAATAGCATAGCATAGAAACCTCCATCCATGGTATGTAATTTAGGTTCTTCATGAAAATGATCACCTTTCTTAGCTTCCCCTTTATTACAATCTTCAACTCCATTAATTTCTTCTGTAAAATCTATGCTACACTTCACTTCTTTGACTACTGATATTTATGATGTTCTTATATATTCTTCGAGTATTTTAAGAGAATTTGGTACTTAATTGATTTATATTTTAACTTTGAGATTTGATGATGATTTTAAATAAGTTTTGTGTTATTTGGAGCTAATTTGAAAAAGTTATGAAGGTTGAAAAAAGATTGCACCCGAATTCATTACCCATGCATCTTTGAACAAATGAGAAGAAATATTAACAGCCGAAGAAGATCATTGAACAAGATCATCAATTGTAATCCCTGCTTATGATCAAGGGCGCTACTTGGATTTAGCTTTGTAAAGTGGAGGAAATAATGGACAAGTTCATGGGGTGCGAATGTGGGGGATGAACATGCTTTGTCCTTGTAAATTTTCCAATTTTGAGGAGATTTGATTCTCTAAAAGATTCTCTACACATATAAATAGAATATAAAGGCCTTATAACACAGATGTTCATTCATTCATAAGATAGGGTTTTTAAAGACCGATTTTCCTTCTTCCTTTCTTCCTTATTTTCTCAATATCTCATATTAGTCTTGTTAATATTCAATTATTGTGAACCCTAAATTCTATGTAATTAGTTTTCTTTTATTCAACCTATAATTTCTAATTTTCTATGTCCAATTACATGTTCTTTTGTTGTTTTCAATTAATAATGCTAGCTTGTTAAGTCAATATCTAATATCATATAGAGATCAAGAGATTAGATATATGATTAAATTTAGTATAATTAGAAGGAGTTGAATATATCCTAGAGATCAAAAGACATGATTTCTCTATATTAGGGTGAAACCTAATGGTAGGATTCACATAGATTAATACAATTTTAAGATTATGACTATGATTCAATTATAATACTTGGTTTAAGAGTTAATAGTAAGAAAGATATTAACTTAATTGAGGAATCCTTTAGGATGAGATTGATAAATTATGTAGTTATTCTAATGGAATCAGTGATTGATTACCAAGAAAATGCATTTGTAGTTAATTTTAATTATCTTTTATTTTATTGGTTTGTTATTTATTTTATTTTAATTAGATTAATTTATATTAGTTATTTTTAATTGATTGTGCTTTTAGTTGATTAGTTAGACAATGGAAATAAGTAGAAGTAGTGGTAGTTAATAATTTATTAATCCCATTAGGATCGACATCCATACTCAAATTACTATATTATAAAACTGATAAACGCACTTTCTTGCATTAACTACCTCTTCAAAATTCTCCACAACTTTACAATCATCCTTCATGTTCATATCTTTCAGTAGATTCTTCACAACAATTAACTTATTCATACTCAATTATCACCTTAGCATCATCCTCCTCTAGAGCTTCTTTTTTATTAGTGCTTTTATTTTTAGTCACAGCCCTTTGCTTACTCATCTTTGGTTTTTAATGTAAATAGTTTGGCTTTTTTAATCTATTTGATCCCAAGTTGCTTCTTGAGGAAATTAAGTTGTGCATTAATTGCATTTATATCTTGTTTGTCTATGAGTTTATGCATTCTTCTTATCTCTATAGCTATCAGACATTTTTTCTTGAATCAACAATTAATAAATAATAATAACTAATAGTACCAATTCTTAAGTACAACCAATCAACTTAACCAACGATAATTAAATAGTACAATTTCTTTATCGAAGCATTTCATCTAACATTCAATGTGCTTTCTCAGCCCACAACAACAAAAACACAAATTTTAAAAAATGACAATTTCTTTTTTTTTTTAATTTAAATAAATATAATAAATAATATCATTTTATTAAATTATTTCTTATATGCATATAAAAAAATGGCAATATCCTCTCACTAATAATAATACAAGGACTCCATTAATGGCTATAGGGATAATAACTTACAAGTTAATATATATACCGTTTTCTAGTTAAGTTTTTCCTTTATACCATGTCAAGGACTCCATTAATCTAAGAAGGGATTTGCTAAGGCGATTATAGCCTAGTAACATCACTGCTGGTCTTCTATTAGGATATATTAATTTCGAATCCCCCGTCCCCCATAGTTGACAATATATATATATAAGAAGGAATTTATGAATAAAAGCATGGTTCATTATTTCACTTTTATTTTATTCATTAATGACCATTTGCAAAAGACATAAAATTTTAGGTATATTATGCAAACCTCCCCTATAAACTTTCATAACTGCATGGACCTCTCCATTTTCAAAATTGAGAATTTACATCTCTAAAATGAATGCAATATCCGCGTTACTTAAGTAATACATTATTTATTATGTTTATATATTAATAATATATATATGCACATTATATTTATGTATTATAGTTAATATTACTATAGTATTACATGTAATTTATAATATACTTATAGTTATAATATAAAATTTTGAAATTATTTATATAAATATATAATACAAATATAATAAGCTATTTTTTAGATCATTGATAGAAATTCTTTAGCCATTAGTTAAGAAAGGCAAATATTAGTATTGAACCTTAATTAGGCTTTGAACCTTGCTTAAGCTCTCTATTGATTTTTGTATGTTAAAATGAACCAAAGGAAATTAAACTTGATCATCTTGTTGGAGAGATTAATATTTATGCTATTAAGTTAAAGAGTCTTAATAGTTCTATTCTAGAATTATCTAACTAAATGAAGATTAAAGTTGTCTTTCTATTTTTTTTTTATTTTTCTTTTCGAAGGTGCTTTGTTTCTTAATATTAATTTCATTATAAAATTTAAAATGAAGATACAAACAAGAAAAAAAAATATGGCATTATGAAATTGCTAATTAATGAATAAATTTGTCAATTTCTCATCCAATACCAAAATGTTGATGCAATTGTAAAATATATTACAGAAAAGGTATAATGTACTTATGCAATAAATAGTTGTAACTAAAAACATAATAAAACACACATATACTAAAATTTATCAATATTAAAGAAGATTTTGCATGTATTTATTACATTTACATTTGAATACACCTATGATGCTTATGTCATTAGCTAGTATATATTACCTATAACATGTTTTTTGTCTTTATTTTCTAATTATACTAAATATATGGGTTGATTTTTAGATTGATATATTTATATATATTTTTTTTATATATCATAATTATTAGTGCATTATAAATTACGTGTAGTACTATAGTAATATTAATTATAATACATAAATCTAATGTAAATATGTTGTTGTTATTAGTATTATTATTATTTTACAAACATAATAAATATATGTATTATTTAAGTAATGTGGGTTCCACATCCATTTTAAGGGTTTAAGTATTTAATTTTGAAAATGAGGGGTGTTCATGTAATTATGAAAGTTTATAGGAGATGTTCATGCAATTTACCCTAAAATTTTATTTTATAATAGCAACATGGAAAATTGTAAATACATAGTTCTAAATTATTCATGGCATAATAATAGACATCTTTAAACTCCAAAGTGTAACTTTTGCCTCCATAACTTAATGTGTGTGATATGCTTTAATTGTTGGTAAATACCCCAAATTATTATCCATGGTTCTTTAGTAATGATTCCAAAGTTCTAATAATCATATTTCAAAGGTATAAGAATATAAAGTCATATTTTGGAGGTTTAAAATGTCAATATACTTGATCATTAGTTTAAGAAATGTAATTGCTATCATCCCATAATATTATTACATACAAATAATAAAAGATATAAATTAGACTACTTTTAACAACTAATGATGTTTTTCTATTTCCATTCAATATTTATCCTTTTCCATATTCATTGATTTTAAACTATGCATAAGTGAAAAAAATGAAAGGTAAGACTTCTATAAGACTATGCATAATTGAAAAAAAAATGAAAGGCTTACTGATGGGAAGGCCCAAGCCTACATACAAACAAATCAAAATATACCAACTAACTTTTCAGAATCAAACAGAAAAACCCTAAAGGTACATATTACTTTCTCTCCCTTCTCTCAAGACTTCTTGCCACTTATATAATATTCATGTCCTTAGGTTTATAAGATCTCTTATTTCCAATAACAAAGTAAAAATATGATTTTAAAAATGAAAAATTCAAATTCCAATCTATTTGTTACTATGTTAACTTGTGTTTTCTTCATTGCATTTGCAAAGTAAAAGAAACAAGGAAAAACAAGTGTTTTGGACTTCAAGCGCTAGAAAGCTCCACAAGTAATTTGCTTTATAAGGACTTCCTTTTTCTCCCCTCCTATAAACCAACCTTGTCCTCAAGGTTGAAGTAGAACTTGATCTAAACTCGAATAAAACTAGCCGGTACTCCTGAAAATGTAATTGAAATGGCCATGATGAAAATAAGATTTTGTGATTGTGTAATCTGCCCATACCCTAAAGGTAATACATTGATCACTACAAAATAATTTATGAACTAGAACAATGTGAAGGCATTCATTTTTTTTACCCTTAAAGTGTTATTTCTACCCCTATAAGTCTAAATGTTGATACGAAATGCAATCATAGGCTAATAAAGCTCTATTATTCCCTTCCCAAATCAAATAATACGTAAGACTATAAGTTCATATACCATCCCATATACATATAATTAATAGTGGCAATGATGAGAGGATTATGCACTAAACATGATAGTTACCCAACATTTACGTAATATCAATATTGCAAGTACTAATCACTAGTTGTTGGAAAAGTTCCTCCGAAGCCAATTTGTAACTATCAAATGTAAAAACTTTTTCGAATAAGAGAGATTGCTAGTGTTGAAAAATAAAGAAATTCGAGTCTCCCTTATTGGTACTCTTAATATGTAACACTTTTGGTGTTTGTTGTGAAATGCATTCACTTAAAATAGCTATTAATGATATTTTGACTTCTTATATCAAATCACCTATATCCTCTTAATTAATGTTATGAAGTGCATTGACGTATCATTTTCTCTTCGTTGATTTGTTGGTAGAGATTCTTTGATTTAAGTTTTCTACAAAACAAAATACTATTAATGGGGCATTGGAATATGCTCTAGTACAACCATTTTGATTCTTAAGTCAGTAATGTGTCTCAATGGAATAAAATCTTAGGTGAGAAAGAGAGAGAAGGAGAGAAAAAGAGAGTGTCCTTTACTTAAAGGCTTCATCTCCTATATGAATAGGAGATGTCGATCGGTATGGACCTAAAGGCCCATGTATTGAAATACCCATCAACATTTGCCCTCCTTCCCCCTAAGTCTCTTTGGCAAGATGTTAGATAGGGAACTAAGTGTTTATATAGGCTCTTAAGGTCCTAAGCCAAGCAACTACTAGGAGCTTCTTGTAGGTATTTTTGGTTGTACCTGTGATCCAATAAACTGGAGTCTTAACTTAAGCAGAGTGATGTAGTACGTAAGATGTTGGATTTTCTCCAGGCTTTCATGCCAACAAAGATAATCGGATAGCTTTTAGAGGAGAGTTAGATTTTCCTTAAGCTTATATGCTAGTGAAGGTGATCTAAGTATAATTACCAAATTTTCCCTGTGCATGAGTGTCACATGATTATCTATGTTAGATTTTTGTTGAACATGAGTCCCATGGAATTATTCGAGTGAAGTGTATTTACTAGACATTAACTAATGTAGGCTTTCAATGCCTTTAACAGAGTTTTTTTTTAACCTTTGAACATATTGGAATTTTTCCTATCTAGGGTTTGAGCATTTGTTGACCTAAGTGTGTGGAAGTTATCAGGTGGCTAAAGTCCACAGATTTTTTATTTCAACATAAACTTGTAGTTTTGCTAAGTTACACTTTAGCGTTCAATAATTGGGCTTAAAGGACTTAATCCCATGATTTACATCTAGCCTCTTTTCCCACAAAGTTTTCATGAGGCTTAAGTGTTGCTATTTTATGTATAGGCATTCCTAAGCCAGGCTTAATGACCTAACCCTTAAGGATCATCCCAGGCTTCATTGCCTTGGAATTTCCTTAGTGCTTAGATATCTCAAAATTTTTTTAGCAATTCAAATTTTTATCCACGCACCTTAGATTTTGATGGATTGTCGACCTCTAATCCTCTCACTTGTGCTTGCCTTCAAGGTTTACAAGGACTAGTCAAGCAAGTGCTCTCATTACACCAGCTCAAGATGGCTCGTAGGTGAACTCTTTACACCGCTAGCTTGGATGTACCATAGTCTACATCAATATGAATCCTAATGTCAAATTGTTATTATAGACTTCTAAGTCTAACCTCTCGAACTCCAAGCTCCAGTTACAAACTTCCCTTACTGAAGAATTACCCTAAGCAGAGCTACCGACTTGACTACCCCACCTAATAGCTTAATCTCGAAATGCATCATCCCTAAAGTATGGATCTAACTACAATGATCTATTTGTCTTGATTTTCTAACAATTGTACTACATTCCCTTTTTATCCTTTGTCATTTTTACCCATTTTAGCTTATACTAAGAACCTTTATTTACATATCACCCTTTTTATAATTTCATATATTTCATTGTTACCCTAAAGACATACTATAAAAAGCCCCTTTATCTTATAGCTGCATAATCATCATCATTGTTAATGAATATTCTATTTCTTTATGCTCTTGCAAGAAGCCTCAACAATCTTATCTAATCTTGTTAAGTAGCTTGAGGTTAGTGGTAAATGGACCTTAGTTCTTTGCTTATGTGTAATATTAAGCATAGGCCTAAGTCATGTAGTGTTTGATGGTAAGTAATATCCAGCGAGTAGCTTCATGAAGCTATTGGAAGTTCTAACCAACCTTTTGCCTTTCTTCAATATCCTAAAGGGCCCATCCTTATCATAAAGAAAGCCTTAGTGACAACTTAAGCTCCTAAGCACATCAAATTTTATCTAGGAAATTCAAATTTTTATATGAGCGATTTGGATTTCTCCCGTAAGATTATTCGATTAGACCTTACTTGCCCTACCCTCTTTTTGTCCAAGAATCAACAATGAGAGTTAATACATAAGTGAGCTTTTGAGGCCTTGGAGCTTAAGTGTTTGGATTTAGAATTTAAAGGATGGCTACTCAACTATTTTAAATGAATGGTTGTGTGGATTTAATTAAATGCCAACAAGGAAATATTTCATCTTTTCGTTGGTTTAATCTACCAAACAAGTGTTAACCAATTTTCCATGTTTAGCAAGCCCGTATATGCATGAGGCGAGACTTGATTATGCTGTTGTCAAGACACCATCTATTTTTTTTCTAAATAGCATGTGTTGTTTTGTCGATATAATGACAATTGAAGAAGTTTTAGATGAACAAACCTAAAGATGGTCATGCAGATAGTGAAATTTATAATTGTTGTCTATGCTTTTATTGAGAAAGTGATTTCCATAACCATTATCTCTCCCATTATGCTCATACATATCAAAATTTATTGAAGAGAAAAACAAAACGTGAAACCCGATTTGAAATGCAAAGAAATTGATGGTTTTGAAAAGTCTCGTTCCTATAGAATGGTGCCAATGTTGATGTATCATTTTTTGCTTCATTCATTTACCAGTAGAGATTCTTTTATTTAAGTTTTCTATAAAACAAATCATCATTAATAGGGCACTAGAGTTTTCTCCGACATGGCCATTTCAATAATTAAGTTATCAATGCATGTTAAAGGAGTAAGACCCTAAGAGAGAGAAGGAGCGAAAAAGAGAGAGTCCTTTATCTAAGGGCTTCATCTCCTATTTATATGAGATGAAGCTAAGGTTTACGGTCTACCTAGTAGGCTTATTAATGGCCTTAGGCCAATCAATTTGGACTTAGGGGCCCATTTACTAAAATAGCCATCAATAAAATGCATTTCATGCAATACTCTACACCACAATCTTTGCATTGTTTTCATTAGATTTCACCATTAATTGTTTCGATGCTTGCAGTTGTTCCCTCAATAGTGAGAATGTACCATCTACCTAAGAAATATCTTTTTTGACCAATAATTGAACCATGGCATCAATATCTTAAATGTGTTCAATATCCATCTCATGCACTATATCTTATGCTGTAATGCCATCATTTTTCACCACTAATTGAACTACTTCTTTGGGTGTTTCCTTACTAATATGCCACTGAAAAATCTATACTTTATCTTTATTGGACTCCACACTTAATGGTTTGTACTCTCATGCCATCAATTTTGACAAATTGTTGGTGCAATCGGATTGCAAAGATGAAGTAAATCTCATGTTCAATGCATTCAAAAATCCATGCCATGAAGACACTAATTCTTATTTAGATAACCATTGAAACCACTTCAAAGCTTCAACTTCCATAGCAACAGAAATCATTTTCAACCTATTTGATGTATGAATTTCATGAATATCAAATATTTGATTTACCTTAAAGATTTAAGAATCGGTATCTTGTCCAAAGAATTTTGGTAAATCCATTTGAATGTCCCCAGCAAATATATGTGACTCCATTATTCTTGCTTGAGAATGCGATGACAAATCTTTATTTAATTGTTGTTTCCTCGAATTATTTTGATTCTTACTATGATTTTTAAATTGTTGCATCATTTTCTTGACAATGTCATTCATTTTAGCCAGTAATTGTTGCATATTATGTTGGCCTACTTCCAATATGTCAAGTTGTTCTTGTAATTTGTCAAATACGGCTTCATGTTTCTATAGCACTTCTTGTAGACCTATATGCTGTAAGTGTTGGTTTCCATGGCAAGATTTTAGAAGAAAACTCAATGAAAGCACCAATAATATACCCATTGATAGGAAGGCTTGAGCTTACACATAAACAAATCAAAATATCCCCACCAACCTTTCAGAATTAGATGGAAAAACCCTAAGGTATAGATTATTTTCTCTCCCTTCTCTCGATACTTCTTATCATTTGTATACTATTCATGTCTTAGGGTTTATAAGAACCTCAATTTCCTACAACAAAGTAAAATTCTGATTTTAGAACGAAATCTTCAAATTCCAATCTATTTGCTAATATGCTAACTTGTATTTTCTTTGTTGTGTTTACAAGGTATAACAAAAGAAATGAGGAAGAACAAGTGCTCTGAACTTCAAACGCCAAAAAGCTCCACAAGCAATTTGCTTAAGAGGAAATTCCTTTTTCTTCCTTCTAATTAGTTATTAACTATTTATATTGTACTATATGACAATCTCTAACTAAAACTACTTGTCCCTCTTATTATTAGTTATAGATGCTACACTTTGTTGTACAAATTCACTCCTGTATGTACTCGTTATTTACATTTTTGCCATATTACTGAAATTCCTTATTTGATGATATATTGTCATAACAAAGACAATTGTCATGCGTGATAGTTTGTTTCATAAATAAGGATACTGAATTGGAGATCGAAAAAACTTTATTATAATTTTGAAAATGATGGTTTTATGAAAATATTCAATGTTAGCTAACTAAATTGCTTTGACAGTTGATGTTCACTACAATCTCCTTGCATTTTACTATTCCACTTGAAATTCCAAATTATTTTAAGAAAAAGTTCTTCACTTTAGAGCACCTAATAAATATAATATTGAGAAAATTATAGATAACTCCCTAAACTTTAACTTAAGGGTCAAAAACCTCACTTTAAAAATTTAAGAAATTAATCTACATCTAAGTCAAAGTTTAGGGGGTTATTTGTATTTTCCTCTATGATATACGTTTGTTGATTGTTTTTGTTTTTTTGTTTTTTTTTTTTTTTTTGGGACAATTTTGCATTCATATACAAAATGTGATATTAAGAGAGCTAACTTTACCTTGCAAATCTAAAAGAATATCCAATAAGGCACACAGTGAAGGTAAAGAGCCAATGATCATATGAAAGAATATCCTAAATCCCTTGTGGTGTGACATCCATTTTACACCAACTGTATAAGGCTTTGCATTGATTTTATTGTCAATTAAAAATCAATAATTGACTCCCATAATTTTCACCTTATGTTTTCTTATGAAGTGGCAAAAGAAAATTCATATCGTCCACAAGAAAAATCAGAAAATTTTAAAATTAAGAAAATTGGCAAGTTGAGCAACTAAAAAAATTAAGAGTTGCACTTGAACAAAATATATAGAAAAATAAAATAAAAGCAAGGGTGAAGTGATAATTAGCCCATTGTAATTTATTATAAAGGCCAGATTATTTCTTAAAGAGCTAAAAGTCAAAAAATCAAAAGCAAGAAAAATTCCAATTCAATTTCTTTAATAGTAATTTCATTAATTTGATCCCTTGTATATAAAATCTTGTAGGATAAATCATGATTACAGAAGTCATATGAAACTATGCACATACGTATGTGGCTGTAAATTATGTCCCAAGAATGTTAGCCTTTGATCCCAACCTTGGAAAATTATATATTAGGCTTTAATCTAAAGTGTTATTATTAAAATTAAAGTTAGAATGTCTTTTGTAATGATTTTTGGAGTCTTGGTCAAAGTAAAAAATAAAAATTTCATAGAATCATAATGTTGTTCAATCATGATATAAGGAGAAAAACCATACTAAAAATTTATGGAGTTTTCAATTACTAACACTTATAACTCAATTGATTGGATTAAAAAAGAAAATAAGTAGTTTGAGGGTAGTTTCAAGTGAAGGTTAATCAACTGTCATAATTGTTGGTCAAGTACCCTATACTTGGGATTTGGGTCAAGTACCCTATACTTAGGATTTGAATTGAAGGAGTTTGAAAGGGGGACAACCAACCCTTAGGTAGTAATTGCATTTTATGGTACCTAATCATTGCAAATGTACCATAGTTGACTTGACCACTAAAATAAGTATTAAATTGGTGCTTTAAAGCTTTAATCTTGATTTTAGTATACAATTAGTTTCCACTTCAAGAGAAGTTTATGATGGGATATTGCTAGGTACGTTCAATTTAACCTTAATATCATTAGCTTATGTATATAGGCTAGCTATTAAACCGTAATTAATTTAATATGGATTTGAATTGTTGTGCTTATGTTTAACACCAAGATGTATAACTACTAGGTCCTGGACTAGTTAAGCAATTGGAAAGATGTAGCTTATAATTATGTGTAGAGGTTAGTAATGTGGACATTACTCCTAATATAACATATTTAAGGCTGAATCTAGGTTAAGAAATAAAAAGAGAAGTAGTCAAAGAGACATCATCATTGAAAAGGGGGAAACAATATATATATGAGTAATGATGACCAAAGATGGATGAAGAAATTAGCAAGAGAGGTATGGTAAAGAAGTTTACTGTAATTGAGAAGAAATAGTAAATACAATAAGTCCTAAAGAGAGGGTTTTTTACTAGAGATTAGAAGGTGACAACAATTATTGTTTCATGGGTAGTATAAAATCAGAAAAGTAATTATGTAGAAAAGAAGTTTAATACTGAGAAGATTAGTAAGCAAAGATGTTTTCAATAAGAGATTGGAGGATAATAATGATGGTGGCTTTTAAGGCTATGAAGAATCAGGAAAGTGAATAGTTGAGGAAGAAAGAGAATAATTTGCTTCAAATGTATCAGAGGATTTATATGTAAATAAAATTTGTAATTTAGAAAATATGTTGAGCAAAAGTCATTTGAGGGGCTCTAATGATACAATCTTTTGTTATTTAGATTACTTAGGTGTAAGAGAGTACTATCATAATATAATGTTGCGTGACAATTCTTTATTAGAGCTCTTAAGTCCAACCATTATGAGTGATCAAGCTAATGAACAAATTCTAAGTATAGATGTATCGTAGTTAACAACTCAATGAATATTTGCATTATGAATTTACAATTTTTGTATGATAATGAAGTAAAAAGGGGTGATAAATAAAGTAATTTGGGTAAAACCTATGATATCCTACAAATGCTTAAAAGAATATTGGTTGTTAAATGTAACTAAAAGAATTAGCAAAACTAAACATGATGCATTTCCTTCTACTTGTATTGAGAAACATGAAATCGCTTGTAAGGATCAACCATAATGGATCAATAATTTGGTCTTTCAACTCTATTCCAAACTTATAATCTAAACAAAAGTTGTAAAATTGATATAGAATTGAATAAAAACCTATGGCATAAATTGAGAAAAAAAAATCAAATACCTAAAATAGTTGCTGATGAGGAGCACATGAGAACTCCTAAATCTAAAAATTCAGGCGATTTTTTGCAAAAAGCTCGTTAAGAAAGAAAAAGTATGTACCAAAACAAAGTTTGAAAGTTAAATTACTATATGAGGAGATGTTACAAAAAAAGCCTCAAACTCTAGAAGTTCATGTCATTGCAAAAAGGATAATACAATATTGCAACAAAAACATAAGTTGACTTCAATGAGGGGAATTATTTGCTAGATGTAAATCGTTATGTAATAATTGAGTTGAAGGATGTCTTGTGATGCAATCTATTCAAGGGACAAAAAAAAAAAACATACTACTTCAATAGCCTTGAAAAAATATGTGAATTTGAATGTTTGTTTTCTAAGTAAATTTAAGAAATCGAGCACATCTAGGAAAAATAAAGCATTAATTCGAGTGTTCATAACATTTGGAAAGAAATATATATATATATATATATAAGAGATACTTTCTTGTTCATTTTTCCAAAAACATCTTGCTAATTGGAATCAAAGAATTAGTAGATTTGCGGTAATGTTGAATCTAAGACACCTAGACTTAGAGAAATCAGTCGTTACATTTGAGAAAAAGAGGAAATGTGAGACAGAAAGATACATTTTCATTTCTAAGTCATTGAGAATCCATCAAAGAATGCCATTGATGTGTACAATCTCTTAATAGGGTTTCTTATGTTTTTTTTGGCCAACTATGGAGTAGGTAGGAATTCAAACCTTGGTCTATCCCGATGGAAGATTGGTAACAATACTACTAGGCTACAATGTCCTTGGTAATAGGGTTTCATATTATAACAGGGTTTTTAATTTTTGTTTAATTACTATAGTTTCTTTCAGTAGGTTACTAATTGAGTAACAAAAAGAAAACAAAAGTTGCTTAATCTTGACACCATTGCATGTGCTAAAACCATTTCATATTATGATGCACGTATTGATATGCAAAATAATAGATATAAATTTAGAAAGTAGAGAAAACTTTACAATTAGATGTACCTTCTCTTTTTAAATGGCTAAAATAATGGAAATATATAAAACTAAAACTTAACATTAGCATAATAGGTTTAAAGAAAGATTAATCACTTGAGAAACTTTAGTATTTTATCCTAAAGCTCACTTACTCATATTGTATTAATATGAAACTTATGTAATACCTCAACATATTCTTGCTTCTCTTATTGGAGGAGGTAAATAGTTCTTATGAAAGTGCTAAGTAAATTTAACCATCTATATGTTGGCTTAAATGATAATGGCATAATGGAATTGATTGAACTCAGTGACAACAATATATTAGAATCTGTAAGGCTAATGGTGTTCATGACGCATTAGAACTAAACTATGAAAAGGAGAATGAGTGAGAAGAAGAAAAACAAGTGTAAATTGAGTCATTATTAGCTCACATGTATTCAGTTTTAGGGGATAAGCGATTCACTCTATAGAAAGGTTCTATTGCCAATTCTATAGTTAGAGTGTTTTTTTTAACTCAAAATGTATTGGATAAATTTTTAAGGCCTGAGCTGTTATGTCTCTTGCTGCTAAATTCTTCCTAAAGTCCTATGCAAAATTATAGAGGATATAAATATTATAAATATGCCTAAATAAAAAATAATAGAAAAATATATTAATGAAAAATTAGAAAATGCAAATGTTACTAAGTTTCCAATGGCAATAAATGGAGGATTAATTGAAAATCAAGATAAAAAAAATTATATTACTGCATCTATATTATCCATTTATCCTTTCATTTTGGGAGTCATACAACTTTTATCACTAAATATGCAAATGATTTCAAATTAGAGTAAAATAAGCTTTTTTCATAGAATAAACTTAACCTTTCTCAACAAAAGTTACCCAAAAATAAGAGTTGTGACTAATGAGACAAGTTTTAGAGATACAAAATTTGATAAAACTAACGATCTTATTGACAAAATGATAGAAGGATAGGAAATCATGCTAAACGTAATATTGGATGTACTTATAAGAAAATGATAAAGCAATACAAATAATAATTATTATTTAAAAGAAGAGCAACATTTACATAAAATCCATGTAAAGAGAAAGTTGATCAGAAAAAATACAATTCCGTTAAGAGGGAGCATTCGAGAAGAGTTACTCCACTTATGAGCTTTGATATTTTGAATATAGTGATTCAATAAATTGTGAGGCATGCCATTAGCAATATTTGATTACTGCAAAAATCCAATTGTTCTTTAATAAATTGGTCGGGAAAATCACGATAGAGAGAATCAACGTTTAGGAGCAAATTCAACTAAAAGATCAACGTTTTGAAAAGTTCAAATAAGAAATTAGCATTTTATAAAATGGTTCAAATGAGAGATTTCTAATAATCAATTCATAAAATTATTTGAAATATTTTGTGGAACGTTGATCATTTATTTAAAATTTTCAAAACATTGATCCCTTATTTAAATCACTTTATAAAATGTTAATCTATTATTTGAACTTCTATAAAGTTTAATTCCTTATTTGAACTTACCTTCTCCTTGTATAATATAATAGTTTTCACCTTGAATGGATATGACATTGTTCACCTGAAAAGGCAAGACAATGCATTTTATAAAATAATAGACTTCACTTAAAAAATGAGGAGTGTGTATTGCTTTTATCACTCAAAAATATTGGTTTCCCTATTAATAAAAACTTTAGTAGGATAGTTATGTGTCTAGATAGAGTCCTTCTTTAATCACTTCTTAAAGATTTACAAATTCATTTGTTGGAAAAGTATTATGTAGTAGATAACATTTAGAAGTATCTTTAGCTACAACTATACATTCTCGAGCAAACAACAATGTATGAGCTATAATATTAGTTATATTTAGGATTTGGGAAGCTTTTATGCATAAAGAAAAATTAAATTGCAATGCATATATAATGGAAGGAGAATACAAACATTTAGTAAGTATATTGCAAATTGCCAAGCTTGCCTTACCAAGCTAAATAAATAATGGAATGGGGCCTCTAATAGTTTCAAGAAAATCTTATGAAAATTTGCTTTTTGCTGCAAAAGCAACTTCCTATTATAGATACATATCATAAGTATACACTTGCAACTAACTATGTTAAACTTATTATTGAAAAGTTAGCATCTCTTAATGAAAATGCAACAAAATAATAGAAATTGACATTGAAGATTTATGTCTTGATAATGATGATGAAATTCTAACAATTAGAATTTATTTACGAAAATACATAAAAACGATAAGGATGAAAGGGTGAAGATGAAAATATTTTTGAGACAATATCAAAATCTTAATAGTTTTACCATAAAAAGTTACATCAATTCATATACCTAAATAAAAACATATAATTCATTGAATGACAAAACACCATGTGTATAAATATCTAGATTATCATCCTCTCTTGGAATCTCTTGAAAGATATGAACTTGAGAATCTTTCCTACTACCTTCTTACTATATGGGAGTAAATAATATTAAATTGTACCAAAATGTAGCAGTTTTCAACTATCACGTAAATTACTTTAGTGAAAAGTTATGAAACTGTATGAGGAACAATTTTGGTACCTTGTTGAACGACAATGTAATCAAGATTCCCTTAAAATGAGAAATATTTTTTAGGTAAATGACATTTTTATTGACCATGAATCAAGTTATCACCAATTAATGTTTGTATGAGCTTATTATGGAATCTTTCATATAGGCGAAACATGCTAGAAGCTTGACATCAACAATTTTTCAAGATTTAATTAGAAAAAGTTCAACATTGTTTTTGAAGAGGTATGGATGTATAATTTTAAATTAGTGCTAGAAGTTTTTGTATAATATATTTATATGTAAAATGATGACTAGTACTTTCAATTCATATATACTATGAAGAATTACCTTTTATTTTCACAATGTACACTAAAGAATAATTTTTAGTGATCATACATTGAATAAAAATGAGAAGATTGACTTGCTAAATGTCTTTGATTTTTTTTTTTTTTTGAAATAATCAATAATTTAAGAGTTGAATTTTATGAGGAACTTTGAGTGATTATTTTATTCTTAGATAAATTTGAAAGGGGTATGATATTAGATAATGTTTTGATCATAGATTTTAATTAGATTCAATTTTGTAGTATAAGAATAACATTTATTTATAATTTGAAACTTTTATTGTTTGTCTTCTTTCTAAAATTGAATAGATGAAGACAAAAAAAAAATTATACCTCAAAAATAATATCTTTTGAATGTATTTTAAAATTAAAGGCAATCTAATGTATAGATAAATGAAATTGGAAATGAAAAGTTTGGTCATTTAGTATTTGAGTTGTGTTTGTTTAACGTCGATAATAATTGGTTTGTTTTGTTCTATTTTGTTTTGATTTGCTTGGAATAGGCTAGAAATTCTAGTATTTACTTTGCATAATTTTTTATTACAAAGAATAATTATTCCAGTATTTATTTTATCTCATTAACTTCAGTATTAAATTGAGAATATAACTTAAAATATTAATATGCCTCAATTTGGTCTTTTTGGAAAATAATTCAAAATTAATTAACTATTCTTATTCATTATGTGCATAATGATCCATCAATTGAACTTTTTATTTTCTTTAAAGAAATAATTAAATATAATCTTTTAAGAAGTGATGATTGTTCCTTTTAGAAAGGGAATACCAAGTCATTGGAAATAAAAATTCCCAAACCAAATTCCAAAAAAATAAAGTAATAGGAAGTATTTCAGAAATATGTATTCTATTTCCTCTTTATTACCTTCATGCAAATAGGCCGTTAGAGAATAAAGGATTTGCTTTAATTATTGATTTTTAATATGTTGTTAAAAAATTTTATGTTAGATTAAGGATGATTGTAGTTACTATATATTTTGTGAAATCTAATTACATGACAATAGAAGCTTATATATTCTTACTCTTTATGTGAGAATATATGATGAGTTGACTTATCTTAATAATATTGCGATATGATTTGAATGACATATTTGAAGGAAAAATTCTTTCTTAGGTATATAAATTGTCTATGTATACCATTTAATGATATGAAGAGATATACATAAACTAAACTAAGTTTAAGATAGCTAAGCTCAAGTGCAATTTGGAAATTTAAAATTTGAGCTTGGCTTATGTTTGATAGAATTTTGAATTCTTAGCTCGATTTAGATCCAATGTGTTATTCAATGAGTTTGGCATATGCTATATACTAAGCCTAATTAGGTCCATTCTTTGGAACAAACAATATTCATTATAAACTGATCTACATTTAAACTTTAATTCTATTCAAATTACATAACACATTTTATTATATACTTCAGTATTATATATATTCAAACTTTACTTGATAAACTTTACTTGATTTATTTAAGTTGAATAAGGTGAGTTCACTCAAATTTGTAAGCTATTTAGGTAACTTAAACTCAAATTCACCAATTTGAGTAAAGTGGAGCTGAGCATAAACAACTTGTTAGTTAACTTGGTTACTTATACAATGTAAAAAAAAAAAAAAACACACCATTCACTTAAGTAAAAAGTATGTCGTAGTTATAAAACTTTTACAAAATGAGAATAATTTGTTGAATATTATCTACTCTAGTGCATCTATGTTAATGAAAAACCTTTACATTGTACAATTTTAGTAACCATTAAATAACGTTTTAGGGTTTGAGAATTTATTTAAAACATAAGTACTTAATTTATCATAATTTTTCAAAAAGAATTGTGTGAGATTTCCTTACTTTTAGCATATATTTTTATATCTTAAATAAAGAGATAACTTTAGTATTATACTCAAAGTGAAAGGTTTAAGAATGAATAATAAGAGAAGGTAAGAAATGGGACTTTTCTAAATATACCAACTTTAATACCTTAATGCAGGCTACTTTTCTCAACTAAAGCCACCTTATATATTTGGCCCAACCCCAAAAATTACTTAAGAAGAATCGAAAAAAGAAGAAGAAAAGAAAAAGAAGCAAGAAGACAAGATTCATTATGAAAGCATTAAACTTGACTAATGCCCTCATTCAACATGTCACTTGTGATGATTTAAACCAATAAATTTGAATCATTTAAGGTTAAACATTTTTTAGCGAAAGAACTCCCTCTAAAGTAAGATAATCATCAAGAAGACTTAGAACTACTTATAAAGAATCAATAAATCTCTATACTTTTACATCTAAGTGTTCAATGGTATTTATTGTGATTTCTTAATTTATAGGCAAAGGTGATACTTAATGCAATTGCATTGGGTGTTTGAGGTCTATAAGCAACTTAAAATGAATTAATTGGGTCTTTAAATATTTGATGAATTATTAAAATAATATTTAAAGTGGATAAAGAGTAAGAGATAAATATTTTTCAAACTAAAGTAAAGTCATGTGAACATTAATAATGTATTTAGTGGGAAAGAACTTGGATTGCGCTGGAGTTTCAATAGAAATTATTTTAAAGATAGAGTTTTTACTTGATTTTTCCTTAGTTTAGTTGACCAAAGTATATGCTTATTTAATCAAACCACATCAATAAGTTTGGGTTATCTTGATAATTCAATTGACGAGAGTATTTTAGTTAACCAAATTATATAGATAGTTGATTTTTCCTAGCATAAGATCTTCTAGATCAATCAATCAGACTATAAAAAGCTGAAATAATATAAAAGATTAGTTGATTTAAACTAATACATAAGTCACTCAAAGCCTCTACTTTAAGCTTAGTTGATTATATTTTAAGGCTTATGTTGTAAAGTTGAGTGTAATTTGATAAGTAACCAAGATATGATAGCATTATAAAAATAAGTGAACTTTTTGGATGGTTGAGGTGAGTAATTAATTTCAAGTATTTCTCAGATACTCATGTTATAGATTATTTACTCAAGATAAAATTTATAGCTGCTATCAATGCAAATTAAATCTAGCTGGCTCAATCTAAATAGATAACTTGATATGGGATGTTTATCGCTTGATGTAAGTTTGGGTATGCTAAAGAGGGCCTAAACATCTTAATAAAGCTTTTGTATAGAAGATAGAATATGGGATATATGCAACTTATCATCTATATTAAGGTATGCCAAATGTAAATCAACCAAACCATATAAGTAGGTTGAGAAAATGGGAAGAAGAATTGTAGATGGGAGTTATAGTGTCGACGACTAATTAGGATTGGAGGGTTTTAGGATGTACTATCAATGGATGTTTAGTTAACAAAATAGGAAAGTAGTTGTGTCTAAGTGTTGCAAAAGGTTTTGGTGATATTCTTGAAGACATAAGGTTGTAAGAATTCTTTTTCCAAAGTTTAGTGCTTAAAAACCTTAACTAGATGCTATATGGGAGCAAATGTAACATATCTATCAAAGATTGGGATACGCATACAAAGTATAATGGCTACAAGGAGATGGATTCTTAGATATTTTGGTTCCAAAAGAGTGGTTTTATATGTAAAATTAGAACCCTTAAGCCCCCACACATTCATGGGCCTCTAAGGCCCATCGGCTAATTCCTTCCCATATATCAATGGACTAACTCCATTGCAACTCGACAGTTTATTACCAATCCCAAATAGATATTTAACAAGAAACATCTATGGATTCTAATTATAATCTTAATATATGTGGAATTATGCCCTTTGCCATCCCCACCAACTCACTCAATATATACAACTTGCTGGCCCATCATGCTTCAAGGATGTACCCAATGATCGCTTGTTCTTAGCTACTTAGAAGATGCCTAGGAGTCTTAAGCTAACATCAGGATAACTTTATGGAAGTATGAGGGCGTGTCACTTAGGCTAAGCCCACTCACCAACTATAACTACCTGAGTGGTTCTACTATAAGCTAAAAGGTCAACGTTAATTGAAGAAGACCACACTTCATATCACAAGTAATTGACTCATGGACAATATGGAGCTCGAAGGACAAGGTATCAAAGATAAAGGATCTCTATCTACGTGGCCTAATCTTAAGGGCCTAGCCTAACCAAATAAAACCCTTGAGATAACATTGTGGAGGAGGATTGCATCCTAAATACTCCACAAAGCAATATAATTCTAGGTGCACAATTTCTTGACCCAAGTACCTCTTTTGAGTGTTGATATTGAAGGTCCCTTTTTCTAAGAGCCTCTCTATTAGCTTAAGCATTGGAATGCATGCATTAGAGCCACCTATAATGCATTCTTTGGCTCATGTGTTCTCTTTTCCAAGTCTTATCTCTGACCCAACTAGATGGACAAGCTCAGGGGAATTTTCACCATCAATATGAGTCTATGTACTAAAGATTCATGGATTGATTAGATTGTGAAGTGAGTAAACATAACTTAAGGTTATGTTTCTTAGATCTAGGGTCTTTTAAGACAAGAGAAGATAGAAATATTGAGAAAGAGAAGACTAATGAAGTTGAGAGGTCTATTGCATCTTATATTCTAACGAACAATAAAGTTAACTAAAGATAAGAGCATGTAAAGTGCATCTAGGTTGGGTCCAATGGGCTAAAGACTGCTTTACTAGTTTATAAGCCAAAGAATAAATATGTAGCCATGTGATATACTTATAAGTTATCAACAAAACCTAACAATAATAGTATATTGCATCATTCTGTGCATCACATGCATATTTACTCATTGTAGAGTTAGTTACAGCACATACATTATATGATGGTATGGCACTCATACATTCACCTAAGAGAATATGGAAGAAACTACTCATATATAGAAAAAAATTGAAGAAATACATAAAAATATTCATCTTCTCCCAAAACTAGCTTGTATTTAAGCTAAGCTATTCTATATTCAAAGTTTGTGTCATTTTGATTTGATTTCTACAATATCCATATTTCTTGTTCCATTTAGTATCAAAACTACCATCATAGTTGCTATAGTTGATATATGAGAGTGTAAATCTATTGAAAACATAGCCAGGTCTATGTGCAGGGAATATGAACAAAGTACAATTCATGGGTAAGGGTCTTTATTGAGACCCTAAAAAAGCAACAAGATGCCTTAGATGACATCAAAGAAGAATTGCAACACATGAGGAGTATTTCTCCATGTACAGGTGTAGCTAGTGCCAGCAATGTTAGGGATGTTAACCAAATTACTCCTACAAGATTAGAATTATAAGAACGTATTAGAAATAATTAGCTAAATTATACTTGTGTGATAAATTGGAGTTCCTTATATTTAGTGATAAGGACCTGAAGGCATGGATATATAGAGTTAAACCCTTCTTTTAACCTTAGTGTTACTTGTAAAATTTACAAAGTTAAGTGTATTGTGTTGTGTTTTGAAGAGAAAGCTATTTAAAGTTATTGTTCCTATGTAGGAGTAAGGGCTGACAATGAAAATTTAACATGGATAGAGTTGATTAAGGGACTCTAAACTCAATTCAATGAACATGCATATGAAGATCTCACAGTTAAGTTGAATGAGTTACATCAAATGGGGACATTGTGAGAATACTTGGAAGAATTTGAGCATTAGATAAACCAACTCCTATTATCGAAGTCTTACCTTAGTAGTTGCTTTTGAGCAAGTTAAAACTACAATTGCAATACGCATTTCACATGTTCCAATTCCATAATCTACTACAAGCCTATACTTTATCAAAACTTCAAGAAGCCGCTACGATATCTCTAAGCTCATATAAAACATATCCAACCATATCGCTTATATCCTTAAACCTACACTTATACATCCCCAAACTGTAATTGCCAAATATGATCAAACCTATGCACCACTACCTAACCCTACACTTGAACCATAGCAACATTCCAATTTACTTAACAAGCCCATTAAGTGCCTCACCCTTGAGATGTTAGAATAGAAAAGACATTAAAAAAAAATCATCTTTTTAGTGTGATGATGTGTTTAGCTCAAGACATAGGTGTAAAAATAAGCAGCTGAATATGATAGTAATGAGTGAAGAGGAGGATAAACCTATGCTTGAAGTTGAGATAACTAATGTAAAATCTTGGAGTCATTTGTAATTTTGTTAAAACTTTTAAGGCAGATTCCAAATACTTCCTCAAAACTGTTAATCAAGTATAAACAGATCAGAAATGTAAAGAACAAGAATTGTTAAAACTAGCATATTGAAAGATCAATTGATGATAAATAAGCTCTTAAAATGTGTTTTTGCATCCCAATAATGTTTGAAAATATGTATTTATATACTTTACATTGTTGTTAAGATCCAGACATAGTTGTAATATATGGTCCATTTATCAATGTTTATAAGATTTTACCAAAAATCAAAGGCTATGTGGATAATTTCAAAAGTTATTGAAAATGAAAAATGCATTTCCAAAATTTAAGCATATTACCTGTACCTAACCATTAATTTTAATTGTGTATTTGCAATTATCTTAAATTTTTATTTTCTTTATGCTCCCCTATATCTTAAACTTTTATTTGCTTTATGCCACCCTATTGGTTTATATAAGACGATTTCATTTTAGCACATATTTGATTTGCATTCTGAATCGAAAAAAAACCAAGATGGAGCATGAATAAAGTGATTGAACCCTACCCAAACGATGGTAGAAATAGATAATGTAAGGGTAAGGAAAAAACCAGTTGAACTATAAAACATACCAAACTTGTGAAAGATAGGAAATTTCATATAGATTGCAATTATTATCATATATACCTATATATTTTATATTTTTTGTATAGCCTTAATA
The DNA here is from genome assembly GCA_024138015.1 of Lumnitzera littorea. Classification (NCBI taxonomy): domain Eukaryota; kingdom Viridiplantae; phylum Streptophyta; class Magnoliopsida; order Myrtales; family Combretaceae; genus Lumnitzera; species Lumnitzera littorea. The sequence goes on from JAMXBB010000003.1 coordinate 89,423,401, forward strand.
GACAAGGATGCTTTAGTCTTTTCCTATATACATTAAGGTTTGTAGTCATCTCATATATAATCTTTGTATTATACATTGTAAATTAATCATCTCATATTTTTGATATACACAATTATTGATTATTGTATCATGTATCAAAGCTTTAAGATAAAACCCTAAATTGAAAAAGGAAAATTACATGCTGCCATCAACTCTTTTTTCAGTTAGCAAGCCTTTGTTTACCCCTTCTTTTACCAACACTATCAAATTCCTCAATCGCTGATTATCACCTTATCCCTCCACTCGTTGGTGAATCTCCACATCTTTGATCACCTTCTTCAATCACCTAGAAATCGGCCATGGAATCTACTATCTCTGATCTTAGTCTTCAACCCATACCTTAAACCCATATAAACTAACCCTATCCCTCTTCATCTTCATCTCAACCTCCTGTTAGAAACCATCATCTCTAGCCTTCCATTTCAACTCTAACTACAATAGTTGCTCTACCCCCTATTCATACTACTAACCCATCACAGTCGCCACTCATCCTTGTTTCTACCTGCTTTAACCACCACCTATTTCCTGTTCCCTCTCTAATCCAACTAACACTTACCCCTCGAATCTCACTATCCCCAATTTGGACTCTTCTCTTACTAACCTTTTTCCTCCAATCTCCTCTCTCTCTTAAACACCCTTACCAATCCTTCCATCACTCAACCTATACCTCCACTTAGCCAAAATCATACATACACATCACATACTTTATCATCAAGCTCTTTTCATTCTCAAGTATGGCTTTAAATCCAACTAGTGACTCTTAACTCACTCTTCCATCCCTATCTCCTATTAATGTTACAAACTATTCCCATTAAGCTTTCAATAGATAATTACCAGTTATCGTTATTCCTCATGACTTTGTATCTCATATTGATAGACTTGTATTGTATATTGATGATACTTGTATGACTTTGCTTTATAATACTTTTAATACCCCGAGAAGATAGTCCATACCCAATTCGACTTACTTACAGTGGCTTAATAAAAATCATTTGGTTCATGCTTCTCTCTTTACTACCCTTTCTAATGATATTCTATTGGGAGTCCCTGACATTATTGCCACTTATAACATATGATTTACACTCAAACGTTGATTTCTCGAAAATTCTATGGCTTAGGAGATGGAGCTAAAGCAATGGCTCCTTAGCCTTTGCTAACTATCTACGTAAGCTTGAGTCATTATCCATCAGCTTGCTTCTATTAAAAGGCCTCTTAGTACAATTAACCTTATTACTTAAGCTTTCCAAGGTCTCCTACATAAGTATTTCCCCTTATTCCCCTTACTTTTCAACAAGTTTGTGCTAAGTTACTCAATCATGAACAATGGATTAAACGTAACAATGTAAAGGATGCATCAGCCTCCATTCCTACTTCACTTTATACTAACACCACCTTCTCCACCTCTATGAATAGAGGCAGTGGTTGTAATTGCTTATAAACCATGTGGTGTGGTCACTTTTCCATCAATTGTCTGAAGTCCCCCTTCAAGGTTACCTTACAGTAGCTCCTCTACTTTTGGCTACTTTGGTTAGTGACAATTTCCTCAAACAGATGCAATTAAGGATAGGCAAAAAAATCGACAAAACCGAACCTATTCGTAAACCTAACCAAATCAAATAAAAAATATAGTTTTTTTTTTTATAATTTGGTTTAGAAATTTCTCAACCCAAACCAAACTTAAAAACTTGTGGTTGATTTAGAAAAATAAATCAAACCAATCCGTAAACTCGAATCAAACCGTTTTATAAAAAAACATAGTAATATTTTACTTTAATTAAAAAATGCCTTTTGTTATAATATAACACTTAAAATAACTTTTTATTTACATTTATTGAAATGTATATGTATTAAACTTTTAATTACCATAATGTATAAATTATATATGTAGTTTGACTCAAAATTTATACTTTCCATTATTTCTATAAATGAAATTAGCTATTAACAAACATTTGAAAATTTTTAATCACATCAATATTAATTTCATCATTCTCTATTATGATAATACTCATTAGTTTTAAATCAATTCAATACTTCTTACATAAGATTACATGTTTCACAAATATACTTTTTTAAACTATAAGATATAGTTCAATCTGTAAATCAAACTGAAATTTTATGATTTAAAAAAATTCCTAATCCGAACCGTACGGTTTGGTTTGAACTTATAAAAAACCGAACTACATTTTTATAGTTTGGTTTAATTTAGGTAGGGACATACTAACCTTTAGTGTTATCAAAGATTCAATAAATATTATGCAAATGGCCCTATCTCTTGGAAAACCATACGAGGTTGTTTTGTATCTTGACCTAAGTGCCACCCATTACATGACCCCAAATGCAAGTATATTCTTTAACTTAATATCTTATGTTGGTTCTAATATGGTTGTTATAAGTTATGGTGCATCACAAGTGTATCTCGCCTAAGTAATCTCACAATTCATACTCATGGTCACACCTTACACCTCAAGAATGTTCTTTATGCTCCTCATCTTATACACAACTTGTTGTATGTTATCAAATAGTGTTAAGATAACCATTGCACTACTAGTTTTAATGACTCTTTCTTTTGTGTCAATGACTCCTAGACAAATCATATACTCCTCTAACAACTAACTACAGATCCTCTTTGTCCTATCACTTTACATCTAGCCCAGTCTCCTTACTCTTTTCTCAAGTCAACTATTCTTAGAGACACCCGGCACTCTCATTTTTGTCATCCTCTTGTTGAAGTTCTCAGTAAGTTAGTTCATTGTAAGGTCATTTGTCAAGCCCCCTTACAGCCTTCTAGTTTCTGTTCCTCTAGTTGCATCAGTAACCCCATTCATCTCCAATTCTAAAAGTCATCTCACAAAGCTTAGTAGCCTCTAGATTTTATATATTTTGATGCTTAACAATTTGACAATTAGATCAAATCTAGGCTTTTATTACTTTTATTATTGTAAACGATTATACTAGATATTCATGGATGTTTCCAATGCATAATAAAAAATGAAGTCTTGTCTCATTTTTCAACATTTTAAAACTTTTGGTTGAAAATCATTTTTCTAATCGCATGAAAAATAACTTAGGGCATTCATTTATGTCAATCTCCATTCATTGATGACCTACTGATAATGCAAAAATAGTATATAATTTCTATGGTTATTTTGTACTATTTTAGACCTTAGTTAAGTTTATTTTATGTTATTTTGAGCTTAGTTTATTTAAATTTCATTTTTAAGGACTTCCGGAATATTTTATAAAGTTTAAAAGGTTTTTAACAATTTTTGGAGTAATTGGAGGCTTCATTTAACTGATTTGGAGGGGTTGTTGACTTTTTACCAAGTTTTGCAATATTTGAAAATGTTTTAGATGAATTTTAAAGCTTTAGAAAGGACTATACTCATGAACAATGAACGTGTACTAAAATCACGAGCAAAGGAGTAAGAAATAAAGTAGAAATTGGCACCTAGAGATGACCATGGCCGTAGTTGTCACCCTTGGTCCCTTTATCAAGTAATTTCATCAAATTTTGAGATTTCATACAAAGAATAAGTACACAGCTAGCTACTACGACCATGTACTTAAGGTATGGTCGTAATATGTATGCAAATCTCTTATTTTTGAAGCGAATATTATATTTTAGGACATGCAATATTTGGTGTATCTTTTATTTTGTCAAGTGTCTTTTTGTAAACCTAGCCCTACATCTTTATAAATAGATCCTTAGCTTAGAGTTGTTAAGGAGAGCCCCCTTGGATAGAATTGTATCTTAGGATTATTTTTTGAGGTCTCATAATTATTTTATTTCTTTTATTATGTTGTTTCTCTCCTAAAACATTCTTAATGAATATTGTTGAAATCTAATTCTTTTTGAAATAGTTATCTTTCTATCTATGATTTTATTCCTTGGTGATTTTATTATGCCAAGCATATTGTCATCAATTAGTAGCGTCGCGGTTACTAACTTGACGTCTAAGTTTACTGCAGAGTTGCGAGGCCTGTAGTAAATAGAACAACATAATTAAGAGAGTTTTAATATGCTAAGAGATTAGGTGTTAAATCTCTTCAGATTAAGGAAACCTAATAGCAGGATCCATGTACTTCATGCAAACTTAAGATGCTCTATTCAACAACAATGCGAGTAGAGAGAGTCTTAAGATTAGGAATTAGCTAAAGATGCAAGTCCATCTAATTTAGAATCCAATTTCCATAGGAATAAGATTAGAAGTCTCTATAGTCTAGAGAATAATTGAGATTGAAAGGTTGCATGGAACTAAAGAGTAAATAATAAAGATTCACTAAGGATTATGCTCTTTTTACTTTAATTAATTCGTGTTTATTTATGTTACTTGTTAATTAGTTTAGTTTATTTAGTTTCGTTATTTTTTTCATTTATTTTATCGTTCTTATATTATCACGTCTTATAGATTTTAAAGACCATGGGGAAAAGAAACCCCTTTCATTCTCCAAGATCTTCCCTCTTTCTACACAACCGCAGTACTTGCTTTCGCTCTCTATGAACACCCCTCAATCATCACGAAAACTTACGATATAACACCATACGCTACACAATCAAGGTACAAGAATCTTTTTTCTTTAATTATTTTTCCAAATATGCAGTTAGATTAGTGAAAGTATGTGATTCTTGGTAAGGGTTTAACTTTCGCATGTGTGGGTTTGGATTGTGATCTTTAAAAATAATCTAGGAGTTTTAATGTTGTGAAAAGTGTTTTTGATACAATATTTGCTAGTGATCCCATGAAAAATGCATGTTTGGTAGAAGAGAAAGTGAAAGAAAATAGTGGAAAGTAAAGAAAAGAGATGGGAAAATATGGGAAAGGGTGAGAAAGTAAAGAAACATGATGGGACTTGTTATTTATGACATGAGATGCATATATATTCATGTTAAGATTTTGAAACTTGTTGAAAATTAGCACGTTTGTGTAATTAGTGATTTCATGTAATTTTTGACATTGCTAACATGAATCCATAGTTTCTAAAAAGACCCATTCTTAAGGATTGTTAACATGAAAGTACGTCAACATGGATTTGTAGTAATTGTCAATATGAATTCACTTTAGCTGATATCCTAAATTCATGATGGGTTGGGAAAATGGGTGAGAGAAATTTCACAATCAACGTTAAAAGAAGCAAGTTTCAATTGTTAAATGCTAATATTTATGTTTAATTGAGATAATGAAATTATAAGTTAATTTAAAGATTGAAAATTAACATTTTATTAACCTTTTAATTTTATGAATCCATGCTTTAAGAAATTAGCATTACATGAGATTATGTCATTTCAAGAATTTCTCAAGTTAAGCCAATTTAAGGAATTTGTGTATCTTAAATACTCATATACTCTTGTCAATGGGATTATTACAATTAGGAATTGATCACTCCTCTAAGTGCCTCAACCCATGACTTTAGTGAATTTGACATTACATCATATAATTCTTCTTTCAACTTAATTATTGTCTATGTTGCTTAATGATATAAACTAGCAATTAACTAGGGATGATAATTGAGCTTTATACAATCTTTTGAATTAGGTGTTATTTATATCACATGAATTATTCTTTTTATCAATTTTAAAATTACTTCTCTTGTTGTTACAAAGACATAGTTTGATGTTTCTTTCTTTTGGATGATTGAAATAATTTAGATACTATTACTTTCTTCTCAAATAACTGCTTCTATGTTGCTCATTTTTTAAAAGTTTTGTAGGAGACTACCGATCAGTGCTTGAATTAATGTTAGCAGTAGTTTTAAGTTTATTTTGTTTAGTTTAACCTTTTTCTTTTCTTGTCTTAGTTAGTTCATTTGTCATAAAAAGAAAACTTCATGTGCTTAATTAGTCAAAAGAACTTAGATTCAAACTTCACATTTTTCATGATCAATGCCAAAAACTGAGGAAATCCCAATTCTCTTTACTTTATGTTTTTTTTTTTTCTCCACCTGAATTTTTTATTCATCTTTTTAATATATACATTGAAGATAATGTAAAACTTAAGTGTAAGGGGGGGGGGGGGGGACTATGTATGTTATTTTATATTATTGCATTTCCACTTAAGCTTTTGATAAAATTTGCTATAATTCTTCAACAATTTTATAAATTTGTGACCCCCATAAACATTAAGCAAGCATAATTTTTTCAAATCTACCCCCATCCTTTATAAATTTAGGTCATTTTACAAAAATTGAGTTATTAAATCTTTAGAGCTTAGAGTTACTAGTAGGAATCAACTCCTTAAACCTGTCACACAAATTTAAGCTAACAGATTGCAAGGACTAATACGATGAATACTAGCTTAAGACAATATAAGGATTACTTCATTGATCTCAAACTCTTACACTTATACCTACCTAAGTGCCAAACTGTAATAACAATAAGCTTAGCTTTTGAGCTACCGAGCTATCTATCTGCCCGACTTGGAGAGACTTCAACCAATACCCTATATCTAATCTTAGACCTGACCTAGATTATGTCGGACAAGTTTTCTAGTTTCTTTCTGACCTCTTTAGAGTAGATTCCAACCAATAGCAACCTACTAAAGACATCACTTTGACAGTAGCAATTGAACACACCAACCTAAGAGTAATATGTATCCTTTGACACCTGATTCTAGAATATTTCTTTCTTCCGTACATTGTATGGTATTTGTCTATTTTGTCCCTTTTAGTATGTTTTAGGTATTACATTTATAAATTATCCCTTTTAGTCTTTTCATGTACAAATGTAACCCTAATAAGGCTGGTATATAAACCCCATTTATCCTTATATGCATATATCATACCTCATTATTGAATTATAGAAATTTTCCTTTTACAGTAACTTGCGTGGTCTCTTATTTCTTAGCTCTTATTTAGCTCCTTTAGCAAGAGTTAGTAGTGAACGACCTTAGTTCGACATTCATGTGTCATATCAAGTGTTTAGGTTAGGCCGAGCGGGATTAGTTAGTGTGTCATATCCAGCTTATAGATATTAGTATTTTGCTAAACCCCTTTTTGTTTTCTTTGTTACTGTTCGTTATGGTGCTTCTCTATGTGTACAAACCTAAAGACGCATTAGTTACCTTTCCCTCAAACTTAGACTTAGACTTAGGATTATAATAAATATGAACAGGTTAAGGTCTAGTCATTTTGATTTGTAAGTTTGATTATAGAGGATAGTTATCTAGCCTTCTTTTTTAAAAATTTTAGGTTGGGTGAATAGAGAAGATTTATCCTTTAAATGTCTCTTGAAAAATAAAAGTAGTTAAAGGAGTAAAATAAATTGAATAATTGAATTAAATTGAGAAAAGTAAATTGCTAAAGATTGGCATAGATTAATCTCGGTCCCTTAGAAGACAAGACTCTTTCCTAGTGCCAATCTGAAAAAGTAAATAATAATTAGGGTTGTTAAGGGTTAGCCTTGGTCCGTTAGAAGAGCAAGGTATTTTGCTGTTGTCAACCACTAAATTAAAAAGAGTTGAATTAGTAAGGATCGACCTCGGTCCCTTAGAAGAGCAATGTACCTTCCTAATAGCTTAAGGAAATTTAGTTCAATTAATAACCATGGTAACAAAAATTAAAAGAAGTAGAGGGACAATCAGAGGGTGGATTGATATAACATGCACACAATCTAGTTTTTTCTCGAGTTAATAAAATTTAAGGAAGATTTCACTCCTTTTGAGTTAGAGAGAGTGAAATCCCCATGACTTTTTCTTAAGTAGTTTGTATTTATTGTAATCTCTAGTTTAATTTTTGTTTAAGTGTTATGATTAACTCTGAATTCTCTAAGTTGATCACTAAAATTCAGTAAATTTCAATTTGATATTATCTAAGTGTTCTGAATTCATTACAAAGTTAAGAAATAATGGTGGTTTTGGAAGGAATTTTTCTTAGCAATTATGATACTAATGGTGTACTTTTCTATCTTATCCCAAAAACATTTTCTTTGTTTTACTTGAGGACAAGTAAAAGTTTAAGTGTGGAGATATTTGATAATGCAAAAATAGCATATATTTTCTATAGTTATTTTGTATTGTTTAAGACCTTAATCAAGTGAATTTTATGTTATTTAAAGCATAATTCATTTAAATTTCATTTTCAAGGACTTTTGGAGTATTTCATAAAGTTTTAAAGGTTTTTAGCAATTTTTAGAGAAATTAGAGGCTTAACTTGATTGATTTGGAGAGATTGTTCATTTTTTTTTTATCAAGTTTTGCAAAATTTGAAGATGTTTTGGATGAATTTTGGAGCCCTGGAAAGGGCCTTACTTATGAACAATGAATGTGCATTGAAATCGCGATCAAAGAAGCGAGAAACAAAGCAAAAATTGGCACTTAGAGACTACTATGATTATAGTCATCACCTTGGTCCCTTCATTAAGTAATTTCATCAAATTTCAAGATTTCGCATGAAGAATAAGTATAGGCTAACCATCATAGTCGTATACCTAAGGTGTGGTTGCGATATGATATGCGAGTCTCCTATTTTTAAAGCAAATATTCTATTTCGAGACATGCTATATTCAGTGTATCATTTATTTTATCAAGCCTCTCTTTATAAACCTACCCTTATGTCTTCGTAAATAGATCCTTAAGCTAATGTTTTCAAGGAGAGCCCCCTTGGATAGAATTGTATCTTAGGATTATAGTTAGGGGTCTCTCAATTATTTTATTTCTTTTATTATGTTGTTTCTCTACTAAAACATTCTTAGTAAACATAATTGAAATCTAGTTCTTTTTGCAATACTTATCTTTCTATATATGATCTTATTCCTTGATGATTTAATTACGTCGAGCATATCATTATCAATTAGTAATGTCATGGTTACTAACTTAATGTTTGAGTTTACTATGGAGTCGCGAGGCTTACAGTAAATAGACTAACGTAATTAAGAGAGTTTTAATGCGCTAAAAACTTAGGTGTTGGATCTCTCCGAATTAGGGAAACCTAACAAGGGGATCCATGTACTTCATGTGATCTTCAGATGCTATATTTAATAGTGATGTGGATACAAAGGGTCTTAAGATTAAGAATTAGCTAGAGATACGCATCCAACTAATTCAAAATTTGATTTCTGTAAGAATAGAATTAGGAATTTCCATGGTCTAGAGAATAATTGAAATTAAAAGGTTACATGGAACTAGAGAGTAAATAATAAAGATTCACTAAGGATAATGCTCTCTTTACTTTAATTAATTCATATTTATTTATGTAGCTTGTTAATTAGTTTAGTTTATTTAGTTTTGTTATTGTTTTCATTTATTTTATCATTCTTATGTTATCATGTCTTATTAATATTTCCTAATTAACCATAATCAACTTTTATATTGATAAGTTAGATAATTGGATATTCTAGGAAACTATTAATAATTAGGTCCTCAACATACTGGTTCCCCATGGGATCGACATTCAGACTACTATTCATTTTATTGTATACTATAACTTGACCAAGTACACTTGCGTACTGTGTGATCACCTACTCAAACGTTATCACGTGCACTTGTCTAAACTCGTCACCACCCCATTGTTACTTAGGAGTCATCTTAATGCACTTAGTTCTCTTGCTCTACAAAACCCTACTACCTACTATGACATTGTTGGTATACTATAATACCTTACAATTATACGATTGGATATCAACTTTATGGTAAATCAATTGATTCAATACATGCATAATCTAACCATATATCACATGTATGTAGCTAAATATGTACTTCGCTATCTTTCGAGCACCTCAATAATGGACTTTTCCATTATTCACACATCTCACACTTTATTGACTATCCTTACTATTGTCAACTAAGTTAGGTGTCTTGATCCCCACCATTCTACCATGAGCTATGCTATATTTCTTAGTTAGAACCTCATCTCTTGGTGAACTAAGAAGTAGCCCACCATCTTATACAATTCTATTAAAGCTGAATACCATGTCCTTGTGCTTTTGCAAAGTCATCATGGATTACCATCTTGCCTGTGAACTAGGAGTACCCCTTCAACGCTCTACCATTTTATATTGTGACAATCTTGGTGCCATTTTTCATTTAGCCAACCCAATTCAGCATGATTACACTAAGTACATAGATATTGTCTATCACTTTATCTAAGAAATGGTTGCTATGGGTTAAATTTTGGTTTGTTATAGAATCTATTTATGTCCACATTCCTTAATCATCACTTCAATCTCCTGCTAACTCTTGCATCTTAAGATTAGGGAAGCATATTATCACATGTATGTATATCTTTTTTAATTTTTGTATAGCCTTAATAGATAGGGATATTTTAGTCCTTTTCTACTATGCATTAAGGTTATACTAATCTCTTATATAATCCTTGAATTATACATTATAAATTAATCATCTCATTTTAATGATACACACAATTATTCTTCACTGTATAAGCAATCACTAAATTGTGAAATACATGAGGGGAGTTAATCTTTTTGATGAATTCTAGGAGGCTAATGCTAAATTTTCCATGTGATTCTTTGATATTTGATCATAACCATATGAAGGAACATAATTTTTTATGGTATTATTAAGTGGTAAAATCCTCCTTAAGAATAAGAGCTACGAGGATTGATTCAAGCAATGCTTGTAATAAACTAATCATAAAGGAACCTTATTCTTCTACTAGATATTCGATTTTCTTTTATCATACTAGTAGCAATGTATCATATTTTAGGATATGTTAGGATACTTGAGCACAGTGCCTAGCTTAGAGCTTCTCCCAGTAACTTAGATGTTACTGTCTAACGGTGATATTAGTTATGTCATAGGAAGATTCAAATTTGGATGCTTGTAGGGCTTCTAGAATTTGTCAAATTCACTAGGGTATTTTTCACTTATTTAAGTGAATTTTGGTGTAATAAGGTCAACAATAATATGCAATGGTTCTAGATTATGGTTTAAACCCTAACGAATTATTTTTCTATGAAAAAAAAAAATTATGAACAATTCAGTTCAAAGTATTAAAAGAACCAAAACATATAAAGTAGTTTAGTTTGGTTTGAAGCAGTAAATCAAACCACTTCCATTCCCTAAATAATAAATATTGTAAATGGTTGTAAGACTCATATAAATTATAAAAGATAATTAATAAAGATTTAGAGGGTAAAAGAAGTGGAGAAAAAAGATTTAAATTACTTCTTAACATGGCCATTAACAATATAATTGTATGAAGAGATAAAAAATAACATACTTCTAATACTAAACTGTTGATAGAATAGCATAAACTAGAGTCCTAAGCGTAGAAAGATGAAAAAGAAAGGGAAATAGATCATCTCAATTTACTTTCTCTTAATTTCTCTTACTTTATCCTTTTAAAATAATGTTACAAATAATCAACATAAGAAAAAAATGATACTATAATGAATCACTAGCTATTCCAAAAATTTAGAAATTTCTACCAAATTAAGAAAAATTAAGAGAAAAAAAAATTGAAATTGTGATATTTAGCTCATTATATCATATATATATATATATATATATATATTTGTAGATGTTATTTAAAAAAGAAGAAAATAGGATGAAATTACAAGAGGAGGTATATATGTATATGTATATATATGACGATCTAATTGAATATAATCAATATTTGAAAGACGCAATAGAATTCTTATTATATATTGTTTAAGCCTATTCTCTTTTTGGAGAAAAGTTTTATCTAGCTGATATATATTTTACGAAATTAAAATATACTCTCCAGATATCTATTAGCTTCATCTATATAGTTTAAATAGATTTTGTACTTATTATTTAACTTAGCTTCTTCTAGGTGCCCTTGTTGGTATCAAAGCCAAGGAGAGAGTATATAGTTGTGTAAGTGAGTTTGTATTTTCTTAGTGAGATGATTTTCTCTATGAAAATCTATATCTTATATTTACTAATCACTTGGGATGAATCCTTTGTGAAAAAATCTTAATATTATGATAAGCCTAAGTAAGCTTAGCATAAATTCCGATTTTGAGTTAAGGGTTGTAAAGGGTCATAAATTGGAAATCACAATATTAGATTTAATTTAGTCTTATAAATTAGATTTATAAGATTAGATAAATTAGTCTCTTTTGAAAATATGAATTTACTTAGAAGAACTATATCCTCTTCTAGTTTTGCTCCCTCTAAGCAATCAGAAAAATCTATGTTAAATAATAGAGATAAAATATATTTGAAAGATTTTGATAAAGCAATAGATGAGTAAAAGATACCAATAACTTCTTATGACCAAATATACTAAATAGCCAAATGGAAAATTTTTGGAAAAAATGATTATGTGATAGCTACTGAAGAAAAAGATATCCCTGTCTCAAATGGTTTAACGACAATAAAACTTTTGAATGCTGATTTAATAAGAAAACACGCAAAAGAATGGAATTACATGCATCTAGGTCTAATCCAAATAGAGGTAAAACCTCTTACTAAACTAGGTTTAGATACTTCTATCTTAGTGATGCTAGGGAATTGGTGTATGAAAGGTCAATTCATTCAACAATTGAAACCAGTCTTAGCAGTAGACCAATCCAATTTGAACGTCATCCAAATATCACTCTTGCTCTTAAAGATAAAACAATAATGAGTTATTTAATCCTTTAAATTAAAACCCATAATTATCACATGGTAGAAGGATCAATACCAATGGTTGTAATATATAGCATTTATTTTAAATTAATGAAAATTGCTTTTGGTTCTAAGGCATACAAAATAGATAAAAGAGGCTAAACTCTTAAATGTTTCTTTCCCTAGAATGATTAAATGGTCTCAAGTTAATTTACTTGAGCATTAGGAAGTACAAAATGTACTTCCAAAACAACCAATATACAATACTGAAACATCAAACGTGGTTCAACACCCAAATAGTAAAGTTACCATCCAATTCAACAAAAGATCTTTTGATCAACCGAGGAGACCCTTAGAAATAAGATTGATGTCATCTCAGATCAGTAGGCCTTCCAAACCCTCTACTAATAATCTATACACCCTTTCATACTCAATCTAATATTTAACCAAATGACGAGTCAAATAAACAACCAAATATTCAAGATAATCCATCCATTTTTGGATTTGTCCATAATAAGTCAGGAATAACTCAACTCGTATACCAACCATCCAATGAACCAGAACATGGAGAACCTTCACTTTTAGAAATAGGTGATCCAAAACTTAATATTCTAGAAAAACCTTTCGAGCCAGATAAGATTCTCTTGATCAAGGAGTTTAATTCACCTAAAAATGCAAAAATTAGAAAATGATACTTTAAAACATTTAATAATGTTAAAATACAAATAAAAGATGAATATTATAATTTCATGAATGAAATTGGTGCTCAGATATATTTCTTCGAATGGTTTGAAAAATATTATCTAAAACCTAAAGAAATAAATGTGATCAGTGAATGTTGTAAATGGAAACTAAGTGATGGATAAATAATAGAATCTAATTATCCGCCACTTAGCAATATAAAAACTACTCATAAAAATATTGAAATAACCCTTACTTCTTTCAAAAATGCAACAGATGAAGAAGGCTTAGGAATAAAGAAAATAATAAATTAAAATAATTTTACTAACCAACACTTACATACAATAGGAAAACAGTTAAATAGGATGGAAGGTACAATCAATAGTGAGATAAATAAAATTAGTGAGAAAAACTTAAATAATAAAACCAATAAAAATATACCTTTGTTTAAACCATTTGAAATGCCCAAAAATCCCAACAGTAAATTTTTAAAAGCCTTAGATGATAGGAAAAAGATGCTAAAAAATAAAATAATAAAAGAAGAAACTTTATCTTCAAAACCAATCAATTTTTTAGATTGGATACACCAACTTTAATCAAGAAGGGTATTGTCATCAATGATATACCTTTAGAAAAAATCAATGCCATAGATGAATTAGATAATGAATCAATTGTTGAAACGATGTCCAATATTTCTCTAAAAGATTTAAATATTAATGAATCAAATGATGAATTAATAAAATTAATTGGAAAGAACCTAAAAAATTATATTATTAAAGAGTGACATCTCCTGATATACTGATTAAAGAAAAGAATGATAATTATCAAAATAAATATTCTGTAAGATCCACATATGAATGGAATATTGATGGATACTCAGAATAAAAAATTCTCAATGTCCTTAATCATATGATAATGTTTTCAAATACTAATAAAACTGTTCCAAATGTTACTGATTGTCAAGTAGCACTCCTTTAATTTCCTATTTCACTGGACAATTAAAAGGATGGTAAGATAACTATCTTACTAAAGAATAAAGAATCAATATCTTCACTTCATGTAAAATTGAGGCAAATGGTAGAAGAATATTAGATGATAATGATGAACCAATTCATCACATGGTCAATACTTTAATATTCTCAACAAGTCAACATTTTATAGGAGACCTCTCACATATTAGGGATAAAACCTTAGATCCATCATCCAATATCAAGTGCAAATCCTTAAGAGAATTTAGATAATATAAAGATATTTTCTTTCAAAGAGTTTTCCTTAGGAATGATTGCAATCAACTCTTTTAAAAAGAAAAATTTTTCGCTAATTTACCAAAATTAATAAGTGAACAAGTTAGAAAGACGCTTAGAAATGAAAACAATCGTAAAGTTCCCTATGATAAACTATCATATGGAGAATTAACAACATATGTTTATAAAATTAGAACCAATTTATATACCACAATAAGATTGCAAAAACAATTAAAGAACAAACAACACTCAAAACACCAAAACCTTGGTGATTTCTGTGCCCAATATGATCTCTCTTTTATTAATAAAAATTTAAAAAGGAATAAAAAATCTTCTTATATTTCTTCAAAATGTCCTCAATGTTCACATAAAAAACCTTGAGGGAACTTCAAAAGAAAATCCTTTAAAAAATTTGAAAGTGAAAAGAAACTTGAAAATAAAAAATACAAGAAAAAATCATATAAACAGTTAAGGTGTTATAAATGTAAAAAAATTGGTCACATAGTAAATTTTTGCAAAATCAATAATAAGCTTAATGAATTGAGTCTGGATGAACAAACAATGGAAAATATCTTGCAAATATTTTATGATAATAAATCTTCTTCATTAGAAAATAATTGTGATAATGGAATTCAAGTTAATGACATGAATTCCACTTCATCTTCATCAACTGAAGAAGAAAATGAAATTAATGTTTTAACAAATGAAAAAAAAAAAAGAAATTCTTCGTAATATTGACCGATTGTCAAATAATAATGAAAAACTTCATTTCATAAAAAATGTTAGTAAACCTAATTTAACTCTTATGCTAAATTTACTTTATAATCTTAATGAAATCCTCGAAAGAGATAAAAGAAAATCGAAAAAATCAATAACTATTGATGATTTGTATAATGAAATCAATATCCAAAAACAAGAAATAAAAGATTTAAAATTAATGTAAACAAAATTTCAAAAAGACCTTCTTGAACTTAAGTAAAAAATAATAGATTAAGGAAACCATCCTGAAATTTCAAATGAGGAAAATTCAAATGTTTTACCAATATTTGATAATAATGATTATGTAATGCATTTTGTTCAAATAACAACAAGAAAATAGATAATTAATATTTCAATCAAAATCAATAATGAATTCATTTTGGAAATAGCTGCATTATTTAATACTGGTATAGATTTAAATTGCATTAGAGAAGGGTTAATTCCAACTAATTATTTTGGGAAAACTACCAAATCTCTAAGTTCTGCATCTAGTAGCAAATTACGCATCAATTATAAATTGTCCAATGCTTCAGTATTAAGAGATAATGCTTCATATAAAACTTTTTTCATACTTGTTAAAAATTTAAATAAAAATATTATTCTTAAAACTCCTTTTATAAATCAGATCCAACCATTTTTTGTTAATAAAGATGGAATTGAAACACAATATTTCAAAAGAAAAATTGTATTTAATTTTATCACAAAACCACAAACCAAATACATAAATGAATTAAAAAAACAATTCAATCTCTAAATTAAATTGTTTAATTCAATGCAAAGAAAATCATTTGAGGTATTTGAAAAATGATTTTCAGTTTAAAAGAATTGAAAATCAACTTAATAATGAAAATTTAAAAATGAAAATTTCTAATTTGGAATTAGAAATAAAAAATTCAATTTGCTCTACACTCCTCAATGCATTTTGGAATCGTAAGTCATACATAGTAGACTTACTGTATGAAAAAGATTTCGATGAAAAAAATATTCCAACAAAAGCCAGACCATCCCAAATGAATAATAAAGTTCTAAACCATTGTAAGAATGAAATAAATGATTTTCTTAATAAAAAATTGATCTAGAAAAGTAAGTCTCCATGGAGTTGTTCTGCTTTTTATGTTAATAAAAATGTAGAAATAGAAAAAGGTATCCCAAGGTTAGTAATTAACTATAAACCTTTTAATACTTCTCTTAAATAAATACCTAATAAAAGATATTTACTAAATAGGTTAAATAATACCAGAATATTCTCAAAATTCGATATGAAATCTAAATTTTGGCAAATTCAGATTAAGGAAAGTGATAGGTACAAAACTGCCCTCATAGTTCCTTTTGGTCAATATGAATAGAACGTAATGCCATTTGGATTGAAAAATGCTCATTTTGAATTTCAGAGAATAATAAATGAAATTTTTAATGATTTCACCAATTTCATAATAATCTATATAGATGATATTTTAATATTCTCATCTAATATAGACCAACATTTTAGACATATAAAAATCTTCATTAATATAGTTAAGAAAAATGGCCTAGCAATTTCACCTTCTAAAATTAGATTTTTAGGCTTCAATATCCACAATAGGACAATAATTCCTCTTCAGAGATCCATAAAGTTTGCAAATAAAATTCCTAATGAAATCAAGGATAAAAATCAACTCTAAAGTTCTTTAAAAAGTTTAAATTATATTGCAGATTTCTTTCCAAATATCAATATAATCTATAAACCATTATATCAAAGGTTAAGAAAGAATCCACCTCAATGGTTAATAGAATGTACAAATACTGTTAAATTAGTCAAACAAAAAATTAAAGAAATTCTTTGTTTATACATTGCAGATCCCTTTCTACTAAAAGTAGTAGAAACTGATACTTCTAATTTAGGATTCGGAGGAATTCTAAAACAAAAACAAGACAATAAAAAATATGTTGTTCAATTTGTATTAAAAAATTGGAATGATTGTCAATGCAATGATTCCACAATCAAAAAGGAAATTTTAGCAATTGTTTTTAACAATTTCCAAATTCCAAGAAGATTTGTTAAATAAAAAATTTTTTTTACGTATTGATTGCAAAGCTACTAAAAATGTTTTAATAAATGATGTTCAAAATATTGCATCTAAACAAATTTTTGCCTGATGGCAATCAATTCTTTCTATATTCGATTTCAAAATAAAACATATTAATAGATCATCCAATTCTCTTCTTAATTTCCTTACTCGTGAATTTTTACAGGGAGATGCCTCCTAAAAAGGAGAAGGATAAAGAAAAAGAAAAGATTTCTTCAACCTCAAGCAAGGTGTTTACCAATATTAAATCTTGGTTAGATGTTTGTAAGCCTTCTAACACTCCATTAACAATCAAAGAAGAATTATCTTCTAGGACCTCGAAATCAATATCTTCAAATAATCAATCCATTTCCAATATTCAAAATGAAGCTCTTTCTTAATTAGTCGACATGGAAGTCATTCCAGGATTGCTAAAAGTAATTTCAATAACTTTGCAATCGAAAAATGAAATCTCAATGTTGCTTAAAATTCCTCAACAAATAGAAACTCAGAGGAAAAATCAAAATATTCAAGTTACTTTAGTAGCAACTTCAGTACCTTCCTTAATGATACTTACAAGTCAAAGGTTTAGATTTTTTATAAAACTTATTTCTAGATATGTTTTCTCTATTGAAGAAAACTTATTTAGAAAGGACTCTTTTGAATTTGCAAGGAACATTTTTACAAAAGATTTTTATTATGTACCATATGATATTTACAAACCAATCCAGTTTTATGAAAAAGTTTTTACTAAAACTAGTTTAATAAGATTCAAACATTTTGAAAAAAAAGGAATGGTTAGCTATTCTACAGCCAAAATTTTGAGAATAATCAATCTAAAAGAATGGCAAACCCATCTAATAACCCCAATAAAGCTCAATATAGAACCCTTTTATGCATAGCCAAGTCATCGAGTCAGCTATAATTATTTTGATTATAAACAGGCTTAGTGGAATGTTTTCTATCAAATGAATCAAAAAAAATCACATACTTAACTAATTTTTTTTATAATTGTTCTTCTAAAAACCTTCCCAATTGGTTTGTATACTAGTGGAAACAATTTGGAGCAATCCCTGAAATCATTCATGAAAATGCCAATATAATTCAGCATCTTATAAGAAAAATTTCCAAAAAGAAATGTTATATTTTATACACATTGGTGTATCTTGGGTTATGGCATGATGGTTCGATTACAAACCCAATCTAACCTCAAATACAACCGATCAAAATGTATAAAGTCAAATGGTGGGACAATTTCAAGATGTGGAATAAACTTAAAGAGGATTCAATTTTAAATGGATCAAAAACAATTCCTCAATTGCACCATCTAAAGTTTCAACTCCACAATATCATAATAGAAGATTTTTAATCTCTTCTTTAATTAGTGTAAGCTCTCCAAAACAAATGAAGCAAATTCTAGAAGTAGCATTGGAAAATATCAACAAATCAACCCAACAATCAAGTTCAAACTCAAAGTCAACATCTCATCACAACGAAAATTCAAATGAAGATGACTACTATAGGATAGACTTAAGTGATCCTGAAATATTGTAATTTTATTTTTCAATATAATTCTGCATTGTAAAATATAGTAGGAATACAGTATTTGTACACATGTACTACAGTGCATAAAATCGTTATCAATAATTTCAGCATCCACCATCTGACATATTACTGTTTACCACAGTAAAATGTCTCAATTCTTTCACTATCTCTATATTACTCTATCGACCACAATATCACTATTCATAACAGTAATCGGTCGGTATTCCCAATTATAAAATCAGGCCTTCTCCACCATTTGCAAATAGATCAAATATACAACCTCTTTCTCCTACTCTTTCTCTTATCCTCCTAAACTATCTCTCTCTTTTCTCCATCTTCTCTAATTCTTTCTTTCACCTTTCCTTTCTTCCTTTCATACACATACAGTTACTTCTCCTACTTCTGATCTTGCTTCTACTAATCAATTGTCTTCCAATAATCAAATACTTTCCTTTCTAAAATATATTATTTGCTTCAATCCTGAGGTAGAATATAATTACCTCTCAATATTCTCAATTCTCTTTAAAATATTTTCAATATTTCAAAATTGTTCTTTGAATATCTGTATATGCTCTTGTATTTTATATAAATTGTTTCAAATCAATAAAATTTTAGATTGTTTATCTCTTTTTTATATTATATCTTGTGTAAGGAATCTCCAATTCAATTGGATATAATTTTACAAGATCTGTCAATTTAATTTACAAACCCCATAATCGACTGGTATTACTACCTTTGAAGGTTTCATATTTACATAATCTTGCATAAAGCCCTATTAGTCTTGGTATTGTCACTTGTGGTGGTTTTTATAATATCTTGCCCATATATCTATTTATGTCACAATCTGTTATTGATATTTATGTTTATGATTATTTAAATAGTGTAATAGAATTTATTAAGTGGTATTATACTTTAATTGTTGATAGTGATTGGTATTAATTACTTTTATACATATTCTATTAACATTCTCTTTATGTCTGTAGACTATAATTCTGTTCGTGAAAACGAACAGGATATAGAATAGTTTTATAATTACTTACAAGATTGTATTACTTTCCTTGAGTGATTTCATAGATTATACTTCTGATTATTTAGGCAAGTTGAAAATATTTTAGACTACACTGATTAATATTTCAATAATAATAAAATCATAAAAGTTATTTAGTATATTGGTTGGAAACTAGGACTAACTAGAAGAAAAGATGAGGATTTCACAAGCTTTCTATTGACCCAACAAGACAACACTACGTACTAAGAATAATAAAATAATAAATGTTTAATGTCTCAGAAAACTAAAGATAATAATAGAAACGATTTAATTGAATATAATCAATATTTGAAAGACGCAATAAAATTCTTATTATAAATTGTTTGGGCTTACTCCCTTCTTAGAGAAATGATTTATCTAGTTCATATATATTTTAGACAAAATTAAAATGTACTCTCCAGATATTTATTAACTTCATCTATATAGTTTAAATAAATTTTATACTTATTATTTAACTTAGCTTCTCCTAAGGATCCTTATTGGTGTATATATATACATACCCCCCACTTGTAATTTCATCCTATTTTTTCTTTTTTAAATAACACCTACAAGTAGTGATAGCCGTTAATGTCTTAGCTAGGATCCAATCAGCGCAGCCATCCAACGTCCATCAATGAACATCAGATACCTCGCTCCTAGAAAGTATATATCGTAATCATATGTACAGTAATTTCACGTTAAATTTGGCACTTCTTTTCACTTAGAAAAACGTTCTAGCAGAGCCATCACTTTAAATTTGCCATTAGTACATAGTAATTGCTCGAAACAGTACGATTTCATATTATATTATAGGACTTTAAATAATCTCTATAATAAGAGTCAAAAACTGTCATTATTAGCAATAGAATTTGGAACTCCTCAACTCTCTTTTCAGAAAATTATCAAAACAAAAACCAGTCCTATGTCTTTCCACATTGCACCCAGCGTAGCCACAAAACCAAACATGACACGGACATCTGATAGAAACCTTAACTTATAATGCAGAGACGCAGTTCGCTTGGAAACCTGAAAGGTCAGATATTAAAAAAACCCTGTTATCTTCCACTTTCTGTTCATGATCTGAAATTTCATTTTTTGTAACCCTACTCGTTCAGATGGCTAGATAGATATTTAATGAAAGAAGGCCTTGACGTTGGAAACACATACGTCGCGTCCCTCTAGAAAATTTTATGATGATATTCAAAACAATGGACTCCTTGTCCTTCATATCTATATCGTAGGACGGTTTAATGTTAGATTACGATAACAATTCTCCAGAACTATCAAGATTATAGCCAGTGCTGTTCATGATATTTCGGTTTCCACTCTGAGAATAGATTAAGATCGAACTGATCCTTACAATAGCAGATTTTCAGTATTTCGTAACGCCGTATCACCGTTATGTTTTTTTTTTTTAATCAAGAATGATAAAAGAAAAGGGTATTTCAAGACTCACGATTCAGTATTTAACTGTCTAACACATGATGAGTGTATTATGCTTAGCAATTACTCTAGTTTAAGGGTTCAAGACATGTTTAGTATGTGGAAATGATCCTAAAATAAAATCACAATTTTGATTCCATTTCCTTTTCTATATTTGAAAGTATTTTTAAAAAGTGAAATTATGATTTCTTATAATCTGCCAAAAGGAAATTTGATTTTGATTTTGTAGGGTGGAATTGCGACTCCATTTCGACCTCATTGATTATCATAATTAAAAAGTATATATTTAATCTTTAACCTAATTATGATATCTAACAGTTAAAGCATTTTTAACAAAATAAAAAACACTATATACACATTTAATCCTATTTTAAATATCTTACAACAAAATTATAATATTAGAATGAAATCAATGATTTTGTAGGCATTTTTAAAGATGGGAATGGATTTATTAAGTCAATTCTGATTCTATTCTATTTTATTTCATATCATTCTAATCATTTCATTTTATGTTGATAACCAAATTTCTACTTGAGGATATGGAAAGTGATAATATTTCTTAATTCAAACTTATTCGACAGCACCTTCCTTTCTAGGCAAGTATAATCTTAATAAATGTCAATGGTGTACCTTTTTATTTCTTATCAGAATCACATGCTTATTTCTCACAAGTAAATTGAATATCATGCTTCATTCTAATTAGAATGTTTGCATCAACTCTTTATGCTAGGGAAGAAAGAAAAAAGAAAAGATTTATCAATGTTAATGTCACAAATCGTAAGTTGAAGCCAAGAGGGAGGGACTTAACTTGGGCTTGTAACATAGTAAGTGACACTAATAGGATAGTTTGCTTAGAGAGTGAGTTTACTCTCAAGGAAAATTCAGCCTTCCGTAAGCAAACTAGTTAAGAGCTAATGTAGCTCTCTTAGTAAGGCCATGGCAAGTTAAGCTAATTGGATAAGTTGAGCCTTTCAAGTATATGGAAGCCTATGACAAAGCCAAGAGAATGTCCCTTATAGGAAAGGACTCAAAACAAGCTCAAGTAAATAAGAAGAGAAGGGTACTCACAATACAAAATATGAGTAAAATGAGAAGATAAATCATGGTCAATCACTATAGGAATACTATCGAGTCTAATTTTTCGATTTCTATTTAAAATTGATTTCTCCATTTCTGATTAATACTAAACCTTAACCCGTTTAATATTAACCCTCGACTAACGAAATTAGGAAATTTCGATTTTTTTATTTAGAAAAATTTTTCAAGTCGCCACCCTACTGAATCGTAATTAATTGGGTGGATTGACTACGATTTTGCTACCGGTCTTTGATTTCAATTTAAATGAAAAACCAAAGGGTTCCGAATTTGGAAACTAACCTATTAAACTTTAACAGATACCACTATCTATTTATCAAAATTAGGATTATTTTTCTAATTATAATATTTTTAAGAAAAGATAAAAATCGAAAAAAAAAGAACCTAAGTTTTTACAAATTTTATTATCGCCTCAAAAATATCTACGTACCCATTAGCTAGGATCAGACAATTATAGTTCTTTCCAAAAACTTTTAATGTGTTGATTGATTTTAATTTTGAAAACCAATCGAATTTACATTTTTAATTGATTCAGTTAATTAAAAAAAAAATTTAAAGGGCCCTAACTCTTGAGCATTTTTATTTGTAGATAAGATCTAAAATGTCCTAGTTCCTAAAGGTTTTATATTAATCTTTATTTCTAAAAAAAAAAAAAAAAGAAGAAAAAATTTCCTATGTGAAGATTTCTAAAAAAACCTAATCCTAAAAATTTCAAAACTAATATATATATAGGTAAATATCTATATTTATACTCTTAAATCAATACTTAATCTACAAGAAAACTAATGTCAAAAGGAACACCCTAGCTAATATATATCTTTATCTCCAATTATTAAACAATTACCTACCTAAATAAAATCATATCATATAATATACTTGATATCTACAAGAAAACGAATACTAAAAAATAATGTCCTAATGTGGAGAATTCAAAAAAAATTTAATACTAAAAACAACTAAACTAATATGTATGTTATGAACTTTGACTGATCAACAAACGATATAGTAACATAATAATAATAATAATAATAATAATAATAACTAAATAAAGAAACAAACAAAAAGGAAGAACCGAACCTGATTGCTCTATGGAGGAATTACCTATTGTTGCTTGGATGTTGGTTCAACCGCTGATCGCGTAGCTTGGATAGAACTTGGCGTGGACGAAGTAACGATAGATGGGGCAATGGTAGTCGTCACGTACAATTGTGTATGGAGCGATTTTGCTGGAGAGTTGTAGTCATGGAATTCAGTTCAATGGACTTGTTGATCGGATTTTGACTTGTGCAACGGGAAGCATTCGTGATAGGGGTGTGTGGCTTAGACGTGCAGACAGTAGACTCGTGTGCGTTTATGCAAGGACAGAGGACGGTACAATGGCATTAGTCGAGAAGTTAGTGGTGTTGGAGGTTTGCTGGCCATGGGTGTTAGGTTCAATCATCGCTGTTGGCGTCGAAAGTTGTAGTGAAGTCCAAGGCATCCTGATCAACTGTTGTTGTGGAGGGAAATTTGAGATGTGCTGATGGATGATGAGCTGTGATGAAGAAGTGTAACGCTATATGAACTAGATGTTCAGCTACAGTTGTCGTAGCTGTACGATTGAGGCTTGTGTAAGGACTGCTGCCATACTGGAACTAATGCATTGGAGTTGGCATTGCCGTGGATAGATTTTGGATCGGGTGTTCTGTTTATTGTTGGATGTTTGGAGATTAAGTCGATGAACTGATTCGTGTGTGCTATTGTGGTTCAGTGTTTGTTGCAAGCCGTGAATGACAGTGGAACGTGAGAGGATGGTGGCTCATGGTGAAGGATTGGGGTAGGTTGAAGCTAAAAAAAAAAAAAAAATCCCCCTTCATTTTGGCATATATGTGTATTTATAAACTCAAATCGAATCGTATCGAATCATATCTATTATATTTGATTTGATAAAAATTAAACTAAATCCGAATTATTTATATTAATTTAAATCCAATTTAATAAAATCAAATTAGATTCGAGTATTCTCTAACGATTTAAATCCGAACGAAAAAGATTTGATTAAATATGATTCCGAAAAAGATCAAAAAATAAAAGACACATAAGTGTCTAACTAGATTCGAACTCTTGACTGCAAGTTAACCCAATGTTATTGTTCCAATACTTATCTATTAGGTCATTAGCCTATGTATTGATATTTAATACAATTAAATTATACTTAAAATACGCGACTCTCTAAAATAATTATTTGAACTAAGTTAAAACTAAACTAATTGACCCTAAAATAATTTATTTTCTAAAAATCTAAAATAATCTTTTATAATTTTTCTTTTCTCATTTCTTTATAGTTTCATCATTTGTCAATTTTTGTTATTTTTTTATTTTTTTTTAAGTAAGACCCTATTTAAAAGAAACAAAAACTATAACTACTGGGAGGCAAAAATCAAATATCTATAGATACTTTAGAAGTAATAACTTCTTGTCTCATGATAAATGGTAAGTTCCAACTTCCATTAAGCTAGTTAATACTACCTAGTATACTTATTGTGAGAGTAGTTCTTATTGGCAATTAAGCTTGTATAGATTAACCTTGAAGGGAGGAACAACCACCAAAAAGAGGACATTGTTGTTAGAGGGGCAACTATGTCATAAGTTACTTTGTAATAAGAATCTACCCAAGATTTTTATAAAATGTACTTTATGTCAAACCCAACTGCTGTACTGCTCTATAAGAGGTAATCTTAAAGGATGGAGGAATGGATGAGGGTATAAAAGAGCCCATGGAAGCTCAAAGTCTTGGCGAAGATGATCTTAAGTTAGAGTTAGGTAACGAAGGAGTAGAGGTTGGTGATCTATTAGGTTTGGGTAATAGCAAGGTGTTAGCCTCATGATAAGGGCATTTTGAATTTAGGTAGGCAAAAATGTCATGATCTGTTAATCAAAAGCAAGTTGGAGGGACTCAACTTGGGATTGTAATGTAGTGAATGGGATTAGTAAGGTAGTTTATTAAGGAGTGGATTTACTCTAAAAGCGAGTTTGGCCTCTTATAAGCAAAGAGTCAATCCTACTCCATGATAAGACCATAGCAAACGAAAACCAGTTAATAAGTTGAGTCTTCTAAACACATATGGGGGCTTTGACAAAGCTAAGAGGGATTCCTTGTGAGAATGATGGGCTTAGAACAATTATAGGTAAACACGAAGAGAAGATTGACTTGTCATTCACAACATAAGTAAAATGAAAGGCTAAAGGATAATAAAGCACCACACAAGCACTCTAAGAAGGATGAATCTCTTATCTCGTGATGTTAACATGCCATATGTATGTATAAGTGGTAAGCAAAAACCGATCATACTTAGACAAAAAGTAGTGGAAGTAGATAGTTTATGAAAAACTATCATTTGTGTTTTTCAAACGCTATCAAATAATAAAACTTTTTGGTATCCACCACTATTTAATTCAATCTTCCTAACTTTATGATATGCCTTAAATTGAAAATTTGTAACAAGAATATAAAATCAAAATTGAAATGATTATAAACAATAAATTAATTAGGTTGTATATCTCTCTTTTTTTTTCCCATTAGATAGTATAGATTTTAACCTAATGTGTCAATCCATCCTATTATATCTATACTATTATATTACAGAGTCCTTAATATTAGGTAGTGTGTTGTGAAATTGATAAAAGTTGATATATATTATAGCATTTATGACAATATCCCATTAAATATCAACCTTAAACAGAAAATTACATGCAATATCTTATAAATTTAGATACGGTTGTTGAACTTGCAATTTTACCTAAAATGGCTAATAAGTCTTTAGAATCAAAATATAGAAACATAAGTTTTTACAACTTATATAAAATAGCTTACAAAAAAAAATTTAGATTTGCTTATAATAGTTATAAAAAAAACTTGAAATATAAGATAAAAATAAAGAAATGAAGAAATATATTTCTTTTTCTGATAAAAATTTTTTAATCTATAATTTAACATTCACAGACTAAAGATAAATACAATCAAAACTGATTTTTTTCCATTATTTTTTCTTAAAAAAGTAATGAATTGAAGAATATCAAATACTTCAACTTATTTTGAGTTGTTAATAGCATAAACTTAAATATATGATTTTTTTTTTTTTTATAAACTTTTCTATTAGAGTTGGAACCTAAATGAAAGCTCTAAATATCAAAGAGATTCCGAGAGAGAGAAAAAGAAAAGAAATCAAAATAAGACATGGAATACGATTTAATGTCTTAATAGTCAATAAGATATTAGAAGCTTGGTTATATTTTTTCACTTTTAGCCCATTCAACTCATATATGTGGAATTATAAACTCAATTAAAAATGTAAGTTTTTATCGAATTTAACATGTAAAATTGGTTAAAAATGTAAATTTTAACGAGAAAACAGTTTTATGTAAAAGTTAACTGAAAAGGACCTCCTAAAACTATAAACTTGTAAAATCGTGTGAGGCGGAATTACAATTTTGACACTATAAATTTAAAGATATCTTACATATGAATTGGTCAGCCAAGAGAACTTTTTTATCATATTCTTATTTACTTTAAGATACCATTTGTAAAGTTGAATCTTTTAACATCAATTTGCGAACTTACTTCTAGTCCTTGCTCAGTTAATTCTGTGGATTAAGAATCTCAACCATCCAACTTTCTATTGTTTCCGATGCTGATGGATGGAAAGGCACAAAAATGATCTGGAGCTTTCAATTCACCGTAATTGGATTCTTGTTTCCCACTAATTACTAGGTTTCTGAACGGTTGAAAAGTTATGAATTCATGTTTCTCGATTATCTTTAATATGCTCAATCAAGCTGTCACATAAAAGACTCTAGAAATTTGGATTCTTCTAGCATCTTTTCCATGAATCAATGAGACCTTAGAATAATTGTAATCAAGTTGAACCTCTTTCAATTTCACTATATAGTTAAATCCTAAAACTTTTCCAAAACGCGTTAACAAATCATGTGGGAAATATTTGATATTTTCTTCTACATCAAATACCGATGTAACATGTTATGTCAACAATTTGCTTTTCTTTTAAAATAAAAATATTAAAATATAATTAATAAATAATAAAAGTTGAAATATGATATCATTATTAAAAAACTTTTCAAGGGTAAAACGTTAAAATTACATTGAGAGATGCTCTCTCTGGCCTTTGGCTAACTAGCTATCATCATAATTGGATCCCCAACCATAACTATCATGGTGATTAGAGAATTAAAAGAAAAATGAATATAGTACAGGTAAAGATTCAACTCCATCGAATCGTATGGCTAATTACAAGATTCAAATAATGTGTATTATATGCACTTAGTATCTTTAATTATTTTTGCACACGATGTAATTAATAACTTTCGAGATCATAGGACCTTCATCCTCTTTTATTTTTTATTTGGCGTTTTGGTACCTAAACTTATCCAAACGAATGCTTTTATTACCTTTATATTTTCATTTCCTCCTCCTTCTTCTTTTTTTGGGCCAATTATGAGAAAACAGGAATTCCAACTTTAATTTATTATAATGATGCCATTAAACTACAATAATCCTGACTATTACCTTTCCATTTTCAAATCACTAGATTAATGGTATCAAATAAGATATATGTACATCAATATCTGTATCCTTGAGTTTTTACTTTTCTGCCACTATTTTGAAGTCTAGGAGTAGACGAATTGTGATGGCCCTTATGAATAAGAATAATATAGCCACAAATTTTTTTACGTGTTAGGTTTAGTTAAAATACCAAAAAATGAGTATAACAGTAAAAGAAACCGTAAAATTCAGGCACGTTTTTGGGAGTCGTTATCATATTTTGTTGCTATTTGAGTAGAACTTGGCATTACGTAAGTTTTCGTGATTTGAAGAAATACCTGGCCTTTGACAACACGCACGCCGCATCCCAAGCTCCCTGAATCGGAAGTGCCATCATCTGAAAGATTCATTGATATCGTCGACAAATTGACGCCTTGATATGCATAAAATAGGAGAAAATAACCAGTTTTGCGATGCCTAGATTCGATTTTTTTTTTCCCTGTTATTTATGATTTTATTTTTGAGAGAATTACGATGAAAATGATTAATATTTACAATTAAATTTAAATAATAGATCAATATTTCACGAAATGATTTTTTTAATTTTTCATTGTTTTTATTTCATTTGCAGTATGCCACGTCTTCAGATTCATCCAATTGTTAAGTTTGTTGCACCGTGCATAAATAAATCTTTTCTTTTTTTCTTTTTTTCTTTTTTTCACATGATGTAACAATTCTAAACTAAAAACTGAGATCTTACAACTAACTACAACCGAAGAGTATCCAAGAATGTTATTGTCTTTCCAATTAAAGTTGGAAGAAATGAGAACCGATTCAATTCTACGAATAAAGAAAGCTCTCTTCTTCGTTAGCGTGGATTAACTGGTATAAAATGAGAACTTCATAATTAGGCTTAAGCTGATCAATGGTTGGCGAGATTTTAATAGTATTGTTGATAACATCTTTTATGGTATTAACCGTCAGGTGTATAAAGCAATAATATTACCACTTTTATAAAAGGCCTGATCAAAACCAAGTTGGATGTATATTGGACTTACATTGCTGGAGTCTCTTGCTGTATATGAAAGCGCATCATGAACAGCCATAATGTAAAATATATGGAATGTGTACTTTTGTTGATTATTAAATCACCTGCAAATTTCTCTTTGGGGCCATACCCATCTTTGCATCAACTTGGTATAACTAAAAATAAATAAATTTTATTTATGGTATAATTAGTTGTTGGTAGAATGAAATAAGATAGAAATATAATTATAAATAAATTTTAAAAAATAGAATAAAGAAATAGTAATTATTATTTTGGTTGCAATTAAAATAATAACTATTACCTTATTTGGTTAAGGTTTTATGAGTAGATAATGGAAATATATAAAAAAGAAAAACAATAACTATTCCTTTGGTAGTAAAAGGGAAAAAAAAAATCTTAATTGACAGTAATGTAATTCTATGACAATTCACTAATCAAACGTAGTGATAGAATTGTAAAGAAGGGGAATAATTATTCTATTCTAAACTTATGAAATCAATCCAAACATAATGGAAATGTGATCATAACAGATAGATAAGGTCATTAAACTTTATCATCATCATTATAACACTTATAAGACTAGAATCAGTGATTGGTTAGTTAAGTGTGTGCTACATGAGTGACATGCTACAAGTAGCTTAAGGAAAGTGAAGCAGTAATGACACCTAATGGAATAATTAGATGAGAATGAGGCCAAGAGGAGGAATACGTAATTTCAGTGTCTCAAATACACAAGTGACAAATAAGGTAACCTTAAAGGACCTCAAGCGTTTACTTTTTAACTTAAGCAAATGAGATTAGTTATTTATCTGAATTACTTATTTGATTTTAGAGAACAAAGGTTTGTCAAGTAATCTTGTTCCTCTATTCTCCTTAAGAGTTATAAATAAGGAGAAAAGGCTAGGTATTTATAGGCTCTTAAGAAAGATAGTATCTATTGAATCATCTCGATGATCAACGAATGAGATAGAGTTTGCTTAATTCATGATTATCCAAAACGAATTAGGTAATGGGCCTTCGGCCAATAGCCTTCCTCCTGAGCACATGAACTTGCTTCAGAAAAATTAGATGTGGAGAACTGATCCAAAGATCCTTATTCCAAGGCCACCAAACCAATTCTCCTTTAATCATCCCAATATAATTTAGACTCCTTGGGCCCTACCACTTAGCTTAGAGAGTCAAGTTCAAATAAATTTCAACCTTCTACATTTTGCCCCTTGACTAAAATTCTTGGACAAAGTGTAAATATTTTGGGCATTAATTGCTTACTTTGAATAGCTAGGTCACTACTTGGGGCACAGAAAATGTAAATTAGCTGCAATGCTACCAAGCGTGCTCATTTAGTTGGAGACCTTGTTTTAACCTAGCATCAGTGCTATAAATTTATTTATTACATATCTTAGTGTACAACTTACGACACCTTTTAATTGCATGCATCGATTTAGCATACTGGAGTGGTATTACCTCCATGGTAATGTAAATCTTTCTTAGTCACTCATAAAGATTACTCGCTAATAGAAGCCTCAAATATGCCTTTACATATAAAAAGTAGTCTCTCCTAATAATATATATATGTATGCCAAGAACTCCGTTACTTCCATGTAAGTTCCATATATGCTTTTTCATGATTTATGATGCAACTAATAGGAAGTTTCACATATTAATTCCATACGTCTTAAATTCCATCATCTCAGACTAAAATTTTGTACGTGTTGATGATGCTACACCTAATGCTCCTTTCACTTTCTTCTTTTCTCTTTTTTTTTTTTGTTATTTTATTTCTTTCTTTCTTTTGTTTTTCCTTTTTCTTTTACTTCAACTTTATGTCATGACTTAGAGCTACACTTCTTATCCTATTTGCTTCGTACAGAAACATAGTGATTTCAATATCTACATAGATTCGTTAAATCTCAAATTCAAATTATTAATCCCAATCTTTAAACTCTTTTCATCAAATATATATATGTGTATGTGGTCGATTCCTTTTATTGCTCATAACAACAAACTTCAATGGTAAGTCTTCCTTTTGCCTTTTCCTTTGAACCTTTATTTTCTTTTTTATTCCAATATTCAACTCACAGTGTCTTGATAATTCTTGACATTAAGTATAACTTGGATAGCAATCTTCGGTTGATTCTACACCTTTCTCTTCGTGCGTGGAGTGATGGTTCCTTTCAATTACAGTAGGTTAGCCAAGGTAACATGAATTGGACTATGAACTTTGATGTAAAAGCTTCCATCATGGTGAGCATAAAACTTGATTTTCTTCTCTTTGTTATATTTTATCTTTTTCCTTTATACATTTCTTTATTTTGCTAATCGACCAATGGTCTTCGTTACTCCCTGTCAAACTTTAGCCACAGCAAGATTTCACGGCAAAGATAACAAGATCCTTAGTCGGACTTAATCACTAATCTTTGCACTTCCCTACAATGGCTCTTGTACATGAGCAACTACAAAGCAAGATTCAAGGTAGGCTCATTCGCTTCTTCATGCGTGCGTACATACACACATACACATACTACATGCACAACTAAAAAAGATGACAAGACACATGAAAGCACATCCTTAAAATCATCACTTCACTTCATCCTAAAAGATACTTTTGTTGGCGTTAAGTTTATAAACTTGAAACTTCTTAGCTTGTGTTTGCAATGAGTAACACTATAATGCACCTCCTACATCTTGTCTTCTATCATCAAATTTTGTTCCTTTTGATTTAGTTTAGTTCCTCATTAATAGCCATCTTGCCAATAATTCTTGTTTTTATCTCCTTTTTATGATTTCAGATGTGTAGTGTCTTTTCATCATAAGCCTTTAATATTGCTATTGGATTGACCAATGGTTAATTAGTATGCCTAAATTTGAAACTTGGATTCAAAACTGTGTGGCTGTTGACTTTGAGTTTTGGAGGACACTTGTGACTTGACTTTAGGTTATAATCATTGGAGATATCTAACTTGTCGCATTGCCTAATAGAGATGTGTCATCATATAATTGCATGAGCCCATCATCAAGAAATTATCTAGTGAAGTTTAATGGTTGTAAATTGTTGTTTGTATCTTCGCTTGCCATTATGTAATTTTTTATAATATTAACCTAGTGAAGCTACATATCATGCTTTGTAGGAGTCATATGATATCCTCTTGTATTATGCAAGTTTGCTTCATGTTGTTTTCTTTATCTTCAATACATGCTTAGTATTTAATAAAGTATTGCATATATTTTATGATCAACCTCAACCAACTATAATTACTCGATACGAAATAAGGCTATCCTATTTCACATTTAGCATCTACTTCCCTCTCTCTATTTTGTTTCCTCTTTTTTTTTTTTTTTCTTTTCAATTTGTTGAGCATTGGTTTCTTGACTTAAAGAATATATTGATTTTGCACTCTAGCAAGAAAAAGAGATGAAGACCAATCTAAGTTGAAACACAAAAATAGTGAAGATAAAGGACTTGTTGGTGCATCAAGATAAATGTCTGTCACCAGTCTTATGTCCAGAGGACAAGTGGCTGAATGAGATTATTTTTGAAGATACATTATAGGACAAAGCTAAATGCTAAGAAGCCTACGTAACACCTCATATTGATGGTGGTCTCCAGTTTATTGATCGCAAGCCTCATGCTAATTCTAAAGATATCATCAGGGGAGATTTAGTGTTGTGCTTC
The DNA here is from genome assembly GCA_024138015.1 of Lumnitzera littorea. NCBI lineage: Eukaryota > Viridiplantae > Streptophyta > Magnoliopsida > Myrtales > Combretaceae > Lumnitzera > Lumnitzera littorea. The sequence goes on from JAMXBB010000003.1 coordinate 89,456,066, forward strand.
AAAAAACAAAAGGAGAAAGCTATCTCTCTCTAATATCCAATTCACATTCTTGAAGGAGCTACCTTCTATATGGGATGATTGGGTAGCATACATTGCAAAGAAGTCGAAGTATGTAACTCTTTTGAAGAAGACTAGAGTCCTCCATTCTACTACCGCTTCCACTTGATTGTTGTTCCCACATACGAGTAAAATGGAAGTATGATAGGTCATTATTTTGTAGTAGAGTATCTAAAGTTTCCAAAGACATTATCTACAAATATTCAAAATTCAACACCATTACTAGCATAATAAGACGTCTCCCATTATCTAGATGTTTCGCTTAATTGTTCTTTTCTTTTTTCTTTTAATACAACATATGGCTTATCTTGCTAACTTCTTTCATTATTCTTACAAGAACAGTATCATAATTAATTGCCTCCAGTCAACCTCAAAATCTACTTCAAGAATTAGCATAAGCTAGCTAATTCCTCGTGCAAGGAACTACCTTCTATAAGCAAGCTTTAAGCACAACAAGCCCCAACAGGCTTCAAGCACAGTAAGCCTTAAGTGAGCAGGCTTAAAGAATATTAAGCTTTATATGGAGGAGCCCAAACCGAGAAAGCCTTAAGTACAATAGGCCCTAGCAAGCCTTAAGCATAGTAAGCATCTTGCTTAGTAGGCCTTGAATGAAGTAAGTCCTAGTAAGCCGTGAGTACGTCCTAGTAGGCCTTAAGCACAATAAGACTCGCATATGGCAGGCCCTAATAAGCTTTATGTGTAGTAAGCTTGTTTTGTAGTGAGCCTTGGTCAAACTGTAGAATCAACATCATTATATTAGTGTTATGATTCAAAATCAAGAGGAGAGAGCTGCCTTTCTCTCATCCTCTATTTTTCTTCCTTAGGAATGTACAACTTAGATAGGTACATAAGTGGATCGTACACTATAAAGTTATAGCATATGTTTCTCTTAAAGAAGACTAAGATCATTACTACCATCACTACTTTCACTCAACCGTAGTTCCTTTATAGGTGAGATGGAAGCATGGCAAGCTAAGATATACTATAATGTTAGTACTTTAATTAAACAGCAATTCCTATACAAGTACTAAATGTCAAGGCATTGCTTAGACTTAAGGTGTAGAGGCCAAGATGTCAAGGCATTACTTGGGCTTTAGGCATGGGAGCCAAGATGCCAAGGCATTGCTTGGGCTTAAGGAGTAAAAGTCGAGATGCTAGGGTATTACCTAGGTTTTAAGTGTGGAAGCCAAGATGCCAAGGCATTACTTGGGCTTTAAGCGTGAAAGCTAAGATGCTAGGTGTAGACACCTTATTTTTGCTATTTTTCATTTTTATTTTAGTTGAGCCATGTTAATAAAAATAAAAAAAATATAAAGAATAAAAAAAATTAAAAAGAAAAATAAAAAAAGAGAGTCGTATCATATTAAAACGAGTCGTATTGTATCGAGTTAAGTTAAGTCGAGTCGAGTCAAATCAAATCATATCGAGTCAAGTCGTATTAAATCGTGTTGAGTCGAGTCGTTTAGTATCAAATTGGATAACGGTATATGATTAATTTAATAAATTCTTTAGTCGTCGGGGAATTAGGCTTCATTAAAATAATTTTGGTTCAGTTCGATTTAAAATATAATTTTATCTAATTTATATAGGCTTAGAATAAACTTAGGATTTATTAAATAAATTATTGAGCTAAATCAAATTGGATTGGATCGGGCTCGGTAAATAAAAAGCCTAAATAAGGTTTCTAAAATCAGGTCAAATCTTTAAAAAATCGTAATCGTATCTTGATTTGTTAGAATAGAATCTATATTTAAAATGATACAAAAGATTTGATTTTGACATTAGATAGTTATTTTATTTTTCAGATTCTACACAATTCACTTGCAAATCCTGACTACGATTCCCCACAATTCATTCGCAAATCCTAACCAAAATTTCCCATAATTCACTTACATCCCCGAAACCCCAATGTCCACCGACTAAGCTTACGCAATCCAACCTGACGGACTAAACAAGGCCGATGCACAACACTGCACATAAGTCTGCGCCAAAGACCCTCAATCCTCACACATAATCTGTACATAAATCCACACTGAACTACCACAATTCAAACTGACTGAATTCCCCAAATTCATGACAGTCCACATCACCTAGCCATCTAAACACAACACCCCGACCGAACAGCTCTATGTCTCAATGTCCACAAAGCCAAACACACGTCACAGCATCCCCTCATCTCTCGTATTGCCTAACAACAACCGTACGCCTAATAATAATGCCTGATCGTTGACCCTTAATCCACAACTGAATTCCACTTGCACTGATTGGTCCCCAGCCCTACGTACCAAATTACACTCCTCCGTAACATTCCAATTTCTACACATGTACATGAACGCCAAGCTCCACACCTCACCAAACACAGCTTGCCTGACCGAACAACATGTCTGACACACTCCAGCAGCTACAATCACACGAACACCATACACAGCTGACAGCACATCCAGCATTCCACAACTTCGATCATATCAGATCACGCCCTATACACATGCTAGATCGTCCCCTGGTTGACAACTGCTGAAATCACCATACGCAGCCAACGAAGCCCTCTGATGCATGACAGCCATTCACAGCACTTGATCACACATGCTTGCAAACATGACTCACACACGTTCACACGCGTTGTAGCATGTGATCACTTGATTTTGCCCAACATCACTAAATCATGAATGCATTGATCACGCGTGACTCGACGCGTAGGTAAAAATTATTATTTATTTATTTTATTAGTTAGTTCAATTATTTTACTAACCTAATTTTTATTTTAGTATAGGTTTTTTTATTATTATTTTTATATTGTTTTTTTAGTTAATTTCAATTTTTAATAAAATTTAGTTAAATTGTGTTTTTGGTAAAATCATATTTTTTTGAAAAGTAGAGATACGTATTTAGATCATACTAATATACGTATCTTACAGTTAAGATAAAAAATATATGTATCGAGATATGTATGTAGGAGTTGATATTTGTAAATGATATGTATAAAGATACGTATTTAGATCCTATCTTCAACATATTTTATATTTAGGATTTAGAAAAAATATTTTTTGACACGTAGTGTCTTTTTTTTAAAAATAAAAAAATCTCTCAACCGAGTTTTTCAAAAAAATTTAGTTAGTTGAAGTTTTCTTTAATTCAAGGAAACTAGATTTCTTAGGTTTTTTTTTTTAAATAATAAATTGATAAAAAAACGTAAACTTAGCTCGATTTTCAAAATAAAAATAATCCACCCACTAAAAATTTTATAAAAAGAGAACTATAATTGGTTTGATCGCAAATAGTAGGTACGTAGACACCTTTAGGGCAACCACATAAAAAATAATTTTTTTTTAGAAATTCGTAATAAAAAATGATTAAAAAATCACTTTAATTATCTTTTGTTTATTTAAGTATATTTTTAGCATTAGAAAATTATAAAAATAAAAGCCCATCAATTTTTCTTTAATTTTTATATGGTGACTTAGTCTTAATAAGTTAACCCTTGAAATCGGTTTTTCTAGTTTAATTTTCTAAAAATCAATTTTTTAAAAATATTTGCAGACTAATAGCCAAATTAAGGTTTTCCTATCTGAAAACCCTAATTTTATTTTTTACCAATTAAACTGGTTAGCAACTCCAATTTTTAAAATTTTTTAGAAAAATATTTCCTTAATTGAATATCGAGTAATTTATATTAAGCGGATTGAGCTTGATATAGGTTAAATTAATGAAATCGAAATATGACTCGATGCTAAGGCATGACTTAGGCTTAAAGCATAGAAGTTGAGATACTTTAGGTATGGAAACCAAGATGCTAGGGCATTGCTTCGGCTTTAGGCATAAAAGCGAAGATGTTAGGGCATTGCTAGGTGTTAAGCGTAGAAGCCAAGATGCCAAGGCATGACCTAAGCTTGTAGTGTGGAAGTTGAGATGCTAAGATATTGCTTAGGCTTTAGGTGTGGAACCTAAGATGCTAAAGCATTGCTTGGGCTTTAAGCATGGAAGCCGAGATGCTAAGGCATAACCTAGGCTAGAAGCATAGAAGTCAAGATGCTAAGGTGATGTTTAGGCTTTAAGCATAAGAGCCATGATGCTAAGGCTGATAAGGATTATAGACCAATTGTACATTCCCAAGCCTAAGGGCTTGCTTATATGGTTCGCCGAGCTGTCTGAAGAGACCTGAACTCAAAAGAGTGGTGTATTCCCCAATTCGACCAGCCGAGTTACTTTACTCTACACCCCATATAAGAAGTTGCCTAGGTGATTGAACTGTACGTCGAGCGACCTCCTCATAACACATTTATCCAAGGTTAGACATTGAATCAATAGACTACTAACCTAATACAAGCTGAAGTCGAGCCAATACTTGTTCAGAGTTGACTAATCAAGGCCAACCCGACAATGAGCCACCTCTTGAACCAACCCTTTCCTAGCCTCGGGTATCAAAGCTGCCAAATTGCTAACCTTGATCTAAACTGCTCAGGACCTGCTTTACTCGACTAGTAGTGTCATTGGGACTATAAAATAGACAGTTGGCATACACCTTGATTTTCCTAACATCCATATTGTCCTTTTTTTGCCACCAGATATTCTTTATGCATGTTTACAACATTACCTTTGTATATTATTCATTTTCCTTTACTAGTAGGAATCCTTTTTGTAGTTTACACTAACCTAAGACTTATCCTAATTTGGTCATATAAATACTTGTGTATTGTAATAGTTGCAATAGTAAATACAATTAACATTCAGACATTTCTCTTCTTATGTGAGCTAAGCATATCTTACTTACTCTCGACTACTCTTATCTAGCCCATTGAGCATAAAATAACGGCGAATGACCTCCGGCTACACTTGTGTATCATATCAAGTACAAACTGAGCTCGTGTGAGATATTGGTGCATTATGTCTACCGTCAGTACACGAGGACCCCTTACTTAACCTTTGATTATCAGTTATCTTTCAAACCATCTTAAGGCTTAAACTATCCCCCTTAGTTCGTGCAATACTGAATGTCGTGTGTTCATCCACATCAAACTATATCATTTTGGTATCAAAGCGAGGCTACGTTTGAAGCCAATTTCTATTACTTTGTTCTTTGAGTGATTTACCATTACTTTCGTGAGTGTTAGAACTTCTGTAGTTGTCATAAGAGTTTGGTAGGTGAATAGTGTTAAAGAAATCTCGTGCTCTATTTTCCCCTATTTCTTTTACGTGAAACAAAGTATAAGTGTCTACTTATTTATCATGTATAGTTGACGTAGCGGTGGGAGTATTAGGTATTGTTCTATTGTTGTTATTTGTAAAGAGAACTTTGACTAATATTTTTAACTATCAATCTTATGTGATTGTTGACAACGTATAATTCAAGTGTTCAAGAAACTCTAAGTAATCAAGAAGGTAGCGCTCAAAATAGCCAAGGCCAATAGGGAAGTTCCATACTCCAATTAGTAAGTGATCGATTGGATAGACTCATCGACTTAGTAGCTAGCTTAGTGACAATCATAAATAAAGATAAGCAGCAAGCCAAAAAAGGTCTATAGAGAAGATAAGCCAATGAACAGCCTAAGAGAAGCAATGGTCAATATGGTTAAACTAATGCCCCAATTCAACCACCCTGAGCTAAAAGAGTAGATAAAGTTACTAGGTGCAAGCTAGTACTTAATGAAATTGAAGAAGCAGATGAAGAAGAAGGAGATGATGCGGAGTACTATGAGCTATAAGAGAGGAATGTCCAAGCTCCAAGAGTCAAGGTGTTGAGGATCCATATCCTAAGTTTTTTTGGAAGTGGTGTCATGCCCCGAAGCGACAGAGTCGTAACAGCCCCGCCGTGTAAACCATCCTAAGATAGAAGTTGGCCTTACAACTACTATCTTAGACCTGATCTATACAAGGCGTCCACAACTAACTCGCTTTGAAATAAACAGTTTGTAATTTAAACAAAACATTTACTTAAGAAAGTGAGGATGTATATATATATATATATACACTATAATTTAGTTATTACAATTTAAAGTTTACAATATTTCTGTGTAATATATTTCCTAATTATTATATTATTCAGAAATGAAAAATAATTCTAAAATAAAACTTAGACCTTAAAATTATGTTTTTATTCTTCAATGTTTTTCCTCACTTCCTAGGATCCAGCAGTTGCTAGCTTTAGAGTAGTTGTTTGCCGCTTCTTAGCCAGCATCTGCACAACGTCTATAGGGATGTGAGCAACCACAGCTCAATAAGTTAGGATGGAGGACTTAAAACTATACCATAAACACACAACAGGGTTATTGATCAACTTATTAGGTACAATGCATGTGCAAGCAAATGCCATCGCACGACATTGTCCGGCCCATCGTGAGATTAGAGAAATTGCGCCCGCTCTAATCCGGGTTGAGGAGTTGCCATTAATGCAACAGCTTACGACCAAACCCAGACTTGTGCAATGGAGATCTCGCTTCTCCCGCGACTACCTTCGAACCACTGACTTCACCCTCGTTGCGACCTCCTCTCCTATCACTTAGTTCGACTGAGGATGAAGAAGGGACCATTATGTAATACTGCGCTATCCCTTTCGAAGGGGTCGATATTTGGCCGAAGAGTCCTAAGTTCCCCTAATGGATTACCATGTAGGTCCGATTATGATTAGAGGCTGTATATTTGATTAGGTCTAGTTTAGGATGATCAATCATTTCATACAAACCATACAATACAAGCCAGGACAACAAACAGAATCATAGCATCACTCCTAATCAAGCACATGCACACATCTAACTATCTAACAAGCACAACCAAGCATAATCTTAAGCCTCCAAAATACAACAACGTATTAATCCCAACTTACATCAACTCCTTGCTTACTTACTCAAGGTCCGACTTGCTCAGGCCATCGCCGATCATTCTTATAACACAAACGTGGTTTCAGTTTTTCATATAACTATTATAGGTTCCCTTTATCCTATAACGCTTATTGTTATGTTTTGTTTAGGGTTTAATATGCCTAATTATCTAGGTCTTAAGTCTTTTACAGTTATTCTAGGTTTGGAGTTAGGTTCGGGTTTGGTTTCCGCATCAATTTCTAAATTAAGTTCTAGTTCGATTTTCTAAGTAATGTTTTATACTCCAACTCTAGAAATTCGTTTCAACCAATAATGTGAAATTAATCGCGTTACTTTCTGATCTTCTAAATATCGTCATTACCCCTAGTAAGTATTTTATTTCACCGGTACACTTAAATTCGTATTAGTGTACCGAATTCACTTCTAATGTAAGAAATTTTTACATTTTTCATCTAATTCAATAAATTCAAGTTTCCTATCAGATTTATTGTACATTTTTATTATTATCATAATATCAATTTTTATTATAATATTTTCTATTTATTATATTTCCAATAATTACATATTATGTATTATTATCTATTATGTATATAATATACTTCTAATATTTCTATCACTCTAATTATCATCTCTAAACATCAATTATCATTTCAAAATGTCTAAATTCCTCTTAAATCAGATTTTACAACTAATTACCCTAATTTACAAAATTAACTTAAAATGTACTATTTTCCCATATTACTTATTTACTACATAATTAACCTAATAATTACATCTAACACCCTAAATGCTACAAGTATCATACTCCATCAGATTTCAACATCCTAAAACATATAATTATTCACTAAATCAGTAATTAATCATTTAATTACTTAATTAACCCTAAATTACCCATTTTATACCTCATTTTAGGGCCTAAAAATAATCTAAAATTTTTGAAAATTAATTTTTAAAAACGGGCTTCATAGCACTGTTCTATATCATCTAAGTAGTCTATACAAAAATTTTGGGTTCAAAACTACACTCTTAAGATCATTTATTTCAAAACCGAAACATGCTCAATTTTGCACGATTTCTTAAGGACCCTATATCACGAGACATATTTTCACCAAAATAATATTTTTTCTAAAAACTAAATACAAAAATATTCCAGAATAATAAAATTCATAATTTTATAATAATATTTACTATTTTTAAAAAATTACACAAGAATCGGGCTAAAAATCAAACTCACCAATCTGGGTGACTCCGACCACCGCCGGCTGCCGTGGCCTTATTGGCCGGTCTGGGCACTACCACCACCGTATGGTGGTGGTGGCCGTCCACTCCCAGCTGCTCGTCTGGTGTGGGTTCCCTTTAAAGGCCCTAATTGCACAGTTTTTCCTAATTTTTTTCTAATCGAAAATTTTCTCTCAATTTCGCCTCTACCTAATTTTCTTTGATTTCTAATTGTCTAAATGAGCTTCTGGATTTTTTTCCCTATTTATAGAGCTTTAGGGAATTTATTGTGCATTAAATTGGATAAGACAATTGCCTTATCCCTTAATTTTTGCCTTTTGTATTATCTTAATTTAATTGGCCGATTTTTTTCTTATTTTTCCCAGCTACCACAACCTAATTCTAGATCATTCCTGATTTTTCCTTAATTAATTATGAATTTTTTTTAATTATTTTGTATTATTTTAGCACATTTCGCGTATTTTAAGTAATTACGCATATTTCTACCTACATGTAAATTCATATATAGTACAAATAAATATTCCTAAATATTATTTAGGTTATTTTATGATTTTTAGTATACATATAATTTATTTCTAGTGATTCATTAATTATCGAAATGCATTTTACGTATTTTCGATAAATAACGAGTTATATATTTAAAATTTGGAATTTTTATAGTCTTTTATTTTATTGCTTATTTTCTTAAATTCAAACTTACAGGATCATTTTACTAATATTTCTAACTTTACTTTATAATTTAAGCTTAATCAAATCTTTCAGCCGATCGAAACCTTGAGGGACTAGTTATGGGGCTTACAAGTGGTGATGCAGAGGATTACCTGGATTGGGTAGATAAAATTGAAAAATAGTTTAAATGCCATAAGGTACTTGAGAATGTAAAGGTTAAACTTACAATGCTAAAGTTTATTGGCTATGCCACTCTATGATGGAAGAACATGCAAGCCATAAGAAGAAGAGAAGGAGAACATGAAGTTAGAAGTTAGAAGTTAGAAGTTAGAAGTTAGGAGGAGATGAAGAGAGTCATGAAAAGGAGGTTTATTCTAAGCTGCTATTTGTAAGATGCCTTCAAAAGGTCATAAGAGTTGAGACAAGGAGGATTGAGTGTCGATGCATATGTAGAGGAATTTTAGATGCCAATGATCTAATGTGAAGTCATTAAGCCCGAAGACTTAATTATGTCTCGATTCATTAGTAAGTTGAAGTACGAGATTGGATATATTCTGGAGACCATGGATAGTAGATCACTTGATGACGCTATTTAAGTTACCTAAAGGATCGAAAGGCATCAAAGAGGAAGATTTTGACCCCCTATCAGTTAACCCAGCAATAGCCGATCTACTCCGAATAGACTTGTGCAACTAAAACCAAGTAAGGCTATTGACACTTGACCTACTCAAGTTACCTAAGCAAAGGAGAAAGAGATCCTAAGGAAGTTTGAGAAAGGCCAAAGCTCAAGAAGAAAGACAAGTGAGATCAAATGCTTCACATGTCAAGGATTTGGACACATGACCGCTCAGTGTTTAAACAAAAGAACCATGGTGATCCGAGGCAAAGTACTAGCCATTGAGATAGATAGTACTGATGAGGAAGTGGAAGACTCAAAAGAGGACAAATAGATCGAACTATCTAAGGAGGAGGAAGTCATCTATAGTGAGAAGGGTAATTTTATGCCTATCACTCTGGTGTTGAGAAGAATAATAAGTGTGAATCCTATACCCGAAGATGAGCAGCGAGAGAATTTATTTCACATTAGATGCAACGTGAATAGGTTACTATATGCAATGATTATTGATAGTGGTGGCTACACCAATACCGCATTTGCTTTCATGGTCTAGCAATTGAAGTTATAGACTAAACCTCATCCCAAACCTTATAAACTACACTGGCTTAATGATAAGGGAGCCTTGTAAGTAAACAAGTAAGTGACTGTGCCGATCTGTATTGAAAACCATCGAGTTGAAGTGCTCTGTAATGTGTTGCCTATAAGTGCATCCCCTATTCTACTAGGATGACCATGGATGTTTGATTGAATAGTGATATATGATGGAAGGAAGAACACACATTCCTTAGACCACGAAGATAGGAAGGTGAAGTTGAGCCCTATGATTACCGAATAAGTTAAAATCGTATAGGTCTAATTGAGCTAAGCCCTGAAGAAAGAAGCTTTAGTGATGACTTGAGCTAAGCTGAAGAAAGAGATGGAGCTTGAAGAGCCAACCTATCTACTAGTTAGAAGGTTACTGGAGATGTGGAGATCTAAGGAGGGGATGCTACCTATAGAGGTGAAAGCCTTATTAGATGAATTTATCGACCTACTAAGTGAGCTACTAAAAGGTTTACGTCCTATCCAAGGCATTGAACATGAAATTGACTTGCAGCCAAGAGCCGTACTGCCAAACAAGCTTACTTATAGGCCGAACCTTGAATAGGTTACCAAGCTATAGAGGCAAGTAGATGAATTAATGAAGAAAGGGTACGTGTGAGAATCCCTTATCCCTTGTATTATGCCAGCCCTATTGGTACCAAAGAAAGATGAGTCATAAAGGATGTGTATGGATAATTGAACAATCAATCGCATTACCATTAAGTATAGGTATCCTATACTAAGGCTTAATGAAATGTTAGATAAGTTGAATGGAGCTAGATTATTCTCCAAGATTGACCTCAAATTTAGATACCAATAAATTCGAATACAGGAGGGCAATGAGTGGAAGACCATATTTAAGATTCGCTAGGTATTATATGAATGGCTTGTAATGCTATTTAGACTATCAAACACATCGAGCACATTTATGCAACTGATGAATCATGTGCTCCGAGAGCTGATAGGGAAATATATGGTGGTTTACTTTGATGACATCTTAGTGTATAACCCTGATTTGGACACTCATCAAGAGTATCTCTAAACAGCCTTTACAAAACTCCGAGCTAAAAGACTTTATGCCAATTTGAAGATGTGACTTTAGCTAACCTAAAGTAATCTTCTTGGGGTCTATTGTAAGTGGTGGTGGAATACGAGTCGATGATGAAAAGATAAGGACGATCACTGAATGGCTTGTACCAACCACTTTAGTCGATATGAGAAGCTTCCATAGTCCAGCATTTTATCATTGATTTATAAGGAATTTCAATACAATCGTAGCCCTACTCACCGAACTATCAAAGAAGAATGTTGAGTTTAAGTAGGCAGAGAAAGAGCAAAAGGAGTTTTGAAGAGATAAAGGAGAAGCTAACTACAGCGCCTGTCTTAGCTCTGCTGAGCTTTAATAAAGTATTCGAAGTGGAGTACGATGTGTTTAGACTAAGCATAGGTGCCATGATGATGCAAGAAGGTTGGCCTATTGCTTACTTCAATAAGAAGCTTAGAGGAGCTATACTCAATTATTCTGTCAATGATAAGGAGTTTTACTTCTTGATCTAAGCCTTGACTGTATGGTAGCACTATCTACTACCTAAAGAGTTTGTGATCTACACTGATCATGAATCTTTGAGATATTTAAAGAGCCAACCCAAATCATCTTGAAGACAAGCTAAGTAGGTTGAGTTCATGGAAGGATTTTTATATGTCATGAAGTACAAGAATGGAAAGAATAATGTAGTGGCTAATGCCCTATTAAGACAACATTCCCTCTTAACTAAGCTATAGAGTAAATTGCTTGGATTTTCAATAATGAAAGATTTATATGCTGAAGATCTACATTTTGGTCTTATCTATGCCAGGTGTGAGGAAGGCCAGACACTTGATGATTATCACGAGGAGAATGGATACTTGTTTAGAAAGAGGAGATTATATATCCCAACCCATTCCATGAGAGAGCTATTAGTACATGAGGCGCGTAGAGGAAGATTGTTTGGACACTTTAGCTAGCATCGAATTCATGAGATACTATCCTCAAGATTCTTTTGGCTAAAAATGAAGAGAAATGTTCATTCTGTGTTGGAAAGGTGTACTACTTACAGAAAAGCGAAGAGCTGAGTCAAGCTAAGCAAGGACATTATTTATCATTGCCCATCTCAACCAAACCATAGTCCGAACTGAGTATGGACTTTACGTTAAGGTTGTTGAAGACGTCCTGAGGGAAGGACTCTATTTTGTGCTCTACTCTAAAACTAACAATGCTTCCGCTATTTCTTTTCTTTTCTTATAGGAAATAGTCAAATTTCATGAAGTACCTAGAACCGTCATTTCAGACTAGGACCTAAAGTTCAAGAGCTACTTCTAGAGAACATCATAGAGACAAATGGGAACTAAGCTATTGTACAATCCATCCTATCATCCACAAACAGACTGACAAACCAATGTTGTCGATATGACAATAAGAACTTTACTTCGCATCACCGCTGGTTGGAACATAGTTTATTGGGATCTGTGTCTACCAATCTTAGAGTTCACGTACAACAAGACCACCTACGGTATAACCAGCATGTCACCATTTGAGATCCCTTATAGGTTCAACCCTAAGCTCCTAATGAACCAAACATCCCTTCCGAACCAAACATCCCTTCCGAACCTAGATGATGATCAACTAGCTATCGAAAGAGTTGAGGCCATCAGCATAATGTACTAGAAGGTCATAGACCATTTGAGCCAAGCTGCTACCAAGCTCCAGAGACGAGGCTAAGGATAGAAGAACAAAGAACTTTTGCCAAGTGATTTAGTTTAGATCTACCTTAGTAAAGAATGGTTTCCATACTTGAGGAAGAGTAAGTTATCTCCTAAGGTTGGTAGACCATCCAAAGTGCTTGAAAAGATTAATACTAATACCTACAAGATTGAACTATTAAAAGAGTATGGGATCTCGAACTCCTTCAATTTTGCCAACCTCCACTTACATACTCCTAAAGATGAGCAACATAGAGCTTAATCAAATTTGATCCCAAATCTCAAACAGCTCAAAAGGGATAATAGGGATTACAAACCAATCAAGCACTCTCGAGCTCAAAGGCTTGATCATATGGTTCGTTGAGTTGTCCAAGGAGAGTTAAACTTAGAAGAGCGGTGTATTCCCTAACTTGACTAGCCGAGTTACTTTACTCTACACCTCATCCAAGATGTTGTTGAGGTGACCGAATCATCTATTAAGTCGAACTCCTTACAACACATTTGTCTAAGGCTAGGCATTGAATCAGTATACTACCAACCTAATACAAGCCAAGGCCGAGCTAACACCTATTTGGGGTTTACCAGCTAAGGTCGACCTGATAATGAGCTACCTCCTAAACTAACCCTTTCCCAGCCCTGAACATTCGAGCTACCAAGCTACTGAACTACTGACCCCGATTTGATCTTTTTAGGACTTGCTCTACTTAACCAGCAGTATCATTGGAACCACAGACTGGACATTTGACACATGCCTTGATTTTCCTAAAATCCATATTGTCCTTTTTCTGCAACCGAATATTCTTTATGCATGTTCACAACATTACCTTTTTATAATTTACGCTAACCTAGGTCTTACTCTAATTAAGTCATATAAATACTCATATATTGAATAGCCACAATAGCGAATACAATTAACATTCAAAAATTTCTCTTCTTGCGTGAGCTAAGTGCATCATGCTTACTTTCGACTATTCTTATCTAGCTCATTGAGCGTAAATTAGTAGCAAATGACCTCCAGCTACACTTGTGCATCGTATCAAGTGCGACCAGTGCTCACATGAGGCATTGGTATATCATATCCACTGTCAGTATATGAGGGCCCCTTGCTCAACCTTTAACTATCATTTATCTTTCAAGCCATCTCGAGGTTCGAACCTATCACCCTTAGTTCATATGATACCTGATGTCATATGTTCATTTACGTCGGACCACATCAAGGGCTTTGCTTAGGCTTGAGGCATGAGAACCAAGATGCTAAGGAACTACCTAGGCTTAAGGCGTGAGAGTTAGGATGTTACACCCCAAATTAAAGAGTCATAACAACCCTACCATGTAAACTAACCTATGTTACAAGCTAGCTGTTTTAACTGCTAACGTAGGTATAGCCTACATAAGGCGTTTAGTACTTTATTACTTAGAAGTGCCCCTTTCAGTACCTGGTATGAGTCAACTTATGGTGTAACTTTTAAAAATAGATTCTAAAAAATAATTTTTATAACTAAAATTTCACTAAAATCTACAAGCTTGTAGAGCATGGAATAAATTTCATTGATTGAAAACTAGGGGTCACTTGAGGAGACCCTATTAGTTTTCTTATAAGTTAATACAGTCGATAAATTGAATAGAAATCTAGTCAGGTAAATCTTAAATCTCACTCCCCGATCCCATTCTGGTGAGTTTACTAAGGAAACCTACAAAACAACTATAAGAGAATGAGCGACAACTTGCTCAGTAAGTAAGAAGGAGATAACAGCACATATCTGATACCAAGCAACCAAGATTTTCAAGCAATTTAATTAGATGCAATGCATGATCAAGCAAATGTTATTGCATGATGTTGACTAGTTGTTGTAAGATTAAAGAAATTTCGCCTACTTTAATTCAAGTTTTGAGAAGTTTAACGCTACGCACTCACAAATTTAGTCACCAAACTGAAGTTTATACAATGGAGAACACACTCTTCCCAAAACTACCTTTGAACTACCGATCCCAACCTAGTTGCAACCCCTTCTCCAATCAATTAGTTCGACTCAAGATGGGAAGAAGACCATTTCTGCTATCCTTAACGAAGGCGTTCGTGTTTGACCCACACTACCTAATCATTACCCTTAGTAGGTTGAGATGGAAGTTTGGTTAGTGGTTAAGCTAAGTTTGTGTTAGACTACTTTTGGGGTAATCAAGAAAATTCAAACAATCCAAAGTATGTAATATCATGAAGTAATCAACACATCAATCTAGTACTTAAATAACATAACAATGTTCGAGCATATGTTGCATACGCACAAGTAACTAACTTACAACCACAAATAAGACATATAGTCTCCAAGTATTATTAACAATACTTCAAAGTGTAATGAAACACTAATCCCACTTACCTGCTTATTCTCCTCATGTGTCGTTCTTGTTTCGTTTTTCTTTATTATCTCTAAAATTTAACATGACATCTTTAGTTTATATCTAATATATAACAGATGTGTTCATTGTGGACATTTAAGTATATTTTCAATTATATTAGGTAAGTTTTTCTAAAATGTTTATTAAATATTAGTTAAATAGGATACCTTCTGACAAAGGTTCTAACTTGATACAAATTGCTACTCAGTAGTTTTTTATCTAAGTTCTGACTTCGATAAATTCATAGAAAGTATAATAAAGTGACTTTTTAATCTATTCTTCAACTCCCAATGATCCAATATTCAGTACTAACCATCTTCAAACTTCCAATTGCACTTATAATTCGCATCTTCCATCGAATTACTTTCTGATTAAGGTTCTAACCTAATCTTATGGTATGGGCTATTGTCTAAGTGATTTTTTACTCATGTTTTAAATCTGATAAAGGTGTAGAATTCATATACAATTTACTAATTGATCTACTATCAAACTCCAAATGTGGTCAAGGATATCCAATACCAAACAACATTCTAATCCAGTTTCTGATAAAGTTTCTAACCCTCAATCCAAAGTTAGATTCTTATCTAGGATGTTCATGACCTATAGCTTGTCTCAAGAAATAGGGTAGAGTCCAAATATAAGTTACTTTTTGGTACAGATTCCATTTTCCTAGTGAATTTAACATATGCACACCAAATCATATTCTGACTTACTTTTTGATATAGTTTTTGACCCCACTATTGCTAATACATCTAACTACTTCACATATCCTCCACTTGCCTTGCATTTTCAAAAGTGTACACTGATATCAGGCAAGTACACCTATCAATTTTTAATATAGCAGATGTGAGTTCGAGTCGATCCCTCAGAAATTTCGAGTACTAATATTAACCTTAGCTCTATTATCTAACCGAAAAATTGTGATGAGTTGAATGAATTAAAAATACTGAAATTAACAAACTAAACTAATTATGAGACTTGATTAAGCAATTTAGAAAGCAATAAAACTAAGAACGACTTCAAGTATGCAATAACGTATTTAGGAATTATTTTCCCTAGTGTTTAACATATGACCACTTAAAATATATTCAATTCAATTTCTATTATTCTTGACCGGAGGGATTCACAATTAAAGTTAATACCATTCTCAAGCATATTAACCCTAATCCTAAATTATTTACCAAAATTTCTTCACTTAGTAATATAACTTAGAATTGCATTAATGTATAATGAATTCTTATACAAACAATCAACTTTCCGGAAGAAACATGTATCTTATCTCTAAGTATACATGTAATTCTCTCCAATTATGCAAAGATCTTATTACACATGCAATTTCTCAATCATCATGCATAATATCATAAATTGATATTCTAATCAACAATTAAATAACATAATTGAATCAAGCAAAGATAGAAACTTTATTGAAAATTATAAATCAACCCAAGAGTCACATGAAACCCTAGGTTTCATAATCCTAAATACACGAATTCTAAGCTGTCATAATTAAACTAAAAACGAGTTCCATAAAAGACATAAAATAAAACATGAAAAACCCCTTTGATTGATGAAAAATCTTTCCAATCTTGAAGTTAATGTTGCTTTCGCCTTTTTTTTCTCCTTCTCCTCAAGTCTCTTCTCTTCTCTCGTGTCTCGTTTGTCTTCTCTAATGTCTCTCCTTTTTTTCCAACCCTCATATGTCTTTTTATATATGTATTATAAGGATTTTATTTTCGTCACCAGACATAGTTTAGGATATGGCCGTGTCCCCAAGTTGTATAACTTTCTGACCTTAGCAAATTTTTCTGGATGGACACAGTTTGAACTCCGATTTGAGTGAAACTTGATTCCTTTTCTTCGTTTTCGATCCTAGAACGCGTTCAAACCTTAAAATCAAAATTTTACTCAATTAAGTATCAATTTCTTTAAAAAAAAAAACAAAAATATAAGGGAAATACTATAAAATCACCATGTGAAATATGTTTAAAATCAGAGTTATCAAATTTCCCCACACTTAAGCATTTGCTTGTCCTCAAGCAAATAAATCAAAACAAAACTTTCGGGACAAGAAGCACTAAACAAAATTTATCACTATTTAAGAAACCGGTAAACGAATACACTTGACCCATAGAAAAGTAAGAAAATTATTCTCAACTAACTTGCAATAATAAAGTCAACCAATTTCATCTGACCATATTCGAATGCTCCAATAATACTTAATACTAGAGTTCACTAGTTAATTTATGAAAATCAAAGTCTACTTGAGCCATTTAACCAAGGATTCTTAAACTAAAAATTGGATTTAACATCTCACCAACTGAGAAAGAGTTATAAAAATTTTGTCCATTTGACTAAAGTGTATACAATTCTCTCTTCCATCTCACCAAGCACCATAATCTAAAACAAACACATTTTACATCCACTCATCCTCTGATCATCCCCCTAGTTCATGCGTTTGTTGAGAGGTCTTTTGAATTTACGCTATTTAAGCACAATTGCATTGGTAAAGGGAAAGAATCTTGCTCTTCTGACGGACCAAGACCGATCCATACTAACTTATTTCTTATATTGATAGCGGGAAAGAACCTTACTCTTCTGACGGACCAAGGTCGATCCATATCATTTTTTTTTTCATTAGAATTGGCATTGGGACTCAATCTCGCTCTTCTGACGGACCAAGACATATCCTTACCAATTTTTTCTATTCATACACTTGTTATTACTTTTGACCTCCAATCATTGTGATTTTTTAAGGGTTTCTCAAAAGAAGAATTTCATTTATTTGTTTGCTTGCTAAAAATTATAGGGCTCTTAAAAATTTCTAAGAGAAAGGTATACATAAAAGTAAATTTAAAAATAACCATGACTAACTCTCAACTAGTGGTGTTGCTCCAATCTCAAGTCTTAAAGTCCTAAGCTAAATAACTCGTAACTTTACCCTTCTACAAATTTGACTAATCAATTCTAATAAAGTATAATAAGATCAATAATGATCAAGATGATACAGTTGATTTGGCTTAATACCAGTTAATCACCTATTACAAGTTAACTTAAAAATTAATTGGGTTAAATGTGAATAATTGGTATCCTAAATAGTAACAAATTTATATATATCCCTTCCCCACACTTAATAATGTATAGTGTCCTCAATGTACGACTAAAAAAAAAAAATCATAGTAGCAAGAAATGAAACAAGAAAAATCAGGATAGGGAAAAAGGAAACATATGTACCGAAAAGAAACTAATACTTCCCTGCCAATCGAAAATTAGGGAAGAAGTTCAAAACGAAGAAGCATTATCATAATATATCGCAGTTCACATGCCTTGGCCAATAAAAGACAATACAAAAAATTATGAACTAAGAAGAAGGATCGAAATCCGTCTCTTCATCCTCCTCATCAAATGGTACCTCAGCTATCGTAGCATCATCATCGTCGTCAGTGCCCTCAACATCTTCATCACTTCCTCCAGCCGCCTCGTCCTCACCACCCTCATCAGCTTCTTCTTCACCACCCTCATCATCCTCTTCCTCACTCTTACTATCCTCTTCACGGGTAGCTGACCCTTTCATTTTGAGAAATTTTTCCATTTTGTCCTAGCGGATATGAAGTTTATCCACACTTTCTCTTATATAACGAACCTCAAATAGCAACATATCAAATTAGTCTTCAAAGCTAGCTGAAGACGTCTGGCCTCGAGATGTGCTACTGTGAAAGTGTCAACCTTGACGTCTTATTAGTAAGAGGTTCATGAGTCGGAATGAATTGAGGCGCATAGGAGTGACTTGGTTGACTAAGGTAAATGAGGGCCAAACGACAACCTTCGTCCGCATGGCCTGCACAAGTAAGGTGATGTAGGGGTCACAACAAATATGCCCTTTCTTCTGTGTAATGGTGGCCAAAAAGTTCAGCGATTTCGATGGCGAGATTGATGGGATGTTTATAAATGACACTGTATAGATAGAGGCAATCCTTGTTGGAAACCACCCTGGTGCTGAGGCCTCTGCTAGTCAATATATGTGAAAAGAGCCAATGAAGAACCTGATATTCAGGCTTGACTAATTGAGAAGCCTCACTCCTTGCTGGATCATAGGCATCGTTAACAGTAATCTCATTCCAAAACGACTCTACTGTAACGCCACGGGGAAAATGACACGAGAGACATTGGAATTCTTTCGTCCGTGTATATCTCTCTTCATATAGACCAAGATATCTGCCTAGTTGAGCGATAGTCATGTGGAATGGGTGGCCACTTAAGGTGAAATGTAATTTGCGTTTGAGGCCCATGTCAGTAGCACTCTCTTTATCAAGTTTGAAAGTACACAAAAACTCCAAGGTTAACTCTTTATAAATTGGAGCTTTAAGAGATAAAAAGCGCTCCCAAATGGTATCATCTAAGAGCTCATTCATTTCTGTAGTGAGCTCTAATTGAGCGAGAACATCCTAATCCAGCCGAAGGGTCTTGCTAAAAGGCTTATTCTGAAGTAAATGATATCGTTGCACCTGGTAGTCTTCCTTAAATTGGAGCATTGGGTGCTCCATCGAGGGAAGAGTAGCTAGTGGTTCAATTATTGCTCCTGATTGTGATGAAGAGGATGCTGCAAATTTTGATTTTCGGTGAACGGTAAGCTTAGCGTGATTCGCCATTTGAATACCTGAAAAGAATCAACAAACCAAATCAAAACCGTACATCCTTATCGCATGTAGTGCAAGAAGGCAAAGAGAAATAAGAGTAATAGTGAAGAATGTTAACAGAATTTTCATTAGGGCATTTAAACAAACATGTAGAGTGTAGCTGGAAAACTAGTTGGTGGAAAAGAAATAAGTGGCAAACGCATCCAACTAAATCTACAATAGATTTACTACACTACAATTAGCTTGAAACATAGGCGTCCCAACATATAAAAGACGCTAAATGACCTAGAATTGTTTTCCCATATTGCTAACCCTAACTAGCATAAAAGAATAAGGATTAGCAAATTAGCCAACAAAATTCGGACTTGAGAGAGCACAATGAATAGCTAACTAGATGAGGCATCATAAAGGCATATAAGATCAAGAAACACAAGGCAATGGTGCATGGCGTTTATGAAATAACAAAATAAATGTGCAAACCAAGTGTAAGAACTAGTGTACACAAAAGCAAAATTTCAAGTAGCCAAACTGCTTAAATCATGAGGGAGATAAAGCAAAATCAATAAGAAAACTTACTTGGATCAGGATTCAGAATGCAAGAATTATGGAGAGAAGAGGGAGAATATGAGAGAGATATGTTGGATTGTGAGTGTGTGAGAGAGTATGTTTATTTTAAATAAACCGAGCGTGTGCAAAATCGTGTAAGGCTGGGCAGACACGGGTTGGGATACGACCGTGTCCCTTGCTCGTATAACTTCCTGTATTCGTTGTATCTCACCTGGGCAGACACGGGCAAGGACACGACCGTGTCCCATGCCCGTGTAACTTTCTGTTTCCGTATATGAAAATTGGACGGACATGGGCTGGGATACGACCATGTCTCACACCCGTGTAACTTGCTGAGTTCTATCGTGAAGTTTGGACGTACACGGGCTGGGACACAACCATGTCCTACGCCCGTGTAACTCTTTGTTCGTGTGTGGGAATACTGGGCACACACGGGCTGGGACACGACCGTGTCACTTGCCCGTGTAACTCTCTGTACCCATGGAGTAAAATCGAAATTTGGGCGTACACAGATTGGGACACGACCATGTCCCTCACCCATGTAACTTTCTGTGGGTAGGGCAGATTAAAGGCCTGGATGGACACGGGCTGGGACATGATCATATCCCTCGCCCATGTAACCTTTTTCTCTTTTTTTTTCATGAATTTAATTTAAAAATAAAGGAAACTTAAAGAAATAAAAGTAATTAAACTAGAAAAATAAGAAAAAGAAAACTAAAGAGAAGAATAAAAATGAAACTAAAAGGGAAAAGCCTATGACTAAAAGGAGCAAAGCAAAACTAGATCAAAGAAAAAAATAAAATGGAATAAACTTAAAGAACTAAAGTGTGAGCAAAGTTAGACATGGGTTGCCTCCCAAGAAACGCTATAATTAACGTCGACAGCTCAACGGGATACATCTTCTCAGTCATGATTCTTCATCCAGGTGGAAATGGGACTCCTCCTGTATCTCACTTTCGAACCCTCCATGTGAGTGTGAATTTACCCTTAGGTTATCGACCTTGCCAATTCCATTTAATTGGTGGATAACTTCCATAGTTTCTCTCCTTATCATGTCACTTATCAAATTCATATAGCCTAAACTTCTTCATTTTGTCTACTTTTAGCTTAAATGTGGTTGTCATTGGAAGTTTTGAACTTTTCACCACAAAGGCATGTTCCAAATGGTTTCTTGACAGTTTTGCTTCCAAAGATGGTGGCTTCTCTTTGAAGGATCTTAACCTTGGATCCTTTGGCTTATGAAGTTGATCAACCCCCTTCTTGTCCACAATAGATTCATGAACTTTTATTTGAGCTACCATTTCTGTACAATTGGGGTTGGTCACCAAATTTTTATCTTCCTTTTGCAAGCAATAGCTTGAAGAATCCTTGGTAAGTGTTTCCTGCACACATGTAGATATAACAACATTAATGGCATTAACATTGTGACATATGTCCTCTGGGTCAAGAAATTTGTTTGTTGCCTCTAGAGTTTTAAAAACTATTTCATCATCCCTGACCCGTAATATCAACTTATGCTCATTAACATCAAAAACAGCTCTAGCAGTGGCTAGGAAGGGTCGACCTAAAATGATTGGCACCTCAATATCTTCATCTATATCAAGTATAACAAAATCCACGGGAAAGATGAATTTGTCTACTTGCACTAAAACATCCTCTACGATGCCTCTAGGGTATGTGATAGACCTATCAGCTAATTGAAGACTCATGTGCATTAGTTTAGGTTCTCCTAACCCTAGCTTTTTGAACAATTTATACGGCATCAAATTTATACTGGCCCCTAAGTCTGCTAAAGCATTATCTACTAACAAATTGCCAAGCATACAAAGAATAGTGAAACTCCTTGGATTGTTTAATTTTTGTGGCAGCTTTTTCTGGAGAAGTGCTGAGCATTCCTCGTTCAATGTGACAGTTGTAAGCTCCTCCAACTTCCTCTTGTTCAATAGAAGATCCTTTAGAAATTTCGCATAGTTGGGCATTTGCAAGATAACATCAACAAGAGGTAAGTTAATGTGCAATTGTTTGAAAATATCAAGCAATTTACCAAATTTCTTATTCGGATCAGTGTAACTCTGCTTAAGGCGCTGCAGGTAAGGGATGGGAGGTTTATACTCTTTCACTTTTGGTGGTTCCATACTTTTTTTTTATTTTAGTGGCGTTGCATCTTCCTTACGGTTGACTTCCACTTCTTTCTCAGCTACTTTGCCACCATCCTTTTTCTCCACTTGCAGTTTTCTACCACTTCTCAAGGTCACAACATTAACATGTTCCCTGGGATTGACCTCAGTATTCCCTGGGAGTATTCCCTGTGGTCTTTCAGAGATTAGCTTCACAAGTTGACTAATTTGGTTCTCAAGGTTGCGATTGGAAGCCTCTTGATTCCTCAATGATGATTCAATATTGGATAAGCGAGCTTCATTGCCTTGAATATATTTTGTGAGAAGTTCTTCCACACTGGACTTCTTTTCTTGAGGAAGAGGAGGTGAGAATGGTCTTTGAAATCCAGGTGGGCCAAAGTAGGTCTTCTGCTGGCCTTGGATTTGATTTCCCCATGAGAAATTGGGGTGATTCCTCCATCCTGGATTATAAGTGTTACTGTAGGGGTTATTTTGTTGCTTAGGTGGATTTCCTAGATAATCTACCTGTTCCAGTTGTTCTTGTGCTCTATACCCCTGCATACCAAAGTCACTTACATCTGATTACACTTGTTAAGGGCCAACAGAGAGTGCATCAATCTTCTTACTCAATAGGTCCACCTTGGCTGCCAGAGCAGTAGTCAAGTTTACCTCATAAATTCCTATGGCCTTTTGCTTGGCTCTAGTGGTTTCCCACTGGTAATTGTTCATCGCTATTTCTTCAATCAGGTTTTGTGCTTGCTCAGGTATCTTTGTGTTCAAAGTACCTCCTGCGGATGCATCAATCATCTGTCTCGTAGATAAATTGAGACCATTATAGAAGGTCTGAATCTACATCCATAGTAGGAGACCATGATGTGAGCACCTCTTGAGCAAGTCCTTAAACCGCTCTCAAGTGTCATATAGCGTCTCTGCTTCCAATTGAGCAAAACAAGAAATATCATTCCGAAGTTTAGCGGTCTTTGTAGGTGGGAAATACTTCTCCAAAAATTTCTCTACCAATTCATTCCAAGTTGTGATTGAATTTCTTGATAGGGAGTTCAACCACTGTTTTGCTCTAGTCCTCAAGGAGAAAGGAAATAGCCGCAGTCGGATGGCATCATCCGTGGCTCCGTTGATTTTAAATGTATCACAAATCTCTAGAAAGCTAGAGATGTGGGCATTAGGATCTTTATCTTGGAGATCGTCAAACTGAACATATTGTTGCACCATTTGTATGATGTTAGGTGCAATTTGGAAGTTATTAGCCGCGACGGTTGGCCTTACAATGCTAGAGTCAGCTCCAACAAGTGTAGGCCTTGAATAATTGGACATGGTCCGATTTGCTTCATTCCCATTGTTGGCCATGTGTGGTGGATCTTTTTGCTCGATGAATTAAGTGTTGGCCTCTTTACCTTCTTCCTTGATTTCAACGATTGACTCGTTGTCTATGGTCACCACAATTTGTCTAGGTCGCGATCTCAAATTTTGAAGGGCAGTTCTCTCAATTTCAAGATCGAGTTCTACCAAATCTTTCGAATTGTTTTGGGTCATGCACTACAAGGGCAAGAAATATAAAATCAATTGCAACTCTAGGTAATAAAAATAAACAATAAAAACAAAAGAAAATAAAGAAAAAATGGTTAAAGTAATAAAGCAACTAGCGTTCTTAATATCGAAAATCCCCGGCAACGGCGTCAAAAACTTGATATCAGGTAAGTGTACCTATCAATTTTTAATATAGCAGATGTGAGTCCGAGTCGATCCCTCAGAGATTTCGAGTACTAATATTAACCTTAGCTCTATTATCTAACCGGAAAATTGTGATGAGTTGAATGAATTAAAAATACTGAAATTAACAAACTAAACTAATTATGAGACTTGATTAAGCAATTTAGAAAGCAATAAAACTAAGAACGATTTCAAGTATGCAATAACGTATTTAGGAATTATTTCCCCTAGTATTTAACATGTGACCACTTAAAATATATTCAATTCAATTTCTATTATTCTTAACCGGAGGGATTCACAATTAAAGTTAATACCTTTTTCAAGCATATTAACCCTAATCCTAAATTATTTACCGGAATCTCTTCACTTAGTAATATAACTTAGAATTGCATTAATGTATAATGAATTACCACACAAACAATCAACTTTCTGGAAGAAACATGTATCTTATCTCTAAGTATACATGTAATTCTCTCCAATTATGCTAAGATCTTATTACACATGCAATTTCTCAATCATCATGCATAATATCATAAATTGATATTCTAGAAATATCAATCAACAATTAAATAACATAATTGAATCAAGCAAAGATAGAAACTTTATTAAAAATTATAAATTAACCCAAGAGTTACATGAAACCCTAGGTTCCATAATCTTAAGTACACAAATTCTAAGCTATCATAATTAAACTAAAAACGAGTTCTGAAAAACCCCTTTGATTGATGAAAAATCTTTCCAATCTTGAAGTTGATGTTGTTTTCGCCTTTCTCTTCTCCTTCTCCTCAAGTCTCTTCTCTTCTCTTGTGTCTCGTTCGTCTTCTCTAATGTCTCTCCTTTTTTTCTAACCCTCATATGTCCTTTTATATATGTATTATAAGGATTCTGTTTTCGTCACTAGACACGACCTGAGACATGGCCATGTCCTCAGGTCGTATAACTTTCTAACCTTAGCAAATTTTTCTGGATGGACACAGCCTAGGGACATGGCTAGGACACAGCCTAGGGACATGGCTATGTCCCAGACTGTGTAACTTCAAAACTTCATAACTTCTTCATTTGAACTCTGATTTGAGTGAAACTTGATTCCTTTTCTTCGTTTTCGATCCTAGAACGCGTTCAAGCCTTGAAATCAAAATTTTACTCAATTAAGTATCAATTTCTTTAAAAAAACAAAAATGAAAAGGAAATACTATAAAATCACCATGTGAAATATATTTAAAATCAGAGTTATCATACACCCTGCATAACTAGTAAGTATCAACTAAAACTTCAATTATCCACTTCCTTTTTCCATTATATTATCCATTACTTTACAAGTATACTAAATATTTAAAAAATCTAACCTTAAATCACCAAATACCCACTTTTGCTCATAAACTATCCTTCTTAAATTCATATTAAACCAATTTTAGCTACTGTTTGTAGGGAAATTTAGGGTATACCATAGTTTTAGAAAATTTCATTAATCTCTTTTAACAAAATACCCTATCTAGTGTACAGTTTACATAAAAACAGAATGTTCTCAAAAATCCAGCAATTGAATTTTAGAAATCCAACCACTTAACATCAAAATATAACATCTTAAGAGTATGTCAATAAAATTTGAAGTCAAAACTACATCAATTAGTCTTTCAAAAACCCGATAAAAAATTATTGTGTGGGACATTTTTCTTAAGAACCCAATATCTAGACTCAAAATTTTGAAAATTTGATTAAAGATTTGAAATCCTCATGCAAAAATATGTAAGGAAATGAAAATTCAAAATTTTTGGAGTTCGTTTGCTATTTTTTCCAAAATTTTGATGAAATCGAAAAAATAGGCGACTTACCGGAAGTCTAAGCTCTAACTACTATCTAAGGGTGAAGGTTTGTCTTCCTAAGTTGATGCTACCTCCTATATCTCTAGGTGGTTTGGCTCACTCCCAACTGGTGATTAGCATAGAGAATATGAAAAATCCCCATTTTTACACTATTTTATCCTAATTTTTGTTTCAATGTTTCTCTTCAATTTCTAAGCTTTCTCCCAATTTTTCTAGACTTCCCTCTAACCAAACATGATCATGGAATAGCTCCTGGAAATTTAGAATGTCATAGAGATCGGTAAGAGAATTTCAAGAGCGATAAATGTCACTTTTCCCCCTTTTTTCCTATGTTAAGTGTCAACAAATCTTATTCCTATATTATACTAACCCTTCACAAAGTATGCCATGCCAAAAGTCAGGTACTCTAGATTGTCTTTGAAACTTTTTACAATTTTTCCCTTTTTTTTAAATTTATTTAGTAGATTTTACCCAATTTCAGGTGTTTTCAATAATTACAGGTATATATTTTGTATAATAATTATACTTGATGTATATACATGTCTTTTATATATTACTTCTATGATTTGTTTGTAAGTGTTTGTTATTTTCTAAGACTTAATTCATGCGTTATTGATAATAATAATTTAGTAAATTTATATGATTGGATATATTGTTAATATTCTATTATATTTTTAAATTCCAAGCCTACGACAACTCCTCGACTAATCTCAGAAAGTCCCTTGTAAGCTTCTACCTTAATTAGGTTACTTTCCCAAACGTCCTAAATTGGTTACCAAATCTAGTCGCGTCAATATGAGTCTTACACGGGATGCTAAGGCACTACTTAAGCTTTAGGTGTGAGGGCAAAGATGCTAGACATTGCTTGGGCTTGAGGTTTAGAAGTCGATATGCCAAGGTATTGCTTAGCCTTCAGAAGAGTAAGATATAAAACACAGAGATGAGTAAAATATTAAAAGTTTTATTATTAAGTAAAGAAATTCGTTCTTTATCTACAAAAGCAATGTCATAGCTTGAACTCATTATTATTATCATTTTTTTTCATATCCAACAAATCACTAATCACTTTCAAAGCACTCATTTGCTACTATATAGGTATCATGGCTTAGGAGTGAGTTGTTGTGAATGTCATTATCTTCAATGACAAGCTCCCCATTTTGAATTTTTTCATGAAATATTTTTCTTAAGCTTTAGCAATCCCTAGTAAGATGATTTATTGTTTTATGAAACCGACAAGATTTGAGATTTCTTCTTTCATTCTCTATAAGTTAGTACTCTAGTTATTAGCCTTCAATGTCAATGAGTTATAGAAGTGGTTGATTAATCAATCCTTCAACCCAGCCTTACTCACTCAAGCCTATGCTCTAAGAAGAGCAAGGTTGGGTTGGTCTTATATAGTTGGAGGAGTGAAATGTCTTTGAAATCGCTCGCAAAAGAAAAGTTGAAGGAACATTAGGTCCACATGTGAAATGATCACATATCGACCTTTCGAGCGTACGGAAGCATGGTGATATAGGTCGAAGTGCCAGTAAAGTAAACCCAAGTACAAGGGACTTAGAGCGAATCACTCATCTTAGGCAATGCATATGGCTAAGAGGAAGAGTCATGGATTAATGCCTTCCTCAAGCCCTCCAGGGAATATAAATAGCGAAAACCAAGATAGGATGAAAGTGGAAAGTTCATACCTATAGAGATGGGAGAGATAACCTATGAATAGAAGATATAAGTATAATACTTGAATAAAAAAAAAAAAAAAGAAAGAAAGAGGATATGAAGGTACTTACTCTTTCCTACAACCTAGGCTTGGGACTTGAGGTTCGTGCTTCCTTTGCTCCTTAAAGAAGTATGAGAGCCAAGAAGCAAAACATGGCTTCTTCTTTTTGGTGTAGGTAGCTTCCAAAGCACCCATTAAGGATGTTTGAAAACTATGCTCTTTAAGAGGGGTTATCATGGTAGCAAGGTTGACTTGTCCAAAGCTACACAAATTCAATAGTATAGTTACGTCTTCTAATGTTGGAGTTATCTCCCCCCACAAAGTAATAAATGTATGAGTTTGAATACTCCAATGGAAAATGATTGCCTACCATACTTCCATTCCACTCATTTTGCGAGAACAAAAACCAAGTAAAAGTGGCAATGGCATGGAGGACTTTAGCCTTCTTTAAAAGAGTCACGTACTCCGGCTTCTCTACATTATAT
Organism: Lumnitzera littorea; assembly: GCA_024138015.1. Taxonomy (NCBI): domain Eukaryota; kingdom Viridiplantae; phylum Streptophyta; class Magnoliopsida; order Myrtales; family Combretaceae; genus Lumnitzera; species Lumnitzera littorea. The sequence goes on from JAMXBB010000003.1 coordinate 89,484,242, forward strand.
GCTACTCAATCATCCCATCCAGAGGGTGACTCCTTTAAGAATGTGAATTAGGTATTAAAAAGAGGTAGTTCTCCCCTCTCATTTTTAAAGCCTAACATTGAATCTCCCTTGAAAGTATCTCTAAAATCAACATGAGGCTCGCACTCGTTAAACTGGAGACCACCATTAGTGCGAGGTGTTGTACGGGCTTCTTAGGATTTAGCTTTATCCTAGAATGTGTCTTCAGAAATAGTTTGATCTAACCAATTATCCCAAGGATATGAGATGGGTGCAGACGCTTATCTTGATGCACTAGTAAGTCTTTCTACTTGATTGCTTTCATGTTCTGACTTGGATTAGTCTTTATCTTTCTTTTTTCTGTTAGAGCACAAAATCAAAATATTCTCTAAGTTAAAGAAACCAATAGTCAAGTGTATATATATATATATATATTGGATAATGTAAGAAGATATAGAAAATACAATCAAATGCTTTCATCATACTAAGATCTTTCAAAGCTCTTAGTAAAATTATTAATAAGATTGAATTTTTTTTTATAAAAAAAAAAGAGAGAGAATGCTTAATGAGGCCTAGGCTAGGGTAAGGGTCCTAAAGAAAGAGTACATGTTCTTGAATTAAATTAAAGAAACACAAAGCCTTCATAGGATTTCTCTCCCTCTTGGTTCAATTATAATTTACATTAACAATGAAGAATAAATTCGAAAAAAGACTCACAAAGCTAGAATCATCTTGGGAGAACAAACGTCAAGCGAAAGCACTCATTTAGTCAATCAATTATGGGGAGTGAAGCCCTATGAGCAGCCGCAGATACATGCATATATTTAGCTGATAATGTACAGTTGAAGAGAGTTAAGGGTAGAATTTTATGGATTTTAATAATCTTGCTAATATGTGGAGTTAGATTCAATGTTTGTTAAAATATATTTGAAATGGGAAGTAAAAAAACACTTACCGGATGGATTTGTAAGATTTAAAATAAAAAAAAAGAAAAAGAAAAAGAGTAATTATAAAGGAATAAAAAGAAGGGAGAGGAAGTCCATTTGAAGAACCTGGTGGCAAGCGTCACGTATGACATTGTCAAAGGTCTGATCATGTAATGCCTTTTATTCTAATAATGTTGGCCAACTACGACTACTTACATAATTGTTGTATGTCGAGCTCCTATGAATAATTGATGAACGGACATGAACTCATGAATAAATAAGAAAAAGATATTATTCAAGAAAAGGGATGGGAAATTTACTTGCTTTGTTTCAACTATAGCTGGTAATGAAGGTGAAAAGGAAAGTCAAAGGTTTCTATGTATTTATAGCTAACTATGAGAAATTGGTAAGGTAAAATTCAAAAGATTTGAGTAGAGATTTAGCAGAGCTTGATGGCCTTGGTTGGTGCTTAAATTAATCTACTAAAGGGATGATATGAGATGTCTAACCTTTTCTTTTGTATAGATTTTCTAAGGAAATTTGATTTGCTTGCATGAGATTTATCAAAGAAATTTTAAATTGATATGAGCTCATGAGCAATCCCCTTGACAAACACTAATAAGATAAGCAAGTTTTTTCATATTATACCTACCACAGTTATTTAAAAAAAAAATTGGATACATGACGCTTATCTCAAATAAATTGCCAACATTTATTATTGTTTTGCTATCAAATATTATAGCAATCCCATGATACATGTCGAGCCTAAGCAATATTTAACATTTCATTAATCTAATTCTATAAATTTATAGCTACTTATTAGTGATATCAGGCAAGTGCACCTATCAGTTTTAATATAGTGGATGTGAGTCCGAGTCGATCTCTCAGAAACTTCGAATACTAATATTAACCTTAGCTTTATTATTTAACCGAAAAATTATGATGAGTTAAATGAATTAAAAATACTAATATTAACAAACTAACCTAATTATGAGACTTGATTAAGCAATTTAGAAAGCGATAAAACTAAGAACAACTTCAAGAAAGCAAATAACGTATTTAGGAATTATTTCCCCTAGTGTTTAACATGTGGCCGCTTAAAATGCATCTAATTCAATCTCTATTATTCTTGACCGGAGGGATTTACAATTAAAGTTAATACCTTTCTCAAGCATATTAACCCTAATCCTAAATTATTTACCGGAATCTCTTCTCTTAATAATATAATTCAGAATCACATTAATGTATAATGAATTCCCACACAAAAGAACAACTTTCCGAAAGAAACATGTTTATCTCTAAATACACATGCAATTCTCTCCAATTATGTCAAGATCTCATTACACATGTAATTTCTCAATCATCATGCATAATATCATAGATTGATATCCTAGAAATATCATAGATAACAATTAAATAACATAATTGAATCAAGAAAAGATAGAAACTTTATTAAAAATTATCAATCAATCTAATAGTCACATGAAACCCTAGGTTCCATAATCCTAAATACAAGAATGTTAAGCTATCATAGTAAAACTAAAAACGAATTACAATAAAATCAATAAATAAAATATGAAAAACCCATTTTTTGTTGATGATAAATCTCTTCAATCTTGAAGTAGGTATTGCTTTCGCCTTTTTTCCCTTTTTCTCCTCAAGTCTCTTCTCTTTTGAATGTCCCATCTTCTGTGTGAAACCCTAATAAGTCCTTTTATAATGTATTGTAAAATCCCTTTTTTTTGTCACCAGACACAGCCTGGGACATAGTCGTGTCCCCAGGTCGTGTAACTTTCTGACCTTGGCAAATCTTCTTGGATGGATACAGCTTGGGAATACAGTTGTGTTCCAAACTGTATAACTTCAAAACTTTATAGCTCATTCATTTGAACTCTTAATTGAGTAAAACTTGATTCCTTTTCTTTGTTTTCAATCCAAGAACACATTCAAACCTTGAAATCAAAATTTTACTCAATTAAGTATGAATTTCTTTAAAAAAAAACCAAAGATATAAGGAAAATACTATAAAATTACCATGTGAAATGTATTTAAAATAAGAGTTATCAATTAATAACTGTTATTATCTTTGATACTAGATAGTAGCCATTATATTGATACGAATACCACAAATAAGATGTCAATGATAGTCTATCTCCCAAAGTGAAGCAATCTTTTTAGGTCTAAATCTAAAACTCAAATAAATACATTTTGCTGATCATTGAATATATATAATATGTTAATAATTTGTTATGAAAAGAACGGTGGTAAGTATTTCCCTTACTTTATGTGATGGATGTTTAAGGTTATGTCTACCATGGTCAATGTTTGAGTACCAATGTATTGTTTACTCCTTATAATTTATTTTGGTTCATTTTTTAATCATGTGATTCTACCCTTATAGATATTATTATGTGTATACTTGATTACTAAATGATGCTTTCTTACATACACAAGGTATGATGCTTATTACATGAGACATAAACTTAAATAAAGCTCACTTGTTATGATATTTATTTGCAATATCACTCATCCTCAATTTTATCATGTTTAAATAGTTATTATCACATCTTTTTAAATTAATGTTGTTAATTGGGGGCAAGCTAATGCATTTTGATCTATCATGCTATATTATCATTATTATATTTTTTGTTGACATCAAATGTTACTTATTCTATGCCATAAAAGGAAAAGATGATATTTTTATAATAAACATACCAACTTTTTGGTCCCTATTTTTTTCTCTCTCCTTGAAGAGAGAGCAAGATCGATATACGAATTCATGTGACACTATGTATATATATATACATACATAGTCGGTTCATGACATGTGTAAGTGAAGGACAAATAATTTACACAAAAAATTGTAGCACAAATGGTATGTGTAACACATATGAGAGTTAACAGCATAATGAAAGATAATATATGTGACATATGCATCTTGTATATTAAGTTACGATCAAATTTAAGCGATATTGGAACACCATGTGCTAATGTAAGTGTTGAATTACATGTATACCAACTGGTGGCTTAGTACTAAAATTACTTAATGAATGTCCAAGAACCCTTTCTATTATGATAAAAAGAATTCTCGGGTAGAGGGCAAAATATAGAAATAAGGTTTGATTAAGGTAGTAAAGTGTGTGCTATATGAATGACATGCTACATATGGCTTAAGAAAAGTAAAGTAGGAAGGATACCTAATGGAATGATTAGGTGAGAATGAGATAAGGAGAAAGAACATGTAATCTCAGTATCTCAAATTCACAAGTAATAAGCAAGGCAACCTTAGGGGATTTCAGGCATTCACCTTATAGCTTAAGTAAATGGGATCAATTCTTTACATAAATTATTTATTTGATCTTAGAGAATAGAGGTTTTGTGGAGCTATGTTGTTTTTCTATTCTCCTTAAGAATTGAAAACAAGTAGAAAATGCTGGATATTTATCGGCTATTGGGCAAAATAACATCTGTCAAATTATTTTGATGATTAATAGATAAAAGAGAGCTTACTCAATTCATGGTTACCCAAGATGAGTTAACTAATGGACTAAAGGCTAATAACCTTTCCCATGAGAGCATGAATTTACTTGAGAAAAGTTAAATGTGAAGGACTGGTCTAATGATCCTTATTTTAAGCCCACTAAATCAATTCTCTTTAAATCATCCCATCATGGACATACCTCCTTAAGTCCTGCCACCTAGCCTTTAAAGTCAAGTTTAAATAAATTTCAACCTTCTACATCGATTAATGACGATTATGTAATCTAAGCATTATTTATTTATATGAACAAAACGAAAATGTAAAGAGTTTTCCACATTATTTTTCATTTTCAAGGGAAAAATTATAAAAAAGCTATTTATGTTTTACCACTTTTTATGAATAAAGGACTTATGTTTATAATTTTTCATAAATACACAATCTATATTTATTAACACTATATTAATGACATATAATATTATTGGTTCAAAATATTATCAAATGATTAATTAAATAATATGAATAAAAACCATTAAAATAATGCAAAAATTTAAGAAAAGGTAGGCTACAATCAAACAATATTTTAGCTATTTTAAGAACAAAGTAACAAATGGTATTAGATAATTTTTAGCCATCTCAAGAACACTTGTTGATCATAACCATTAAGGGGAGGGGATCACACGACCACCATGGTGGAGGTTAGTCACTCTCTTTATTAGGGTGGCCTAAAAATAGCTCAACTACAATTGATTTTTTTATTTTTTTTTAAATTTGGCATTTTCCTTTTTATTTTTTGTAGCATTTTAATAATTTTTATTCATAATATTAAGTTGAATCATTTGATATTATTTCAAAGTAATCAGATATTGATACTTGTACATTATATATTATTAACATAAAATTAAGAATTATAGATTATATATTTATAAAAATAAAAATAGAAAAGAAAACTAGCAAAGAACTTTTTTTTTTTCTAATTTTCTATTAAATTTTCTTATCTTTATATATATATATATATA
>JAMXBB010000003.1:89492383-89742351 GCA_024138015.1 Lumnitzera littorea
CTTTTTTTTTTTTTTTTTTTTTTGTAGTGAAAGATTGTAACTTTATGATTAATGCATGTTAAAATGGAGAATCTTGAATTGGGTAATTTTCTTTTCGTGTAATCAGTGAGATAATTGAGGGTTTTCGTGGGTGATTTCGTGTGTATTTAGGTTGTCCGCATACATCTTCGAAATCCAGAAGCTGGATGGACTCGCCAGATAGTAAGCAGTAGTTTGTGTTTGTGTGCTTTAATTGATTGAGTTATGAATTGTTATGGATTCAGCTAAATCAAGTGCTTACCTTTCAGGTGTTGCATTTAATGATTGGCTCCTCCAACTTGGGTAAGTCTACACTAGATGATATTTCCTCCTATATGGAGTCCCGTCCTTGTCCTGCCACGTATTTCCGTGCATAAAGAATATTTAATATAGGCCTGTAATTGTTTGCTTGTTCATTCATGTATAACAGTATGCGCTTAAGCATATTGCGAGACGGTTTGATGATAGAAAAACTTCTTTTGTATGCACTGCTGCATAAAGGTAGTTGGCCATGTATTACTGACAGCCTCTATTAAACAAGTAAAAATTTTTGAAATCATTGATATGATGTCTGTTTTCCATTTGGTCTAAGTATGCCGCACCATGCCATCTTAACTTTTCTAATGATTGGAGGATTAAATGCATGCATATAGTGTTGAGGTGTTGGTATGAAAAGGCTGGACAAGTTCATGCACGTCATTGTATTTGTCCTGCAGTTTGCTATATGTATCTAGGAAAATGAGTCTCATGAGATTTCACTAACTCTCAGAAAAAAGCCTCAATCAAATTTTAACCTGTAGTCGCTTCTGTTTTGGCAGGCCTGTTCATATTTTTCATATCTACTATAGTTGCTAGCTGTATGTCGTGGTTCTGTTGGTCCTATATATGCGGATTTATCTTCATGGGTATGGCTTTCTCTTTATGAGAATCAACGTGCTGGAGATTCAATTGAAGATTTGTTTGAGCAATTTTCACTTTGGCTAATGTTCTAATGTTGCTGCAGCTTGTCCAGAAGTACTGTTTCTTGCAACATTTCTTTTACTTCTCTCCTTCTGGTGAGTTTCTCTGCATTCTTCAGTATGCTTTGTTTCTATGTTCATGTATTTTTCTCAGAAACATTCTTATCCTTGCATTCATTGGAGATACTTATATGAATATCAAGGTTTCTCTGTTAGCACAAAAAGAACATGTATTTTTTGCTTTCTACTGGATTTGTTGATGTTACCCTAGCATACTACTAGAATTTACATTGAACTACCAATTTCCATACACTTCTTTTGTTTGTTTTTGTGTGTGTTTTTTCTTCCCCCCTTCCTTTGGTGTTTGTTGTGGTAAGGGGGTTGGGGTGGGTAGGTGTCTCTAGAGTTCTTAATTAGGAATATCATTGAAGCCAACAGTATAAAATTTATTCTTGTGAATCACAGTAGATTATTTGTTTTCAGTGTGTTTTTAATTCATTTATGGATATTTTCTTGGGGGGAATTTTTTGTTTGTTGGGTAAAAAAATTTCTTATTTGTTATGAAGATGATTTAGATAAGTTGTGTTAAACTTGCTGTAGCTCTTTGCCATCATGCAGGCTATTTCTTATATGTACATGTATAGTGTGATGCATGTTATTGCTAACTATGTGGAAAATTCATGTTGTATACATACGCTTTTGCTATGGACAATGATTTTTAGGGTGGACCTTTGCCATCAGGCAAATGATGATGAGAATGATGAAGATGATAATGAAGAAAACAGTTACCAGAAAACACTTTTGGAGAAGTCAAGGGATAAAAAGGACTCACCTTTTGCAGAAAGGCAAGAGAACTGTTGTTCTTTTCAAAACATTGAAATTGAAAGCCGACAGAAGTTTGTGGTTGTGGTATGTCATTGATCCATTTGGAGTGCAACCAATGTGCTTATCAATATTAATCTCTAGCTGCAGCGTTGTCTTACACTTCTATACATCCCTTAATTTTTTCTATTATTTATTTAATCTTTTTCAGGTAGTTGCACTTATCTTTGTCCTAATGATATCCTTCGCAGTCGCAATCTGGATTGGAAAGGGAGAAAATCCGATCGATTCTTTATCAGTTGCTCAGGTGCAAATGTGCTCTTCCCTGTAAATTCGCTTTGGTTAAGCACCTTTTCAGCACTGAGTGCTTTTCATGTAAGTTAAGGGCATCAAGAAAAAGAACTAAGTTCACTCTGATTAGCTTCTCTTGAGCATATCAGTTTCCTAGTGCCATCCAAATAGATTAAAACCCCCCAATGCTGGAGTATTTTTTAATTAATAAGTCATATGTACTTTTAAGAGGCTTCTAGGATTAGTTACATGTCATCGAACTCCAACACATGAAGATAACTGTTTGAACTTCCAAATAATTCTGTTTCTTCTTTTAACAAATCAAATCCAAATTAATTAGCAGCATTAGACATGAAAATTGTGCCCAAACCCACACACCACCACGACGCCCCAAAACAAACGCCCTAACAGCCCCCCACCCCAAAAAAAAAAAAATTGAAGATATGGAAAATGGGGATCAACAGCCCGTTAGTCTATTTATTTACAGTTGAGTTGTCTTCTAATGCTTTCAAAATCTGGACATATCTTCACTGCTTTATAACTTTGAATCTAATTCATGAGTCCATGTTTGTGGTACTGGGGAGAAACTTGTCAGCTTGTTTCTCATCTTCTCGACATGCTGCTATTCAAAAGCATGTTTTATGTGTGTATGGAGAATTCCTGATAATGTTTCATGGTATTTTTTGAACCTGGTGATGTAAAAGATCTTATGATATTTCATTATGGTTGTCCTCAGCAGTTCATTTCATGCATATCAGCAGCTGTATATATACTTTGGAAGTCTTGATTTCAAAAAGGGATCTCTTACTGTCTATATAGGGATCATAGTTTCCTTCTTTTGGTTCCTTACATGTACTTCCAATAATTTATTGCCTTTAATCTTTTAATTTACTTAATGCTGATCATATTCGTATTGCAGGCTTATGTATGTATTTTTGCTGTGACGGTTATTTTACTGGGTGGAGCATTGGGTTGCTATGGTGAGAACATGATAATACATGTCATCCTTACATTGATTTCTATGTAGACTGATTCTACTTAGCTATATATAATCTTTTAAAGTTCATTAGCTTTTGGTTGAATTATCAAGGTTTTTACAAATCTTCTTATTGAATAGCCAGTAGATTGTTTCAGTTGGATTGTCATAATTCTTACTCAAACCTTGGTATTTTTCTATGAATGATGGAAGCCATATTGAGTAAGAGGGGAACTTCTTGCATTCTCATATAGAATACAAATTTTTGCATATTGAGAAAAAATTATTTGAAGAAAATTAAAAACCAATGTATTTTATGCCTTATTAATCTTGCTATAATAGACCAAGGTAGAATTCTTTATGCATTTAGGCCAATAGTGGACCTTCTCAAATGTGGAAATTTTTTTTACCATAATCATTTTAGTTATATTTAATTTATAGGGGACCTACTATTAACCTCCTTTTGTTTATTTTATTCTTTGGTCCGAAATTATATGTGTTTGATCTCAAACAATTCTATATTGTAGGACTGTATTGCAATTGGTTATGCATTGCCTGATTCCCTGTTTGGCATAAATCGAATTGAATGCTTGATGTAATAGGACCAGAGTGAAACCTTTCTAAACCTTTTTGGCTTGGGAGATCCCAAATTTTGGCACCCATGTACTTTTCTCCTCTACTTATTTGATAGTTGAACAATGGTATGGATCTATGAACGGACAAGCTATTGGGCCACTTGAGCGAACCCATAAACTAATATTATATCTTTGTTCAATTAGGCAAAGGTGTGAAACCATTCACACAATTATGTCAATTGTACAAATTATTTGGAGTACAATTTGCACAAAGAGAAAAGAACTATTTCAAACGTCTCAACTTCATTGTAGAGTAGAATGGAAACCCTAGTGCATTTAGAGGTTGACGAAAATCTTTTAATGGAAATAATATGACATAAACAATGAAGACATAATGATGTGAATATTTTATAAAGTTCCTTGAGAGCCAGATCTATCCATTGAGCTGTAATCGCTTATTATTTCAGACTTGTTGACTGGACAGTTAGTTTTGTGGTATTTTTTCCTTGATGTCAATCATTTAGCTGCCAGGTGGTCCTTAAGAATTCTTGCCTTTTTTTAATTTCTTTTTTTTTTTTTTCAATGGTTATGAGCACGGGGATTTTATATTTTTGAGGATAGATGGTTTGTCAATTGAGCAATTCATCTTGTCCTACTTGTACATTGAGGATGAAGTCCGAGAGAGAATAATTCTTGTTATTTATATGGTTCAAATCTTCACCTTCATTTGGGTAATGATTTTTTTTTTTTTTCCGGCAATATGAATCCTCACTTTTTTTATTCGGGATAAAGTGAAACGCTGAAAGTTTCATTCTAATATGAGTAAATATTCCATAAATATTTTGTTTCACATGCGAACATTGATCTACAAAATCCTCATGGTTTGTTGCTTCTGCGTTTCCCATTAGAAATGAGCACACCGATAAAAGGTAAAAAGCTCATTGTCATGCATGAGCAGAAGTGATGCAGAAATTTCTAAACAAGTAGCTTATATTGTCTAGTTGTTTTGGAAAATTCATGTCTTCTTAAAAACAAGTGCAACATAAAAAGCCTAGCTCTACGTGTATCTAGAAGAGATGCAGAAATTTATTTAAGAGTTGCTTCCAATTTCTGATAGCTTCTGATAGAAATCAGGTTATCGGACTTTTGACCCGTAGTCAAGTTCGAGAACTAAAAGGGCTGGTACGATGAATTTTTCTATTCCAATCAACTCTTGTCGAGGTTAAGTACTTGCTTTCCGAGTCACCTTTAATACCGTATTGTATAATTGCCCATTTTTCCTGTGGTATGTCGAGTTGATAATTACTTTCTAGCACTGAATCGATCAATTACTAAACATCTTTCTTGTCGAGAAGTTGAGAGAGTTCAAGCTAACTAAGCTGTCCCTGCTTAAACAAGTTCATATGCCCGTATTTTTTATCCGCATCTCTTAACAATATCGTCAATACAGCATCACTACGTATATAATATCATATGTAGAATCTATAGTATCAATGATTGTTTTCTTTATATATTCATTTTTATCTTTTGGTATCGTGTACATTGTTTTTTTAGGAAATGTTTTTTTTATTTTTTTCCTTTTGAACAAATTGTCCTAACTTATAAATATAAATACCTTTGTATTTATAACTGTAATTTATCATATTACTTTCAATATACTTAAATACTTTCTTCTTTGTATAAATATTGTTTGTTTACTCTCAGCATCACTCTTATTATTTCTTTTAAACAAGGTTAGATGTTAAGTAAACCTCATTAAATTAATTCATGCATCATATTGAATTTTATCGGAAGTTCTTAGAAATTTCATTGGTGCATCATATACTTTAGGGCTGTTCATGGGTTTTTGATTACTGTTTTTGATCAAGAATGTTCTTGATCACGGTTCGCAACAGCTTCTGTGGATTCCATGCCTCTTAAAAAGAAGTAAACATTCTTGTCATTGTCTTTGTTTGCATCTACATGTTTCCTGAGCAATATAATTCCTACCTTCTTTTTTCTAGGGCATTCATTCTCATTCCTTATCCTCCTCTCTCATTCATTCTTCTCTGCATTTTCAGGTACCTTACTCTTCTTGAAGTTAAGGAAAGTACGCTTTGAGAGAGCTTCAGCTGAAATGTGGAAGGTTAGTCACTCATTGCTCATATTTTTATACGTTCTCATGAGCCACTCTTGTTCTTATGGAATGTTATCTTGAAGTTGAGTTAAACCATTTCTTGCTTAGTTACCATCACCTGAACCATGAGGTTTATGTGTTGGCAGAAATTGAACCTCACTATCTGACAGGGAATGTTGCCAATGGATGCAGGTTGCTGGTTTAGCAGCAGTATCTGTAGTTTGTTTCACATCAAATGCTTTGGTAGCTCTTTTAGAAGATGCTCCTGTATGTATCTATTGGGAAATACCTTATCTGTTGTATAGATTTTCTTCTCGTTTTCTTGAATTTCTCTTATTCATTCATGATCTTAGCTTAACTATATAATTGTTTTTTGCAGTTGTTCTATAGTTGGGATCTGTCTGAAATAAACGGAATAAAGCTACCAGTTCTTCTCTTATTATGTTACTTCATAGGTACAAGATCTATGCCACAATGCTGTGCCAAATATCATCAAGCAACTGAGACAATGATCATTGACTTTTACCCAGTAAAGATGATTACTGACTGCCCTTCTATTATACTACATGCTTACACTGCTCCTCTGCTTTTCCATTATCATACCTTCTCTGAATTTGCTAAGCCATTGGGCTCTGGCCAGCGGCTTTGCGATGTAGGTGATGTATCTCTGATTCAATAGAGAAGCATAATAAGAAGATTAGCTGGTCAATTAAAAATTTATAAGCAAAATTTTTATCACATCAAGTCAGAGATGGCATTCACCCTACTCATCTGCTCATTCTATAATAGTTAGGAAAAATGATGAGAGCTTGAAATTACAATTAAATGTAAAAATATCAGGTTTTAGTTAATCATCATTGTACCAAAATGTGTTTAATGTACTCGTTGGATCATATGCAGTGCTATTCCTCTTACACAGCTTGTTTCCGTAGTTTAGAGTAGCTTAAGGCAAGCAGAAGATTTGGAGAACCTTATTCAGTTCATTAACCTTTTGCTCAAATCACATAGTTCAGTGATTTTTCATTTATGATATCCTATTTACAAGTATTCAAGCCTCATTCTTGAGTTCTGTTTTTCTGGTGATCCTTAATAATGAAGAATTCAGGGAGGAAGAGCAAGATAGATCTCACATGTGTAAACAAGGTTAATTTTTTGTGGCCACGTTTCATCCAAAAACCGTTTTTTGATATATAGAATCTAGTCGAAGAAAGAAGGGAAAAAACAGCATGCTGATTTAAGAGGAGAATCAAATGACCACCTATTGAAGGAAAGAGGAATCTGAATCTTGAAAACAGCTTTTCTGTTACTTGATTTATGAGAAACTTAGATGAAAACTTTATTTGAAGTAACTTGTTCTTCTAATTTCTTCAGATTATCTTTCTTAAAAATCTCTGATCAGCTGATTTTGTCTTTCATTTCTGATGGAAGGGCAATATAATTTGTTTAGATCCATGTTTTCTTTGACACAGTTCTGGGAAAATATGACGTACTAAATACCATGAGCAAGAATTTCATAATCTTGAGGGTTTTGCCAGGTTTTTCGGTGCCATCTGCTGCTTTGTTATGGGTGATCAGAGAATTGCCACGTCCAAGCAGATCTCATGCTCAAGGAGATCGTGCAGCAGCAACTGTTATAAGTTATGTGCCAACGGTTGTACACCATCCTAAGACATGGGTTGCTGCGACTAGTGCCACAAATCAGGTATCTTTGCTGTTCCATTAGCTCGTAAATGGAAACTTTTACCTAAACCCTTTTCTTTTGAGCTTAAAAATTCTTCATAAATGTAGCAGTTTTTCCTTTCTCACAGTCATGAATTTAACATGACTTCATTCTTCATATTATTGGGAATCATCCTTTCTGCAGATTGTTTGTTTAATGTGGTTCATGGTTATAGTTGTACCACATTGCAAGTCACCTCTACTGGTGAGTCTTAGTATGACGGCATTATGGAATTCGCATGATGGTGACTGCTCCATCTTTTTATTGTCCCTCTCATGTCTGCTAGCAAAAAGTAGAAGAAGGATTACAAATGGCATCCTCTTAATGGAACATGATGTATGTCTAAATTGAGCTCATTTCTGCATCTTTCCAATTTGGCATGCATGTGCACACCTTGCATATATATTGTCATTCCTCTAACATAACTGACTGATGGACCTGTGGTACCTATTATCTGGAAATAGTCAGATTTTCTTAAGGTTTACATGGAGAGAACTTGTACTTTAAAGGAATGGATTGAATATACATTTACAAAAATGCTAGAATATGGTTAATTTTGCAAGCTTTTTGTTTGAAAAATATTTTGAAGACTCCATGTTTTTAAGAGCGAATGTGGGGCTCTGGTTTGTCTGTTGCAGGTGCTAAGAGTGAGTCCGATATAAGCACACAGCATTACCATTCAGTTGACAAAGGAGAGAGGCCCAAAGAATGTGTTTGCGTTACTGATCCATTCAAAGAAATCACAAAAGGGCCGTCTGGTGAACGGACCAGAAATCAGTGTCTATATTGGAGATGCAACTGCAATTATATTTTGTCTCTGTAAATATGCTTGAAGTGTATCTCTAATCAGTTTCTAATAAAGTTTGCTATTTTCTTTATCGTCTGGCAGTTTTAATTCAGCTCCATGCACATGCAGCGTGTTATTTTCATGTGTCTACTTCTTTCCCCATTCTGGCTGATACGAGGACAGGCTTAGTTCGACTTGAGGCTCTTCTCTCGGGCTTTGCCTTGGGGACCTAAACATACGGTCATGAATTTTGCTTCAGTCAGAGTGTACTTTGATGGATTGGCAAAAATTGAGAGATCACTTGCATGTATTGATGTATAGTGGGGCAATATATCTTGTAAATGTACTGAAACAGAATTAGATGAATTTGACATAGATGATGTGTATGTTTGAGATGCATCTTCTTAGAGGGGGAAGACACAGACATTAGTGTTAGAGTATTGGGCGGAGTTTTGTTTCTGTAACGGTCAACCGTAATTTAAGCGAGTAAGCAAAGTTCAATTTCTTCATTTCTTGGAGGCATTTTCCATTTCCACCATTTGGTGGCTGCCAATGCTGTTTAAAATTAGGCTGGCAATTCATTCATGTTGATAGGTCGCGTTTTGTACATGAGTTTTAAGGGATTCGCGTTCGGAAATCTCAACTTGTCATCTAACTCGTTTCCACTAGTTTCCTTTAATAATGTGGGAACCGTATGCACATATTAGCTAATCTTGTTTATTATAAGAGAATTGTCTTTTTTACATGATTTATAGTCACACGCCCAAATTACTTGCAAATACACTTTATATGGTTAATGAAAATTGAGTTTAAATATTATTTAATAGTGATATAATTGTAGTCAATTGTAATTGTCGACTAAATCGTGTAAAATTTTTAACAAAATCGTTATAATAACTTATAAAAATTATAATTATAACGGGTATCAATTAAATTGATAAATTTTCATAAAATTTCAAAATTAATTTATGATGAGTATTATTATAATTTGCATGTTTAGAAAAATTACATATAATTATTTTTAATTTCTATTTTCTTCCTTTTTCTTTTTTTCTTTCTTTTTCTTCTTTCTTCCTTCTCTTAATTTCCTAAGCTTGCCACGTCCTAAAACCAAAAGAAGAAAAACCAAATTCAGCAACCCACGTGAGATAATTTAAGATATAGGTATTGTAATTAGCAAAGCAAATCAAATACAATTAGATTAAGTTATCTTGTCTCCATAAATGCTCAATCAATTAGATTTGTGTAATAATATATATAAGCTCATTTCAGCCGAAAGTGGGATGTCTAGAATGTGAAAAAAAAAATCAAAGAAAAGAAGTACAAAATAAAACAGCAAGTTTTCACACACACACACACGAAATTGAAACCAAAGAAAAGAAAAAGAAAGAAGAACATTAAGAAGAAGAAGAAGAGGAGGAGGAGGAAGGAGGAAGAAAAGAAAAAGAAAAATCAAATATAAATAGTTAAGTAAAATTGTTTTAGTAGTATATATGTATATTATATGGTATGTACATGTATATATTAAGCATTTGTATTGTATTTTATTAAATATTTTATTACTTATACATGTATGTATGTATGCATAAGTAACTAATTTAAGATATATATATATATAAGTATGTATATAAGTATAATATACGGTATGTGTATGTATCCATAAAACTACATATAGTATGTATTTAGTATTTTTTTTTGCAAAATAAATATAGTATATATATATATATAGTTATACATGTGAAGAGGATTAGGTATGTATTTATGCATATAAGCTTTATTTTCATATGTATATATATATATATGAATATGTATTCGTATAGTATGTATAAGTATTTTGTAGATATATATTTATATAAATACATGTAAGCTATATTTTATAAACATATAGGTATACATGTATGTGGCGTGAATGTATATATAATATATAGTATATGTATAACATATAGTATATATGTAGTATACCGAATATTAAGTAGTATATATAATATAATAATAATTACAAAATAAAATAAATTCATAAATATGTAAGGAGTAGGTATATATATATATATATATNATTCAAGTTAAATTTGTGATTTAGAGTTAATTAGGTATAAATTCTAATTTAGAATATAATTAGACATCTTAACATGTTATTTGATAGTAAAAGATGATACATGTAGTGTTAGAAGTGTTAAATGAGTTATATAAGTGTAAAATATGTAATAATATATAATATGTATATATATAAATTAAATGGATATAAAATACTAGAGAAAACTTTATGGTATTATAATATTAAGAATATGATATAAATCTAATTTATAATGTGAGTTTACAAAATTATATGAAAAATATAAATTATTCTTACATTAGGAGCTGATTTGGTAGTTAAATTAGGAATATAGTGTTCCGTATTGACTAAGATACCGGTTAAGAGATAAAATAGAGATTTATAATACCTAAGTATAGTTAGATGAATTTCATATATTGGTTTAGGAGGAATTCATAGGGTTTATAAATAAAAAATAGTAATTAGAAGCTAAAACAACACTTAATTCAAAAATTGAATCAAGACTAGTTTAGAACTAACTCGGTTATAAGTAATATAGAACTTAAACAATTGAGTAAAATTATAATTGTAAACTAAACCTAATGATGTAAAGCTTATATATATATACACATACATATATATATAAGTGGTTATGTTAAAATATAGGCAATTCTCATATCACACTTTGATTCAAAAGCAAAAATTAAAATTATGACTAATTGAAGTATATTAGATAGTCAACCAAAATCCGAACCAAAAGTTATATTTACTTGAGTAGATTGTGTAAAAAAGGTTAAAAGACATTTATAAGAATTATAAGTAAAAGGTAACTAAAAGGTAAACTAGATCTTAATTCAGAAACTGAATCAGAATATAGTGCAAAACAAAAATAATTGTAAAGACTTAAAACTTGAATAATTAAATACACTAAAACCCTAAATTGAAGAAAATATAAAGAGTTATAGAATAAAGCTTATATAAGATGATTATATAAATACTAAAATGACCTTTGTATTATAGGGACTATTAGTGAAGGCTCGTTATGAGTTGCACTTTAAGTGAGCGAGCAAAACATTTAGGCAAGTTTGAGATCAATATGTTACTATCTTTCGAAGTATCATTTTATAGTACTCGGAGGTATGAGATTATAATTGGTTATGTTTGTTAGATAATTGATTGTACGAATGCTTATATGTATTTGTTTCTAAGTTTGATTATATGATTTTGGTTTGATATTTTGGATTGTAATTATGTAATTTGAATGATTGAACACCTTAAACTGAACCAAACTAAATATGCACGTCTAAAATGGACTTGCACAACAACTAATTAGGGGAAACGTTTAGGGATCTTCGGCCAAATACCAACTCCTTCGAAAAGAATAGTGTTTGATAGCATAATTGGTTTATTTTTCATCTTTAATCGAACTAAGCAACCAAAAAGGAGGTCATAGCAAGGGTAAAATTAATGGTTCAAATATAGTTGTAGGAGGAGCGATGTCTTCATTACACAAACTTGGGTTTGGTCATAAGTCGTTGAAATGTGTGCTAAACTCCTTAACTTGGATTAGAGTGAGTGTAATTTCTCTAATCTTACAATGGATTGGATAACATTGTGTGATGATATTTATTTGTACATATATGGCATCTAACTAAATTGGTTAATAATCTTATTTGTGCTTGATGTATAGTTTAAGTCTCTATCCCAACTTACTGAGCGGTTGGTTGTTTACATCCCCATAAATGTTGTTGTAGATACTAGTTCAAAAGCGGCTTATTAATTACCTTGAAACTAATAATTATTGGATCTTGGGGAGTGAGGATATAAAACCGAAGGATCAATCATATTCTCAAAAATTGGTTCTTATCTTTAAATTTCTTAATATCAATATACATATTACTTAAGTAAAGTAAGATTAAGATACTGAATCTTGTGAGCATTATTTGAAACATTTAGATTCTTGTATGTATTTTTCATATTTTTATAAATAAATAACATGTTTAATTTGTAAATTGTTTGCTTTAAAGTGAGTTAGTTGTGAATATCTTGTATAAATCAAGTTTAAGACAACAGCTAAGATATCAACTTCTATACTAGAATAGTTTATATGATAAAACTATTACAAATCTACTCTTTTGAGATGTGATAGATCGTAACCCACTTAAACAAATGGGTCGTTGACTCACCAACTAGCCATGTATGGCCATCTATGGTTAGGATAAGGTTATGACCATCTAAGAAAAAATAAATAAATAAGGAGGAAATCCTATTAGGTTGCAATCAAGTTACATAACCCAATCGAATTTCCTTATGTTTATTATTATTTTTTTTTTTTTTGAAGAAAAGGCCACAAGTGGCCACTTATGGCTAGTTGGTTGATCAAACGACTTACTTTTTTAAGTGGGTTGCAAGCTACCATTATTTCTCGACCGATCTAGCCACCCTAAGGCCAGGTGGTGCCTAGATATATTTATTTCTTTTTAGTTTTTGCCCCATTTTCATTTTTTTTTTCAATTTTTTGATTAATTATTTTATTATATACTATAATTATTTATACTATTTTTCATTTTTTAATATTTTGGTAATTATATATATTATTTTTTCTATTTATTTATTATTTATATATACATGTTAGCACCATGTATATGCCACTCGTATAACATGTGTACGTCATGAGTCACTTAATGATTACGTTAGATGAAGAAAATAGTTTTGCAATGGCAATTGTTTATTTTAATCACTCACTAAAGTATAGATTTCTTGTTTGAATTTTTTAAAATGTTGATCTCCTGTTTGAGCTTATCCTCAAATTTTAATACTCTTTAGGACAATTTTCCCATCAAATTTACGATAAAACCTAACCACTTAGCCCTTTAATACTATCATAAGTACAATAAGTCCCACATAGATATGCCCCAAACACTTACTGTTCTCATTCTTAGAGAATCTTGTGAGGTTGTTTAGTATCCACTAATCTAGCCTCTTAAGTTGATGCTTGTTCGATTCTTATAACTAATGGTGCATTTATTTATTACATCACATTGATGATCTTACCATCCATGCTAATGGGAATCCCTAGCACCAAGAATTTCTTGCATGTTTCTTCTCTTACACACAACCTATTGTCTTTCAAAAAATTGTATCATGATAACAACTATACCGTTAGTTTTGATGATTTACCTTTTCTATTAAGGATTTAATAGCAAGCGAGATCTTCCTCAACAACAGAGTAAGTGTCTTTTCTATCCTATTATCATTTTTGCTATCTAACCTCTATACTTACTTCTCCAATCAATTCTTATAAGAGTGACTTGACATTCTTGACTATGTCATCCTTATGATGAAGTCCTCAATAAGATTTTTTAGAGTCATCACATTCAAGTCAAGGCATCTTTACCACCTTTGGCTCCTTATCAAGCTTACAATATTGGAAAGTTAGTCATTCCCCTATTCATGCATTTGTCTCACATATCATAAATGCCTCTTGATGGTTTTCTTTCTAATTATGACAAATGTTAATAAGATTAAACTTAGGGTATTGCCATTATTTACTCTATATTGAAGATTGTACTTGTCACTCTTGGATTTTTCCCATGCATACCTTTATATTAATGATTGTACTTACTACTCTTGGATTTTTCCTATGCATAATAAAAATGACGTTTTGTCCAATTTTAAAAACTTTAAATATTTAGCTTAATGTTATTTCCCTACCATAAAACTGTTTTACAATGATGGCAGTAGTGAATTTATTAGCAATTCCTTAAACAAATTCCTCCATGATTATGAGCATTGATCTTTAACTCTTTTGATCTATACTCTTCTTTCCTCATCAAAACAAAATGGGATTGCTAAGCATAAACACCATCATAAATATAATGGCTAAGCACCATCAAAATGGGCATTTGATCACATATTGATCTTCCATCAAATTTTGGATAAACATACACTCATTGCCATTTATACCATCAACAATTGTCAACTACAAGTCCTTATTTAAGCTCCTATATTGAATGCCCCAGCTACAACTTTCTTTGTACTTTGGGCATATATGTTCTTGTCACGTTGCACCTCAAGCCCTAAATAAACTATTACCTTACGTTCTTTCCATTATTATTGGCTACTCTACCGAAAATAAATGATATAATTATTTGAACCTTACCTTTGTTTGTGTCTACATTTGTTGTCATAGTCTTTTAAGAGTTTATATTGCAATACAATATTCTCATTGTATCTCTTAGAGTTACTAAAGAATAACACTTAGGTGTTTTGCTTGTCTTTCTAACTCCCTTAAACCTCTTAATGATGCAAAAGTGTTGTTAGTAGAACATGGAAATTTTGTAAAATATAATGTAGAATAACAAGTTAACCATTTTACAACTTGCCTTCATAATTGTCAAAATTGTGATCTTACTATTTCTTTGCACTTATAGAATCTATAGAATCATACAATACTGAACCATACTAGTAGAATCATAAATTTATAGAATCATACATCAAAATTTATAATTTTATAAAAAATCTATATCTAAATGATTTTACATCCATTTTAACTAAGAAAAACATCATAAAATCATAAATTTGTAGAATCGTATATTTAACTCATGATTTTAACAACTATATTTACCTTGTTGCCTAGTGCATCGCTTAGAGAGAAGGCATTGACTATATTCAAACTTCTATACCTATTGTCAAGCCCACCATATTTTGCTTTGTTTTTTTTTTTTTTCTCATGTTGACTCTTCTCGTTAGCTCAATTGTTAGCTAAATGCCAATAATGTCTCCATTATGGTCATTATACAAATATCTTAGGTCCATTAATCCTCATTACCCCTCACATATCAATTAAAAAAAGTGTCTTTATGGTCTTAAATAGTCCCCACTTGGTTTCATCATTTTTAGCAATTCTTTTTTTTTCTTTTGTAATTTTATACATAAGGTTCCAACAAAGCAATGTCGATACATCCATATCCATCAACTCTTTAGATTTTGACACTCTTATCCTACTCCTTTATATTGATCATATCTTTAATGATATGTAAAAGTCTTGTACTCCTCACCTACTACATCACTATTCTTCCTTGTTAGTTTGCTATGAAGACCTTGAAGATTCTACTTCTTTCTTGGCATATGTGCCAATCATCCCTCTTAAGCTTCATTTATAAATCTTAGTTATAATGATCTTTCCAAAAGACATTACCTGCATTTATCTAAATCAATTAAAGCCTTATCACCCTTTAGGATTAGTTAAATACTAATAGCTTTCTTGTGCTACAAACCTTACAACCTATTGTAAGAGTTTAGTGCATCATAATATTTCACTATCATTAGACCAAAATCAACTTTGTGGTCATTCAACTGATTAATACATACATTTAGGAAATACTATCTGTATGTAGGTAGCTAAATGAGTTCTCTAATGTCCTCATGGCACTTTTAGTACCTCCTTGATTACCTTTCCTAATATAGATTAGGTTGGTTGTTTAGGTATGCCATCATTCTTGTGTGAAACCTCATCTCTTAGTGCTCCATGCAATAGCTTATTAGTTAATAAGCTTTATAGAAGTTGAATATAAAAGCCTCACTTATGTGTTGTAGATTCCACTTGTTGTTACCTCACCTATGAGTTGGTATCCTACTCAACATCCTATCATTTTGTAACCTATATTGTGGAAATCTTAGTGCAGTCTATCTGTTTGATAACCCATTCAATATGATACACTAATTATATTGATATTGATTTTTGTATATGAGTAGATTGCTATCAATCAAGGTTCGATTTATTATTTCTTAACCTGTATCAATACATGAAAGTCCTTAACAAGGGCTTGTCTACATCAAAATTCCTTGATTAGTATTCTAATCTCATAATAGGCCAAACATTAAGAATTGCTAGCGTACATTTGGCTAGCTCATATAAGTGTTATCAATGACAAGAACCATATACCAAAAGACAACTAGTACCCAATTATCCTCCAATTGTGTGTTTGGTTACCATCACCCAACCAAAACTGTAATAAAATGCTAAGTAAGCCGAATGAATGATGTTAATCTTCACATGAAATTATGTCATGAATACATAATTTTTAAATGCTTAGGTAGAAAAACATCACTTTGAGTCATGATTTTAGACCATTTTGAAATCTCTTGAAGTCATAAGAAGGAATCTTTGAGATTTTTTTTTTTTTTTATCTAGAAAATGTGCTTCAAGGATAGTTTAAAATTTTTATATCATTTTTCCAAAAAAAGAAAAAGAGAGAGAGAAAGAAGGACCATATATTACCATCACTTAATCTACATCTAAATATGAAATTATGTTTAGATTCGTTAAGCAGGTACCCTTATCACTTTCCTTAATGGTTTCAAATGATCTTTCGTTATTAGAGTTTTATACAAATATGGCCTTTTTTCAAAAAAAAATTATGGAAAATGGCTTGTTTTGAAAAAAATACAAGTATTATATAGTGAAGGCACATGTCGCTTACCAATGTTTGTTACACAGAAGGCACATATATTGTATACGCCTTCAATATAATTCATTATAACTGAAGGTACATATATTGCATACACCTTTACTATACCAACTATATAAACCCTAATCCATGAGGTTAGACTTCATTCTTATCTATATTAATTTCTAAAAATTTCTAAAACATAGAGAAAACTCAAGAAAACCCATAGTTGAAGTAACAGACTATTTCTTAACGTAAGTATACGTCTGAAATAGGTAATAATCTATTACTTATAAGCATGATTTATTTTATTTTATTTCATTTTTTATGTTACTAGTAATCAACATTATGCAATTTTTTTTTAGAAAAAAATTTGTTACTTAAGTACGTAAATTTCGTAATTGCAGATATACCATAAATTGTGTAAATTATTAATATTTCATAAAAATTTATTATATGTTGTCTAAATTTAGGAATTTTTTGCATTATAGTACATAAGTTATACGAATGTGGTTATGAAAAATGTTGAAATGTAGGTAGAAATTGTTGTGTGTGTATATATATATATTTGGTGTTTTAATTGTGTTGTGTTGAATTAAATAGTTAAAGTTAGGGAGTACATGACATAGCTTAACGAGATGACTAAGTATATTTTCTAAAGTTGTCGCTTAATATGTGGATGAAGTTTTTAATATCATCTAAATATTTGGTTCATCGTATCATTACTAGGGTGAAAATGGCAGATTACGTGAAAGTTATTGTCTATGCGAATGGAAATATAGTGATGATAGCTAAGGGCTAGAGTATAATAGGGAATCTATTAAGAAGTTGAAAATTATGAAGGATTCGAACTTCTCTCATTTTAGTCAGAGAATTTGTGGATGCACTGGAGTTAACCAGAGTGGTGTTGAACTTATGCACACGCATATCTTTTTCCATGATGCTAGAGTTGTTTACAAGTTAATGACCATTAGAGACGATAATAATGTTGAGAATTTCATTGAGATGGTAAAGTCTTTTGGGGAACAGAGTATTCAAGAAGTGTACATAAGTACATTGGGGAAGTGTACATAAGTACACTTCAAGAAGTGTACATAAGTCTTTTGGATTCTAATGTGCATTATACAATGACCAGTGCGAAGCAAACAAATGCAGATCAGTCAAATGAACCGTACATGGATTTCTTTGAGTATGAGCATGTGAATATCATAGAAGAGCAGCTTGACGAAGCATTGGATCCCATTATCGAATACGAAGAGTCTTACAATCCATATGTAGAGAGAATACACATGGACATAAATGTTGACGATAATGGGGAAGATGAGGTAGATGTAGATGGTGATTGGGATGATGTTGGCCTCGAAGATGACCATGCTAAGGATTTGGGAGAGGCCTAAGTGAGACCATATGTTTTCGAGAGTGATGTATCGGTCTAGCTATTTTATGGAAATGGCCCAAGCAAGCCTTATCGTCGCACTAGTGAAGTACTGTTTAGTAGGCAGTTTCAAGATTTTGCGCTAATAAATGAATCGGTGAACAGGCTTGTGAGAGATCTTACCCCACTTTATACTAGTCAATAGAGTGGCAGTGGTTATGTAACATTTGAGAGAGATGTCAATGAAATGTGCAGCAACATCAGTAGTTATGATGAATTGAGTGTCGATATACGTTTTAACACGAAAAAGGGATCTCATAGATGCGATGAAGTCTTTTTATGTAAGGAACCACCGTGATATTCATGTATACATTTCAAAATCGAATGTATATGCAGTCTACTATAAGAAGAAAGAATAGGGTTGTAAATGGAGGCTAAGAGCTTGCTTGAAGAGAGTAGAAGGTTTTTTCAAAATAATAATTCTAAAGAGTTCGCACACTTGTGTGAACCCGATGATGAACCAGGATTATCCTTAGCTCGATAGTAACATAATGGTTATGCTATTTATCAATAGTGTATGGAACAACCTTGATGTTAAGATACCTGATCTTGTAACTAATGTATAAACTATGTATGAGTACATAATAAGCAATGGAAGAGTTTTTTAGGCTAAGTGAAAGGCTATTAAGATGGTATACGGTAATTAGGAAAGGTCGTACAACGAGTTGTCGAGATTATTAAATGCAATAAAATTGAGCAACCTGGGGACATAAGTAGACTAAGGTTGGAGTTATTCACTAAAGCAAGGTTAGTCTCAGTTCAAGTAGGTTTTCTAGACATTTGAGTCATGTGTTGAAGCCTTTAAATACTATTGACCTATTGTATGTGTCGATGGCACATTTTTATATGGAAAGCATGGGCATAAGTTATTGGTAGCTTGTAGTATGGATATGGATAATTCAATAGTTCCATTGGCATTTGCTCTTATTGATACAGAATCGGCAGTAACTTAGGGGTGGTTCCTATGTAAGCTTAAAGTGCATGTAGTCGAGTAGAAGGGAGAAACCTTATATCTTATATTCGATAGGGCATCTAATATTGATTCCGCATACAAGGAACCATCAGTAGGATGGCAGCTACTGTTTGCAGTTTAAAGATACTGTCTGCAGCACATTACTAGTAACTTCAATATGGTCCATAAAAACCAATTGTATAAGAAACTTATATGGTTTGTAGATGTTCAAGCACAACAAAGGAAATTTGAATGTTTCATGGAGAAGTTGGCCCAAGCTAAGGAGGACGCTCTCGCGTAGTTCGATAATATTGATTTGGACAGGTAAACTCTTGCATATGATGAATGTTACTGTTTTGGATACATGACATCAAACATTGTCGAGAGTTATAATTCCATTTTAAAATTAGCGCGTGGATTACCAGTCATTGCATTAGTTAAGAAGAGATTTTACAACTGTATTGCCTACTGGAAAGAGAGGCATAAGGATGCCAAGGAGGCAATCGATATTAATAAGACCTACATTGATTACGCTCTAAAGATGTATGAAACTTGGAGGAGGTGGGCAAGCGCACATAAAGTCATTTCATTTAGCTTTTAGAATGGTATTTTCGAGGTTTTAACTAGTAATCAAATGATGAGGATAAGATTGAAGGGAGAAGGAAGGACACATACAGTTGACTCTAGGGGCCGCATTTGCACTTGTTAGAAGTGGCAAATATATAAGATTCCTTGGTCCTATGCATATGTTGCTGCTGCAAGCATGGGGGTGGATAGAAATTGGTAATAGGGGCCATGGTATAAGTGGGCAAACCAGATAAATTGTTACTGAGCTCAATTATACTCGATTGGTGATGAGCTTAACTGGCCGCAAGTTAGCTTCCCTTATCTCTACTTGAACATTGACTTACTACAAAAGAAAGGTAAACCTAAGCATAAATGATATCACATGGAGATGGACGTTCGAGAGCAGTCGGACAAAACTAGATGCAATGCACGTGGATAGGAATGACATAATAGGAAGAGGTGTTCGAAGATTAATAGGGTTGGTATATATTCCCTTTCTATCTAAGCATTACATTATAATACATGCATAGGTGTAATGATTAACAAGTTTGTTCTTTTTTTTTTTTTTGTTTTAGGTGTACTAAACATGCTTGTATGTGTTTGCAGGATAGATAGTACCAAGATCGATTTATCCATGTGTACCTGTGAGGTAGGCCGATCATCGTTCATAGGCCATCTGGGAGAGTAAGGTAAGTAATGTCATTATCATCTACAATCAAATATTTTATTGAAGATGTGTTACTTGCTAACTTCATTGAATGTTTGTATAAGAAGCAGCCTATGTACTATGAGTTCAGTAGAGTGAGATGTTGTTATGTAAGGATGAGCGGGATATTCTTATTCATCCTAGGGTAGAACCTTACATACGAGAGGATGGGTTCTAAGGAGTTACACAGCTCTTATTTATTATGTTGGATTAACATTCAATTATGACACTTATCGAGAGATGGAGGCCCAAGACATACACATTTCATCTACTCACTGGAGAGGCAACCATCATATTGCAAGATCTAGAGGTCCAACTTAGATTTCTAGTTGAGAGGTTTGCAGTGGCAGACTAAACAGAGACGAATGATGAGGAGAGTTGGGCCGATGTAGGTGAGAGATTACGAGGTGTAAGGCCTACTCCAATGAGGGATACTTGTTTATCTTTGATGTAGTTACGGAAGCATTTCCAAATACTTTCTCGTGAGGTGAATGATGAGACAATTCGACAGTTTTTGCATACGTACATTCTCAACTTGATAAGAAGATTCATATTTGCGGATAAATCTTCCAACCTTATTCACTTAATGTTCCTACCATTTTTAGAGGACTTCTTAATAGCTGGGCAATTTAGTTGGTACAGCGCTTGCTTGACATGATTGTACCAACAGCTGTGCTTTGCTTCGGCATTTGATGTACATGAGTTTAAAGGG
Organism: Lumnitzera littorea; assembly: GCA_024138015.1. NCBI lineage: Eukaryota > Viridiplantae > Streptophyta > Magnoliopsida > Myrtales > Combretaceae > Lumnitzera > Lumnitzera littorea. The sequence goes on from JAMXBB010000003.1 coordinate 89,513,504, forward strand.
GTTGCGATTCTATTACAGATTTGGGCTTGAGATAGATTCCTACATATTGCTCCCCTTAGTCAATATAGGTTTATTATTGATGGGGATAGGCCATTAGAGGTCAAATGGAAGGTGATGCAGGATATGACTCAACATCTAATGCATGTCGTAAATGTGTATCGTATAGTGTTTGACATGCAAACGATGCAACAAGTATGATATGTTAAGTTATTCTCTTTGCTATCCTTTTCTCATCTGTAAGTAATAACCATTGTTATTTCACTGATTGTTTTGCCTTATATAGAAGAGTTACTGCAATTACTACCTTACTACTGTATTGCCAGGTGACACATTTAGACTGCCTAGATATCATTTATATGTTTTCATATCATTGAGTTGTGCTTTCTAGACTGTGTCGTTTTCCAAACCATGTTGTTCAGCAGTTCAGTAGATACCAATACGTTCCACAAGAGGTTGACACCTCAGAGCAACTTCACTAGTTGGACCTTCAGGGTAAGACAAATGTTGACTAGATCAACATACATTCTTCCTACATCTACACTTGGAGATAAAGACACGAATTCCTAATATACATCTAAGGTCCTTGAGGAGTCGATAAGAGTTATTGGTTGTGGTATAAATAGATCATCCTACGATACATTACATACTACGAAGCTGTTATCGGTTGACTGGTACGTACATCTAAAATCATCTATTTTTTTTTCACACATACATACTTGTTATCATAGTACTGACAACTGTTTTTCTACTTATTTCAGGTAGACTTACTCTGGAGTGTCAAACTGGTACCTAACTATCCTATAGCGATGGGTATTACAGATGGGGCACTTCATTTTATTAAGTAGCACAATGGCCTTACCCTATACCTACAGTAGGAGAGCATATGTGAACCACCCCAAGTGGACCATGGTAAGGAGTAAGGACTACTTGCTAATGAGGATATACCAGCTCCTCGTATACCACCTAAAGGTAAAGCTAAAGTTTGATGAGACAAGGCTCGAGTGTGACGTTGTCAAGTAGACCTTAGTGATAATATTTTACCATATAAGCGTCATTTTGTTGACTTTAGGCATATCGGCAGAGGATACATAATATACCTTGGGTTAGGTGTTGCCTTTACTTTGAGAGCCGAATCTAAGTCCAAGGCTAGATCTAGCTTTTACATGACTCCCAAGTTCTAGCAACATCTCAATTTTACGATTCCATTAGCGCCTTAAAAGCAACATTCCACCCCTATACAATCGTCCATGGTTGAGGGTATTACTCAGCTACATCCAATTCATCTAACCGACTCTATTCCTCCTAGGAAACTTGATCTCGACGATCCATTACCTTAGCCTACCCAATCACATGATAGACGGCGGTGTTCACTTGTTTCTCACATTGTGAGGACATTTATACGACATAGGCATTAATATATACGTTTTGTCTATTGTTTTTGCTTTCTCATTTTTTTACTATTGTATTAATGTTATCATTGACTCATTACAAAATTTTTATATATATTGATTATTCGAAATATAATTTACTTTTCATCAAATATTGCAATTCAATGCATTGTTTATTTATCTTAATATTACAATTTGCAATTATTTTTTCATGTATCCGACTCATATGGTCATTGGATGATTATTCCATATACCAATTGTGATTTTATGTAATTTATTATTGTATTAAATTTTTTATTCAGTTTGTAAGTTAAGGATTAAAAGAACATTATTTTATCGTTTCGAATTGAAGGAAATTTATATGTTTAATAATAATTATTTTTAATTTCAAGTAGAATTTGAATTGAAAATGTATGTATTGAATACATTTTCAATGTTAAAACTATTCATAATTGAAAAGGCGTATGCATTACATATGCCTTTATTATACAGTATTTATATTTTTTTCAAAACAAACTGTTTTTCATAATATTTTTTTTTTAAAAAAGATAGTATTCATATAAAATTCTTTATTAATAACTATCGGAGGAGAAGGTTTTCCCAAGTGTCCCGCCGTTTATTTACGTTTTCGACCTATCTCATCTAACTTTTTCGTGCCCCAGTCAAACTTCAGTAGACATCAGCTTTACACACGTCGAACCTTGACTCCTCAAACACGAAAGCATCCGACCAAACTCCCATGCACATGCAACGGAAAGCATATAACAGACAAAAGTCACAAAAAGCATAATTTACATGAAACCAGACAGACATCTCCACCTACAGTTCTCGCCCGCCATTACGATTTTACCACCACGCTTCATACCATAAACAGACCCCTTTCCCCTTCTCTCCCTCTCTCTTTCTCTCTCTCTCTCTCTCTCTCTCCCCGTCTCTTCATTAGAAAAGCGGCACAGCACAATACAAAAGCAAAAGCATTATAATCTCTCACACTCTTCCTTCAATTCTTTTCTTCCTCCATCAGCAAACTCTTTATTTTTTGCACCACTCTACACCCAAAGTATCTCCTTTTCTCTTTATATATAAAAGCCTACAAAAATATGATTGTTTCCGTCTATATTACTCTACACTACCCCACAACTTTGCTTAGCCACTTCAAGCTCAAACGCGTCTGCATTGATCACTATCCTGATTGGAAAACCTAGGGTTTTAGGGACTTGCCAGCCATTGTTTCTCGATGGCAAGTGGCAGTGGAACTAAGATTAATGAGGGTCCTTTACTGCGGACCATGTCGCGGAAAGCGACTAGAGCTCAGACTATGAGGGTTGACTTGCCTAATGAGGACACTGCTGCTGTTGATAGTGAGCTTGTCCCGTCCTCTCTTGCCGCGATCGTGCCAATTCTGCGTGTTGCCAATGAAGTTGAGGGGGAAAACCGCAGGGTTGGATATTTGTGTAAGTTGTCTCTGTACCCTGGTCTTGACTTGTTTCTTGTTGAGATGATTGGTGTGTAGGACATCATCATAATTCCTGTTAAAGTTTTAGTTTTAATGTGGTAAAAGTGGGAATATTGGTCAATTATATGGCGTAACGTATTAAATGCTTAAACTTCCCTGTCCCCGTTTGTTGTATAATTATCCCAATTACATACTGTTGTGTATGAATATTTAACGTCACCTTTTTAATTACGTAAGGCAATTGGGACAATGGTACAACAACGGGAATGGGAAAGTTCGTCTGAGTTTTATGTAAGATACTGCTGGGTTGCAGGTTCTTGAGTTATGGTTTTGATGATAGATTAGGAGGCTACATTAAGTGAATTGGTGAATGACTTGGATTGGTAAATTGGGTACTGCATTTGATTACTAAAGATAGGAGACTCTTCACTACTTCCGAAAAATAAACAGCAGAAAGGGGATTGGGAATAAGTGCAGTTTAAGAATTGGAGCTTTTGTCCAATGATCAACTTTGTGCTAAACTTTTCACATTATCTGTGGAGGAGTCTTTAAAACTTTTTAATACTTACAAGCTAGTGTATTTCACTGACATATAGAAAATGGACATAAACCAAACACAAAAATAAAAATGTTTTTGGATTTATAGTGCACTTATTCCAATGAATTAAGTATGTGTATGTCTTTGTGATGGTTTGAGGAGCAGGGACTGTGTTATGGCCTTAATATTGGCTTGTTTGCCTGTTAATGTACCAATTGCCTATTACAGTGTGTTGGAGATAACAAATTGAAAGTTAAGAGTGAAATTTGCATAGCTGAATATCAATAAGGAAGAGTTAGGTTTCTAAATTAAGGTCCTCAACAACTTTGGAGCTAAAAGTTTTTGGTTGTTATTTGGGTCAATAAGAGGTATCAGAGCTTGAGTTTTGCCATGCCTGGTCATGTGTTATGGGAATGAAAGCAAGTGGCAACAAAGTGACGCTAGAAAAGAGAAATCTTCAATCCACGTTGAGGAAGAATTGGGTGATAATCAATCTCCAGTACAAATAAGAAGGGCTATGTTTAGGAAGCAAGTCAAATTATCATCCTTATTAGACTTGGTTTGGGTTCTCAAGAGAAAAACCACTGATCACTAAAGTGGTGGCCTGATAGGGAAGCACTGAGTAGTTGTTACTGATCTGGGCAGGACAAGAGTCTGCGGAGGTATGACACAAAACAGAGCAAACGAGAATAGAAACTTGAAGCATGTTGATAAATCTCACATGGCAACATACTGTACTAAACTGCACATGGAAAAGAATAATCTCCCTAAGATTAATTAAGCAAAATCCTTTTTCATCCAGGCCGTTTTCATGCATTTGAGAAAGCTCACATGATGGATCCTAACTCATCAGGACGTGGTGTTCGCCAGTTTAAGACCTATCTACTGCATAGACTGGAAAAGGTAATTAACTATTTCTTGAGAGCTATGTCTCTCATAGTTTCTTTCCATACTAATGTTGAAACTCTTTAAACTTTTGATAATAAATGAGCATGACGCTTTTATAGTTGTTATCATAGACTATGTACTCAAGCTAGTCATCAATTGACAAGATGAAATTGTAATTTTTATCTTTCAATTCTGGTGTGCTTGTGTAGTTAGTTAAGTACAATAGGCCTCTGATTCCCACTCTGTAAAAAGTGGTATTAGTTTGGTTTAAAAGTACTCTGATTACTTATTGAAAAGAATATTTATCCTTCATTATTCATTAAGGATGAAAAAGATGCTAGGCACATGCATTGCTAGACAGATCAACTAGTCATCCTCTATTTCGAGGTTTGAACAATGATCACTATTGAGCTTGAGTTAACTGAGTTGAAATCAAGCAATACCAGCCCACTTATAAATACAAGAGTTCCATTTACTTAAAGTTATCTGCAAAGGAATGTCTCTTATTTAATCACCTATCTGAGAATATATTGTTGACATTGTCTCCGACCTTCTTTGCAGCTTAATTTACTGGATTCCTCAATGTTTAGTGTTTCCTTTTGCAATTTCTACTGGAAAAAATTTATAGTCTTGTTGCTTCACTTTGTATAAACACATTGTTTTTGACTTCAGAACATGCAGATAACTTGACATATATGTGAAGAAATGTGTTAAGATTATAAATAAAACCATATGATGTAAGAGCTTAGACGTGTAGACATGTTGTGGCTAGTACATTTTTTACTTGACATTTGCTCTCACTTGAGTGTTAAGACTTTGGTTGAGACCTATCAAATGGACATGTCAATGAAATGGGGGTGAAATGATATGACTGCGCACATGTATTTAAACTCATGAGATCTTGCTTGGATGTCATGTTAAAGTTAGCACTATAACTATCTAATCTAAAAGCTTAAGCTTGTAGTTCGGTGGTGAGCTTTACATTTATTATTTAACAAAATGTCACTGGTAAAATCAGTACCCTTTTCACTGGTCTAAAAGATTTTTTTTTTTTTTTTTTGGTCTTTACTGCAGGAGGAACAAGAGACCACACCTGTCACTAGAAGTGATCAAAGAGAAATTCAGACATATTACCAGATGTTCTATGAAAAGCATATTAAAGATGCACAATACACTAAAAGACCGTGAGATTTCCTGACACTTTGATGATATCGCCATCAAATGTCCTTTCACTTACTGATTTGGTACTTCTTGTCTCCTGTTGACTTTTGAAGGGAGGAAATGGCAAAGATCTACCAGATGGCATCAGTATTATATGATGTGCTGAAGACAGTAGTGCCTTCTCCTAAAATTGAAGATAAGGTTTGGAAGAAGAATCTGTGCACTTCATATTTCTATATTGTAGCTTTCCCATTGCAGTATGTTAATCTGTGAAATTCTAAGTTCCTCTTGCTTTTAGACAAAAATGTATGCTGAAGAGGTTGAGAGGAGAAAGGAGCAGTCAAGACACTACAACATTTTACCACTGCATGCAATTGGGGTCAAACCAGCAATTATGGAACTTCCTGAGGTTAAAATATGCATGACATATGTGAATTTCATTTTGACTGTGCTTAAAATCAGCTCTCGTAATAGTGTATCACAAATCTTGTACAGATAAAGGCAGCACTTGAAGCCATTCGCAATTTGGGCAATCTTCCAATGCCACAAACAAACATAGAAACTGATACCAAAGATGATAGTTCCATGGTTCATAAGGAGAGGGATAAACCCATTGATGACATTTTTGAATGGCTTTCATCCATCTTTGGCTTTCAGGTACAGTGTCTAAGATGCTTCATTTTTAGAATTCCAGATTACAACTCCTTTGTCTCTCAGATCTTTGGCTAGCTTGTTATTCAACCTGTTCTGTCTCCTGACAAACTAACAAGGATAGACCTTTTCTGGATTACTGAAACAATAGACCCATATATCTGCTAAGTGATGCCAATTTCTCAAACATATTATCTCCTCAATGATAATGACAAAATGCTCTTTTTATACAAGCATAACCAATCATGGTTGCATGAAAGCTAACTGATCCTGAGATGGTTTCGCATCCTTCTTCCACACAAAGCTGCAAGAGGTGAAAGTTAGATGCATGCTTTTTGTACATAGCACATTCTTGATGCTTTCATTCCATTTACTGCCTTCCAACATTGATGGCCCAGCTCCTTGAAATTGTATTATTGCATATAGGAAGAGTTACAGGATGCCCATATGTCAATCTTTTTACCAGGGGAAGGACTCGTGATGGCTTCCCTCCTGAAATAATTGAAATTTCTTTTATGTTTTATATTGAAACCGTCAGTGACACTCAATATTAATATAATGGATATTTTTTATCTGTGATTTTTATTGAAGAAAGGAAATGTAGCAAATCAGAGGGAGCATCTGATTCTACTACTTGCCAATATGGACATAAACAACAGACGGCAGGAAAACTATAGCCAGGTAACTTCATGATAATCAATTAAATGTATTATGTGCTTTTGGTGAATTTAGGTTGATTTGAGTGTACATTAGAATTTGAATTGAAATTGCTGCTATGATTATCCTGCAGTTGCACAGTCACACTGTAACACAGTTGAAGGAAAAAATTTTCAAAAATTACCGCTCATGGTGTAAATATTTGCATATCACATGGAATATCAGGTGAGTTGTGTTGTTGTTTTTCTAATCAGAAAGTTTGTTCAATAATTAGGATAGGATTTTCTGTGCAGCTTGTAAATGGTGTCCTAAAAATATGTATAACTGTATTAATTTTTCAGGTCTCCACAAGCCTCAGATAGACAACAGCAGTTGCACCTTATCTATATCTCACTTTACTTTCTTATATGGGGGGAAGCTTCAAATATCAGATTTATGCCAGAATGCCTTTGCTACATATTTCACAAGGTATTCAGATGATAATTACTGATTTAATAATGGGACTTTCAATTCTTTGTTTCCTTCAAATGGTGAAGTCAATGTATTGCTATGACTTGCATAGATCTTCAATAAAATCCATTCTCCTTTAAAGTAGTTGAGAGAGTTAGAGAGCATTAAACAGCCAGAAGGTATCAACATCTGAAGAGAAACCATATACTTTGAAAAATAATTCAGAAATCATATTGTCTGCCAGTACACTCATGACGAGTGGTTCTTTGATAAACTGGAACTTTGTGATTTTTCTCTAGGTTTTCTTTCTTGTGAACTGGAACTTTGTGAACTTTTCCAAAAAGTTGCATTACTTAAACAAATTGTCCCAGTTGTTCCTGCCATTTTCTGATAATAAAAGCTTTCAAAAATACACTTAGATCAGCTTTGTTGAGTAATGTATGAGATTAGCCTCTCAGGTTAACATTCCTTTCTATCTTCATTCGAAAAAAAAAAAAAAAGAAAATTGTTTAGGCTTTCCAGGAAGTTCTTCAATGCTATTAATGAGTAGATTTTTGTTATATAAAATCTCCTGCATGTAAGGGTCAAACATCTTGAGAGATTCATAAAAAGGGTTAGTCCTTATATTCTACCTTGATTTTCATTTTAATTTGCCACACGTCTTGATCCTCATTGACAAGAATATAGGAGAACTAACCCAAACTTGAGGAAGTATTTTTAGCAGAAAATTGAGAGCTCATAGCTTTAAAGTTTGAATTTTATTGCATTGAGTCAGGATTTTTTGTCAACAGCTTGAAGGCCTATTTGGTGTATGAAAATGCTGTAGTAGTTTATTTTCTTTCCAAGAACAGCTTCCTCTCTGTAATAAAAGAAGTAAGCTTGTAGTATTGGTTGCCAACTGTCATATTATTAACCATTTAATCTGGATTTGATACATTGCATCTAAAGTTATCACCATACAGATAACTAGTATTTTAACACATATGCTGTTGGCCAATGGGATAAGATGGCAGATCAAGTTAATGGAATTCTGTATAGTAATGTGCCTGAAGTCAGTGGAGGGTCGTACCATATTGCAGCATGTGATGATGAAGCATTTCTGCGAGATGTTATAACCCCCATCTATCAAGTCCTTCGCAAGGTAAGGTTCTACTCTTTTATGAACAATTTTATATCTATTTTTTTTTCCCCTTATTTTTGATGATTGAGCTATGTGGTGAAAAGGAAGCAAGGAGGAATAACAAAGGCAAGGCAAGCCATTCGAGATGGAGAAACTATGATGACTTAAATGAGTACTTTTGGTAAGATCTTTTTGTGTGAGATTTATCTTTTTACTCCCCCTAAAGTAGATGGCTCAGAAATGTTTGTCATATCTATACAGGTCAGAAAGATGTTTAAAATTAAAATGGCCATGGAACACCAAAGCAGATTTCTTTGTGCATTCAGATGAGTTTCCACTTGCAAATGAAGTAATTCTTTTCCCCACCCTCTCTCTCTCTCTCTCTCTCTCTGTGACTGGCTTCCATTCCATTTTCTCTCTCCTCTCTCTCTTCCCCTGCTAATGTCATGATTTTCATATGTTTTAAGTACTTATGTTAGATGGAGTCATGATACATCATTGCAAAGAAGGTAATTTAATGCGAAAATGTATTCACTTGGTCTTATTTTAATCCAGTCTCTACCCATTTTTCATTATTACAACATCCTGTGGTATCTTCTTCTATAAAGACTGCTGATATTCCCCTCCTTAACTAAGCTAGCTGCCAAAAAACAAGTTACCCCGTATACATGATACAGAAACCCAACAAACCTAAAACTAGGACATGCTCAGCTTAACCACTGACAATTATCACAAAATAATTCCTTAGGCTAGCTCATCATGTTCCCATGATTTACAAGTTGGAAGTTGAGGCACTCTTATGGACATGGATAGATTCTGCATGGGATTCTCAGAGAAACTTCATGGGTACAATGCTGAATGGGGAATGGATTTGATGGCCAAAAAACGTATAGAGCAACTATTTGCGTAACTTATTATGATGAAATCGAGACCAGAATTATCCCACTTAAAGCTTAAGCTGATAGATATTAGTGTGATATTGTATTTATACTTCAATATTCTCCATCTTGTGTGGGCTGAGATATTGAATAAGTCCTATCGTGTGAATTTATTAATTGATTGGGGAGTCATGATAGGTGATCTAAACTTAAGATTCATGCTGTGATACGATGCCATATTTGACATCATAATCAACTAATCTGAAAGTGCAAGCTAGTATATATGGGCATGGTTTGTTTCAGAAGTTCTGCTTATTCTATCATGATTCTCTATAGTAGGGAGATCCAATGTTTGATTCTTTTCATTTATTTGTAAAGCAAGATATTTCCTTGAATAGGTGCTGTTCTTTTGATGTTTCTACACATTTTGCAGAGACTTAATCAAGGCAATGTTGGCAAAAGGAAGCCTAAAACTAATTTTGTGGAAGTTCGCACATTTCTGCACCTTTATAGAAGTTTTGATCGAATGTGGATATTATTTATATTGGCATTCCAGGTATGTTCATTTTATTTGTTTTTTAGATATAAAGGATTTTTCGCTGGTGGTCAGCAATGTAATTAATTTTGCTGGTTCAGGCCATGATAATTGTTGCCTGGAGTCCATCGGGATCTATCACTGCTGTTTTCTTTGATGGAGATGTTTTCAGAAATGTTCTGAGCATATTCATCACTTATGCTTTCCTTAACTTTCTGCAAGGTACTGATGAACCTTGTTTACCATTCTTGTTCTTCCTTATAAAGGAAATAATGCATACTTCTTTCCGAAAAACTATCATTTTTGTGAAGTAACTGCCAACTCATCATATATTTCAATATTCTTCATGGCATTATATTTCTAAAATTTTCTAAACTTTCTTTATCTTCAGCTAGTTTGGACATAGTTCTAAGTCTGTTAGCATGGAGAAGCATGAGAATTACGCAAATTCTGCGTTATATTCTGAAATTCGTGGTCGCAGCTATTTGCGCTGTGGTTCTTCCAATTGGCTATTCTAGCTCCTTGCAGAATCCTACAGGAGTGCTAAAATTCTTCAGTACATTGGGACAAGATTGGCGAAACCAGTCATTCTACTACTATGCCATTGCAATTTACATGATACCCAATATCATAGCTGCTGTACTGTTTTTTACTCCATACATACGACGAGTAATGGAGCGGTCAAGTTTGTTCCCTATTACTCTTCTCATGTGGTGGGCTCAGGCAAGCTTTTAGAGAATTATGTTTGTTATTTTCTAGTTTTTGGTGGTTGTTGTTGTAATCCTATGAAGCTATTAATATATTTTGGTGCCTCTTCTGTATAAGAAAATTGAAGCAGCTGTTTTTTTGTGATCTTATCAAATATCATGCAGCCAAAACTTTATGTTGGAAGAGGCATGCATGAGGATGCACTCTCACTTCTGAAGTAAGAGTAAAACTTTATCTTTACGAGTGTAATAGGCTTACCTCAAGTCTAATCTCCCATATCCTTCAAGATCATTCTCTTTTATTTCCAGATTCATATTAGTGCTTCCTGATTCTTAAACCTTTATTTGCATATAGGTACACCCTTTTCTGGATCATGCTGCTAATTTGCAAGATGGCATTTAGCTATTATGTGGAGGCAAGGATATCTTAAATCTAATTAAAAAATCTGTATTTTATGAAATCAGTTGCCTACACTTTTGTTGAAAATCTCAATTATATTAAGCACTTGATCATAGATGCTTTTGCAAATACAATTAAGCTGGAAATATGCTCTTCACTCAGTTATCAGCATATCAAGCACATCTCTGGACCATTTTCAATTCCATGTATGTCATAGTCCTCTGACTTGTAAATGTACACAAGTTCTACTAAGTGGTAGAGAGGGCTACCTATTTATCTCAATTCTTTCCCCTTGCATAACATGTTAACAGAGCTGTGATTGAAGTGACAGTAACTCAAGACAGAAATGATGAAAATTACATAAATAAATAAATAAATAAAACCAGGTTTGCAACTGCCACTGGCACCCATTGGAGATATAACCATCTTGCTCTCTTTCCTTTTGGTGTTTGTCCTCTATTTGTTCACCGGTATTGTCCTTTTCTGAACCGTTATCCAGCGCCCCTTCTCTTGTTCATCCTTCCAGATCACCCGGTCATCCTTCTCAAGTGTCCATATCTCTCTTGTGCTTGTCCTCTGGAGATCTGTACATCTCCTGTTCTTTACCCAGCCGTACTTTTCTGGTGTAGTCATACATGCATTAGAAGATGCTATAATGTTCCTAAAAAGGTTCAGATTTTTGGAATTTTAATGATGGTCAAGTAAGTTTGATGATCAATTTTGCTCACTGAAAACATTAAGTTTGTTGAAGATTAAGTAACAGGACCCTACTTATGATTTTTCTGTCTTTTTGATAGATTTTGCCCCTTGTTGCACCAACAAAGCTAATTATGGAGATGCACTTAGACAACTATCAGTGGCATGAGTTTTTCCCTCATTGTAAGAATTTACGATCCTACCCATACCCCTATGTATTCTGAGCACGGATTCCTTTACTAATATCTTCTTTTGAAAATCTAGTGACACATAACATTGGGGTTGTTATTGCAATATGGGCTCCTGTTGCTCTGGTAAGTGGAGCTTGAATAAATCTTATATGTATCAAGAGATTGTTACATTCTCAATTATTACGTGTTCTGTTACATTAATTTCTTACTATTTGATCCTCTTTTTTGTAAGTAGGTCTATTTTATGGATGCACAAATATGGTATTCCATATTCTCTACTCTTTTTGGTGGCATTCATGGAGCCTTCAGCCATTTGGGCGAGGTTAGTGTCCAATGTCCTTTTACACTCATCAATTGATTGTTACTGATTTATGGAATGTATTTTTGAGGAAGCCAAAGAAATTTTCTTCTGGACCAATAAGCCAAAGAAATTCAATCTGTTTGGAAATGGAAAATCATGGATTTTCTTATATGCTTTCCTAAACTTTTTTCTTTAGCTTGTAGATGTAATATTTCTGCCTCTATTAAAATATATGGCTCCATTTGGCTTCTGATAGATACGAACTCTTGGGATGTTGCGGTCGAGATTTGATTCTGTGCCTTCATATTTCAGTAAATGTCTCTTACCGCTTTCATATAATAAGGAATTGAGGAAAAGACAGCAGGTAAATTCTCAACTCTTGCCCCATAATATTTAACATATTTTTTGCTTGTATGTAAACTGAAAGAGAAAATTCTGACTTTTACTCAAAAAAGCTGAAAGAGAAGATCTATCTTAGATGATTGAAGCTAATAAATTATATGTTTCAGCAAATTTATCATGACTTGGAAAACTAAGAGTACATCTTTACAGTCTCTTTTTAACTCTAAACTTCTCTCTACCAGGATGAATCAATAGAAAAAAAGAATATTGCCTATTTCTCACAAGTTTGGAATGAGTTCATAATTACTATGAGAATGGAAGATCTGATCAGCAACCGGTATGAAACACTACTTGATAGATTTAATCTTTTATTCATGCAATTGAAGTTGGATTTCTTATATCTGCTTGGATATTGTTCCAGTGATAGAGACTTGCTGCTTGTGCCATATTCTTCTAGTGATGTTTCCGTTGTCCAGTGGCCTCCTTTCTTGCTTGCCAGCAAGGTACATCTCTTTCATATCTCCACTTGAAAATTCCTGTTCCTTACAGCTATGTATCTAACCAACTTGTTCTTGTTGCAATAATTTCCTCATACAAAAGATTCCCGTAGCATTAGACATGGCAAAAGATTTCAAGGGAAAGGCAGATGATGATTTGTTCAAGAAGATAACGAATGATCCTTACATGCATTCAGCTGTGATTGAGTGCTATGAGACTCTCCGCGATATTATATATGGTCTGCTGGAAGATGAAAATGACAGAATGTAAGATGGAATGCTATGGTTTGATCAATTTGTCCCTTGTAATTAGGCTGAAATCTCTTGTAGCTCAATAAGCTTTTCTCAAAGATCCACCCTTACCAGTAATCTTTTTCTTTAAACATAAACTTACCACTGAAGTATGTGAAGGAAAGTAAATGCTAGCCCACTATTCCAGGTAAATTCAACTCAGAAAATCTACTTGGCATGGTGGTTGGCAACCATCTTTAAAAGCCTGACTCATTTGCATGGTGGAGGATGCCAACAGATGCCAATCTCTGTAGATTTTCCAGGTAGGATTTGTCTGGAATAGTGGATATATATATATATCTCTTGAACATTCTATTCTATCTAGCAGAGTTCAATAATCAATTTGTCTAAAATAATAGTTCTCATGGTAACAGAACTTTTTTGTAGTTTAATGACTGTCCAAGGCCTTTAGCCTTTTTAATCACAACTCTTAAAATTTGATTGTGTCTCTTGCATTTTTTTCCCCGACCCATTTGGAAAAATAATGTTCTTGGTGGTTCAATATTTTTTTCCCCCATGACAGGATTCTAAGACAAATTTGTTATGAAGTTGATATCAGCATACAGCAGCATAGATTTTTGACTGACTTTCGGCTGAGTGGGTTGCCTCTTCTCAGTCATAAGTTGGAAAAATTTTTAACCGTCCTGGTAATGTGGTTATGCATTTTTCTTCAAGATCTATTTGCTTTGCCTTTTCTCAGGTGAATGTTCCTGGTGCACATTAGGCACAAATAGTCTAGGCTATGAAGCTGATTGCTCTTGCCTTTTCATTTTGACATTTCCAGAAGAATGATCATCAAGATCGTGCGGTTTACAAGTCCCAGATTGTCAATGTCCTTCAAGATATTATGGAGATTATAATAGAAGACGTTATGGTGAATGGTCATGAGTAAGCTCTGAGAGACCTTGTTGATAAATGCTGTTTTAATGTTGATAATGCTGCCTGACACTTCTCATGTTACTTCAGGATACTGGAGAAAGCCAATATTCATTTTGTTGATAATAGAAGTGATAAAGAGCAAATGTTTGAAAGGATAAACATCAGCCTTACAGAGAACAAGTCCCTCAGAGAGAAGGTGATACTTGTGGAAGTTGTATCTGCAGAGAGAAGGTCAAAATTTTTCTTACGTGATAAATTCATGTAGGTTGTCAGGCTTCATTTGCTTCTGACAGTCAAGGAATCTGCTATAAATGTTCCTTCTAATCTGGAGGCTCGGCGTCGTGTCACCTTCTTCGCAAATTCCTTATTCATGAGAATGCCATGTGCTCCTGAAGTTCGAAAAATGCTTTCCTATAGGTAAGTCATCTTTTTCATTTGTTGATCTTGCAGATTTTTACTCTTCAATAAGTAAGTTGGGACTTAGGTTGAAACTCATGCCTATGAGTAAGAGCAAAGGAACTTTTACACTAGACTACATGGCTAGTTGCACCATGCAAATGCTTTTATTTGTAGGAGACCCTTTTCAGTGACTGAAGTTGAAATTATTTTTGGAGTTTTTGTAAGTGGATGAATTCGCATACCTAACGTTTTTCCCCCCTAAATTTCTAACAATTAGCTTCTCCTATTTGCTTCATTTTCTCATTATTCTTGTGATTCTAAGGCCAGGTTTAGTCGACCATATATGAACCTAGATGGTATAAATTTTTTATCTTGTTTGGTGTTTGGTGTGTCCCTGTGGATAGAATGCACCTGGAGAAAAATGGTAACTAATCCAACTCTTGAAGTAGGCGGGAATAGGATAAAAATTACCTAAAGAAAATTTGAAAAAAAAAATGCAGCCAATTTTACTTAATATTATCTTGTGTCCCAGTTTTGAAGAGGAATTTTCACATTCTCATAGTAAATTATATTCTACTTTGTTTTTCTTTTTATCTACAGTAGGAATGAAATTAATGTTTGAGGTTTTCCAAGGATTGTTTTGAACAAGATGATGAATATGCAGAGTTTCCTGGTACTACCAAGCAGTGGACATTACACACCGTTTCTGATGCTATCCTATTCTATTCTCACTTTCTATATGGTCATCTAAAATCTAAACATGTCCCAAATAACATTGCACTAACAATCACCTCCCTCCTAATCTTATTGCTCTGGTGGAGTATTATAGTAACAATTGCCCTTCTCTTCAATCACGGTGTACCAATTTTTGTAGTGCTTATATTAACATCTAGTGGTTGAAATTTTATGTTTTGTGCTTTAGTGTCTTGACCCCCTATTACAAGGAAGATGTACTTTATTCCATGGATGAACTCAATAAGGAAAATGAAGATGGTATATCGACGTTGTTCTATCTACAGAAAATATATCCAGGTAAGTTTCTTCATGGAAAAGAATCCAACTGATTAAAATATGAGGGAAATGCACTAAGGACAATGTATGGACATATGATGGCTTCGCAGATGAATGGACCAACTTTGAAGAGCGAATGCTGGAAGAACCTTCAGAAAAGGAAAAAACAGAGCAGATACGTCAGTGGGTGTCTTACAGAGGGCAGACACTTGCTAGAACAGGTATATGGACGAAAAAGGTGCAGGGCTTATTGTGGTAATAGAAGTTAGATATTAATGTTATTCATGGAATTTCTGTGTTATCGTGTATATACATGGTTATAGTTTGGAAGGAAATGCCATTCTCTTCCTTTGTCATCATCATTCTTGCTTCCTTTAAAATGGAATAAGATTGACAAGCATTTGGAGAATTTGTAGGCCAGTATTGATACTAAATTCTGTAGCTGTGAAGTCCTCTTGACCTATAAAGATGGGGTGAGATATATGGGAAGGGAGTCTTAGGTGTTGAACATGATATTAAGTAATATTAGATGCTAGACATAAATAATAGCAATTATATATCCTCTATGACATAGTATTATCTATGTGCACCCCAGTTATATTTTCATTTTCTTTTCACTGCTCCTCTCTTGTTTTCCCATGACAATTTTTTCTTGCGCACATCTATCAATTTTTGATAAACTATCAACTCTATCAGTTCTCATTAATTGTTTTTCAATTAGTGCATGGAATGATGTACTACAAGCATGCTTTGGAGCTCCAATGTTTCCTGGAACTTGCGGATGACAATGGTTAGTTATTTTTGTTAATCTTTATACGAGGGAAAAAGTTGCTTAGTGGTTGCAGTCCACACCATTAGATATTCCTTATTGTTTTACACATATCCGCCTATACTGTTTATATTTATATTTACATACTTAACAGTTATAACCTACACATATTAGAGAGATACTAATAGTTCTGAGATAAGTGTTGGGCTTAAGGCCATTGCTTTGGATGCAGCATCCTGAGATTGATTGAAGTACATGTCTCTTGCAGCAATTTATGCTGGCTACAGAACAATGGAGCAGACGGAGGACGATGAAAGGGAATTCCTTGACCATGCCCAAGCTCTTGCAGATTTGAAGTTTACCTATGTTGTTTCATGTCAAGTCTATGGTAATCAAAAGAAATCAAGTGATCCTAAAGACAGAAGTTGTTACAACAATATTTTGAACCTCATGTTAACGTAAGTTGAAACTTTCATAAATCAACTTTATTAAATTGTTACAGCGGTTTGTGACCAGATGAGATGTATTTATAGGTATCCATCCTTGCGTGTTGCTTACATTGATGAAAGAGAGGAAACGGTAAAAGATGAATCCCAAGAAACAATGAAAGGAAAATCCCAAAAGGTTTATTATTCAGTGCTTCTTAAGGGAGGGGATAAATTCGATGAGGTAGGAATCTTGAGTTCATTCCTCAAGTGCTTTATGATTAACTTCATGTTTCCAAACATAGAAGATTTCACTTTCCTTGGATCATTTTAAGGTGCAATATCATACATCTGTTTTTTAAACAAACTGCCTTTATTCTGGGATAATATATTCTTTGATAACCTGAAAATAACTTTCTGGAAAATGTTTTCTGCATTTGGAGAATAGTTTGCATGTTGGAAATACTTGTCATAGTCAGTTATGATGATTATATGCTAATCAGTGCCAAAAGATATGGTTGGTCAGTTGCTGCTACATTTTGCTGGCAACTGCCTGCATCTCTATCTTAATATCCCCACTGTCTCTGCCAGCTGAGGTTTAGGGAGATTGTAGATTGTTGATAGTCATCTCTAGCAATGAGACACAAAGGCCATGTTATTGATGTTTTGATGAAATACATGGTTGTACCAATTATGTCTTCATAATCGGATTTTCAATTGGCTGTAATCTGATATTAGCATACACCGAGATATTTCTTGTCTCTATTAGAAATTATCTTTGAAAACTGCAAGGTTGCATACACACTTCGGGTTTTTGACAATAACTATATAAATCATGTTTAATCTAATTGAATTTTGTCTAAAAGAAACTAATGTCTTAGTGATATAATAAAAACATTCATGGAATTGTGACCAGTCTTGGCTTGTCTAGTCTAAATTGATTATCCTCATCCACCTCTAAATCATTCTCCACTTCTTATTTGGCAGACATCTCTGAATTACATGTATTATGAGATGAGCTTTAATACAAGGGGAAATGCAAAGCTTAGAGCAGATTAGAAAATTGTGTGAAGAAGTTTTCAAGAAAAATTCTCTTGTATTTTTATTCCTTGCTGCAAAGCAGTATATATACAATTTTCATTGCAATAGGATAACTAATGTATCCCTAAAAAATAGGAACTCTAACTGATCTAATTTTATCACCTATATCAGCCAAAATATATGACTCTATCCCAAACTAAAAATAAAAGCAACTAAATGACAACTAAACAATTAGAAGATAAACCAACTAAATAGGCGACAACTTTAACTAATAACGGAAAAACAAATAATTAACTCTTTACGATATTTTTCTTTGCTACCCTTCAAGCTAAGAATAGATATCTGTCATTCTTAGCTTGATAATATTTTCAGCAAAATGCTGCCTTGCAAGTTTGTTTTTGTCAAAACATCAATCTCTTGGTCTTTTGATGGAACATACTTCAGCTGCATACTCCCATTCTCAATCTCTGACTTAATGAAGCTTTGGTTAAGTCTCACATGTTTCATCATGTCGTATTGTACAAGATTTTTTACAATACTAAGAGCTGACTTATTATCACACATTGTCTATACACCAGCTATTGGAATCTTCAAATCCTCTAATACTCTTTGAACCTATATTGCCTCACATACTCCTTGAGCTATGGCTCTATATTTAGCTTCTGCACTGCTCCTTGCTACCACAAATTGTTTCTTACTTCTTTAAGTTACCAAATTACCCCACAACTTAGTATAGAAACCTGTTGTTGACTTTTCATCCAATACATCACCTCTCTAGTCTGCATCTACAAACACTTCTAGACTTTTGGATTGATTCTTTTTGAACAAAATCCCTTTACCTGAAGCTCCTTTCAAATATTTAATAATGTGATTTACTCCATTTAGGTGATGTTTTGTTAGTAAGTGCATTGCCTGACTTACTAGACTTATGGCATGAGCAAGTTCAGGCTATTTAAGGGAAAGGTAGATCAATCTTCTGATTAGTTGCTAATATTGACCTTGATCAATGGGAGGATCATTCTTAGGTGCATTAGTCTTCCAATTCTGAGGCAAGGGTGTACCAACTGGTCTACATCCTAGTTTTCCTGTTTCCTGCAGTAAATCAATAATATATTTCCTTTGATTAATGAAGATTCCATTCTTGCCACCTCCATTCCCAAGAACATCTTCAAATCTTCAAGCTCTTTCATCTCAAACCTTCCTTTTATTTCATGCTTTAGCCTTAGAATCTCAGTTTTGTCATCATCTGTAATTATCATGTTATCAACGCAAACAATTAGAACAGATTTTAGTCCATTCTCACCAATTCTGATAAAAAGTGTATGTTCTGCTTGGCTTTGTGTATATCCTAAGTCATTCATTGTCTTGCTGAACTTCTTAAACCATGCACGGGGAGATTGTTTCCAGCCACACCACGATCTCTTCAGTTTACATACTTTCCCTTCGTATTCTCCTGAAGTAAACCTAGGTAGAGGTCGCATATAGAACTCTTCCTCCAATTCTTCATTCAAGAAGGCATTCTTCACATCTAACTAATGTAATAGCCAATCCAAATTAGCAGCTATAGACAAAATCACTCTGATTGAATTTAGTTTGGCCACTAGAGCAAATGTCTTCTCATAATCTATCCCGTACATTTGTGTGTATCCTTGCTTTGTACTGTGCAATACTTCCATTTGAGTTATATTTAAGGTTAAAGATCTACTTACTTCCAACTGGTTTTTTTGCATTAAGAAGATCAATTATGTCCCATGTGTCATTCTAGTACAGTGCTCTCATCACCTCCATTACAACTTCCTTCCACTTTTGATCTTCCAATGCTTCATAAATATTTCTTGTTATCTAGGCCTTATCTACCTGAGTGATAAAGGCATCAAATTTTGGTGAGAGTTTGCTATAATTTATATAGTTAGAAATTGGATACCTAGCACATGTCCGTCTCCCCTTCCTAAAAGCAATAGGCAACTCGGTTCCTTCAAAATCAGCACCCTCATCTCATGAAGGAACACTGTTTCCCTGCCGCAGCTATTCATCAACATAGGTGGATATCTCAGATTGCAGACCCAGCTTATTCAGTTTGGATGATTGGCCTTATTGAGGACATTTACCTCTCCTAGCGTAGACCTCAAGTGTTTGTGATTCAGAAATAGAGTCTAGGTGATGTGGTTCTGCTGTAGGTGTATCAAACTGGTCTTTTGGGGAGCTTTCCTAAACTGTTTCTGGAGTAGATTGGACCAACGCAACCTATTCTGATCCTATGGGTTCAACAGGAGAACTTAGAGACTTAGGTTGGCTTGAACTTGACTTTATACTCAGTGGTGCAACAGACAATGGATGGAATGACTCTCCCCTTGAAAACACCACTTACTCTCATTGTCTTGTGTCTCTTCTTGGAGTGAGGAGTTGTAATATGGTTTTTCTTCAAGAAAGTATATGTTTGAGGTAACAAAGAACCATTTAGTGGGAGGATGGTACACCTTATAACTCTTTTTTGTTGAAGAATATTTGACAAACACACACTTGAGAGCTCTTTCTTCAAGTTTATGTTTATGTGGATAATTATCTAGTATGTATGCAGTGCATCCAGAAATCTTGGGCAATAGGTTATTAAATACTCGATTCTTAGGATAAGCACTCAATAACATACTTAAGGGTGTTCAAAAGTTCAAGATTTTGGATGGGAGACACTTGATTAGGTAAATTGACACAAGTATAGCTTCCCCCCACAACCGAGTGGGTACCATACTTGCGAACATAATTGCTCGAGTTGTCTCCAGAAGGTGTCTATTTTTCCTCCTTGCTACTCCATTCTATTAAGGAGTATAGATGCAAAAACTTTGGTGTACAATGCCATTTTAACTTAAGTAGTGCTTAAACTTAGTTGAGAGATATTTTCTTCCATTGTCTGTTTTGAGTATTTGAATGTTTGTTAAGAGCACATTACAAACAAATTTGTGGTATTGTTTAAACACATGGCCAATTTTGGACTTTTCTTTCATGAGATATATATAACTTACTTGGGAATGGTCATCAATAAAAATCACAAACCATCTGTAACCTGTATGAGTTAGAACACGAAAGGGATCGCAAATGTCACTTGGATTAAATGAAACGATTTTGATGGAGTATATGATTGTACAAGATATGAGTTTTTAGAAAATTTAGACAAAATATACAATCCACATTGGAAATCACTAATCTCTTTATTCTTGAATAAGTTGCGATACAGATGCTTCATATACAAAAAACTAGGATACCCAAGGTGTTTGTGCCAGATCATGACATCTGATTTATTATTGACAGACACAAGCAACTTTCTAAAGGACTCATGACTCGGTCTAGACTTTATATCAAACACATAGGAGAGGCCACTAGATTCCTCAGCATTGCCAGTCGTCCTCCCCAAACTCTAGTCCTGCAAAATATACTGATTTTGTTAGAAAGTAATTCGGCAATTCAAATCTTTAGTTAGTTTGCTCACTGATATCAGGTTGTACTTGAGTTATGGCACAAACAATACATTATTCAATTTCAAATCTGAGATAATCACAGTTCCTTTCTCTTTTGCAGTAGTGCTTTTTCCGTTTGCCACTAATACTCTACTATACTCATCACAAGGCTCTAATTTTTCAAAAAACTTTAATGAGCTGCACATATGATCTAAAGCTCTTGTATAGATTATCCATGTATTTCTACATATTTAAGCTAAAGAGTCTAGGATTTTACCTTGCCAAGCCACAACTGCAGTAGCATGCATTTCCATATTTTTAATACTGTCAGTATTCAACTGTGTTTGGCTAAGAATTTTTGTAGCATTGCTACCTATTCTGCAGTAAAATTCACACTTGTGGAAAGATTGGCGCTAGTCTCTTTATCAGCAACTTATGCTAGTTTAATATTTGCTGATGTGGACCTTGTGTTTTGGAACCTTTTCTGGCGCCTAGTCTTCAAATTTTTAGGCATTCCATGCAATTTCCAGCAATCTGATGGAGTATGGTTGGGCCTCTTGCAATAGTCACACCATAACCTCTCCTTTGCTGGCATGCCACTCACCATGCCTTTGTTTGCTGTCAATGCAGAGCTCGGAGCTGATTGATCAGGTGATGTCATCACCCGTTGTCGGCTTTCTTCTTTCTTACTTCGGCAAAAGCCTCCTTTAAGCTTAGAAAGGGTTGTTTTCCCAACAATCTCCCCTTGACTTTATCTAACTCAAGGTTTAGCCCATGCAAAAAGTCAGACACAATCTTTTTCTAATAGGGAGTTATATTTCTGTCCATCTTCAATACACTTCCACTCAATCTCATAAAAAAGATCCATCTTCTTCCACAATTTAACTAGCATGTTATAATATTCAATTACATTCATACTATCTTGAGTTGTAGTACAAATTTTCAACCGAACCTCAAAATGTTGGGAAGTGTTTGCCAAATCCGAATACATCTCTTGCACATTGTCCTAGATCTCCTTTGCTCTCTTGCAAAAGAGATAGGTTCATCTAACCTTAGGCTCCATAGAATTAATGAGCTATGCAACAGTCATGGAGTTTTCAGCTTCCCAAACTCCATATTCTTCTGAATTCTTCTCAAGTGCTGGTGTTGATCCGGTTAGGTATCCAAGCTTTCCTTTGGCTAGTTGGTCATCTTCGGTTCTCGTATGGTTTTGAACTTGAACTTGGACTCAGGAGTATCATCGAGTCGATCACCCTTACTAATCATATTTTTGAGCAAATTGTTGATTAAGGATCGACTGTAGCTTTGATATCATGAAAAAGTTTTGAAGAAAAATTCTCTCGTGTTTTTATTCGTTGTTGCAAAGCAATATATGTACAATCTTCATTGCAGTAGGATAACTATTGTATCCCAAAAAAATAGGAACTCTAATTGATCTAACTTCATTACCTATATCAGCCAAAATATATAACTCTATCCCAAACTAAAAATAAAAACAAATAATTGATAGCTAAACAACCAGAGGATAAACCAACTAAACAAGTGGCAACTATAACCAATAATGGAAAAACAAATAATTAACTCTTCACAACACTTTTCTTCAATGTGCAACCCTATTAGAGTTGTGCAAGTGGCTATTCTAAGTTGAGAACTTAGTGAAAGAATGTAAATACAGGCGAAGGATATAAAGCTAGTGGTCTTAGTGATCTGATTGTTGCTATTAAGGACATCTCCCATAGGATCCTGGTTTTAATACAGGTTGTCTAAGCAAAGCCCTGTTCTAATTCTCTGTCTTTCTTTGTTGTGTGGTACATATGTTGAAGACCTAGTTTTATCCCATCAAGATGACATTTGTATAAATAGTGTCCAAAAGCATTTCTTGTATTATTGGTTTGGAACCCCTAAGCCCTAAAAGGTGGAGAGTCTAGAATAATAGCAGCTTATAAGACGAATGTAGTGCATACCAATTTAATAGTAGCTAGAAACTTTTGAACCAAATGGACAAAAAAGATCCATTAGCCACTTCTTGGCTTCACTATCAACCATCATTGAACTAAGACCTTACTGTGGTATTAGATCTGACCCCCAATCAGCAGGTGTATGATTCTCAATAAATGAATGTGGAAGCTGGTGGGCCTACAAGAACTGTGAACTGGAGAGTAGTCCAATAAGAGCAGGGAGAATTGCCGAGGCAAGGCTTAGACTAGGAGCAGCTCCTAACAGGAAATGGCAGACCCAAATTTTTATGATAGGAATTAAGATTTAAATTTAAAAAAAAAAAATGGGGAAAAAGTCAAAAATATTTTTTTCCCAAAATTGAAAATAAAATTTATAAAAAATTTGGAGTCAAGTGGGGGTCCCATGGGGAATGATCAGTATGGTTTTGCTAGTGCCAGCATGCATGAACCGAATTGCATGCCAAAAAGGGTGGGATATTGTGGCCAATTAAGGTGATGTGATGGAGACGTGGTATGCTTAAGGGTGTGATATTGTGAAACCTCTATGCTCTTAGAAGCTAGTGTTTAAGTTATAAAATATATAAAACCAGATCAGATTTAACAGATTTAAACTTTTTATTCATTAATCAATAGAATATAATTACAAGTGCTTAAATAGGCTGTATAAGAGTAAACTAAATCAACAACTAATATCCTAAGTCAGGAGATATTTATGATAGACTCCTCTGATAATGTTTTATTTTATCATGCTGAATTGGATTTCGTGTAATTCTGATTACAGACTTATCATCACAAAGAAGCTTCATACTTTCTTCTTTCCAATTTTTTTTTAGTCATCTAGAATGATTATGATCCACAACAATTCACATGTTCTTTGAGCCAGGCGCCTGAATTCAGCCTGTGCACTCGAGCCACAGCTTTTTGTTTGTTCCTTTACCATGTAATCAAGTCCATCCAAGAAATGTACAATACTCCGATGTCAACCTTCTATTTTGTAGAGACCCAGCATAATCAGCATGTGTGTATGCCTCTATTGTCATTTTATGCCTTTCAGAAACAAAATATCCTTACCTGGACGACCTTTCAGATATTGTAGAATTCAATTCAGGGCTCTCAAATGATCTTCCTTTAGGTTCATGCATGAATTGACTGACCGCTCCAACCATGTATGCTATATTATGTCATGTATTTATAAGACAAATGAGTCTCCCTGCAAGGCATTGGTATGGTCCCCTGGCTACGAATTTACTGCTCTCCTCTGTCCCCAGCTCCTGCTTCAGGTCAATGGGTGAATTGCAACGTTGCAAGTCAACTTCTCAGTATCCCTTAATAAATCAAGGGTATGTTTCCTTTGCCAAGAGATGTTCCTGATATCGAGTATGCAAATTCAGTTCCAAGAAAATACTTGAGCTTCCCCAAATCGTTAATTTTAAACTTACTAGCTAGCCTCCCCTTTAGTGTACCTCTCTTACTCATGATTTCTAGTAACAACTATGTCATCTATATAAACAATACAACTGCAATCTGACTGTTTCAGCACATTCAATAAATAGAGTATGATCTTCCCTACCCTTACCAAATATGGTCATGGCATATGAAAACCACCTAAACCAAGCATATTGGTGACTGTTTCAACTTGTACAAAGCTCTCCTCAGTCCACACACTTTGTTCTTCCTATGTGATGATCAAAACCTGGTGGAAGCTCCATAAATGCCTACCCTCCATATCACCATACAAGAATGCATTTTTGTCGTTGTATTGTAAAAGTGGCCAATCAAGCATAACAGCCAAAGATATCAGAATTTGAGTAATATTCATCTTTGACAGGAGCAAAAGCTTCTTCATAATCTTGAAAAAGTAGAATATCATTGATAATTTCAAATTTATTATCTTTGTAGATGAATGAGACCCATGTTTGTAAGGGAAAATAAATGGAATCACCTACACTATCTAATGTTACAATATACGGGTCTACCAACATTTATTATGTATAACAGCCCAATTTAATATAACAAATATCTCTCATTTCTACAATCCTCTCAAGTTGAAGGATGGTGTCTAAAATTCTCAGCTTGTTTATTAGACATTGAAATCTTATTAAAGGAAGCCCCTTTGCAATACATCTTCTAATTGATCCCTTCACTTCAAATATGGTGTGTTTAGCAATTAGCATGTAGCTTTTCCATAATGAAGTGCCAATTTGACTCTGTATGTTTAGCTCAGTGCATTGATTATCAATTTGTTGTCGCAATATAACCTCATTATCCATGTGTTTTAATCTGCAAGTCATTCAGATCATCTTTATTTATAAGAGCTTGCATATTCCAAGCATTGTAGCTCTAAAAAATATGCAATAACTAGTTGTAGATCTTCAATCAACTAGAGAGTCTTCATGGTCCACATCTATGTAATGCTGGACAATCTACCCTATACTATTTTTTAACACAATGCCTCCTCCAGGCTTCGGTGAATAAATAGTAAGCATTTTTAGGACAGCTTGCATGCACTCATCTCTTGCTCAACCTCGTGGGATCGCGACCCTTTGTCTTGGCCATTATAGCATGTGTGTCACCTAATGAAAAAGAATTGGTAATATTTCTTTTCTTTAATATACTTATCTAATTCTGGCTTACTCTTTTCCTGGCAAATGCAATGTATGCATTAGGTTCCAACCACCCCATGAATTGGTTAGTATTTTTTCACGAAAAGCAAACATGAGATAACAAATCCAAGACACAAAGTGTCCCTGCTTTTTCAAGTAAGAAGGGGTAAAATTGCAACAAATTAGAATTCTTAATTCTCTACGCCCTTTAGTGGTTAAAAATATTTTAGAGACCCTCCTGGCCCAACCCTAAACACTCTAAGATCCCCAGATAAGATCCTTATCCCTTACCTTGCATCCTTTTTTACTAGGTAAAATTGTCCAAACCTTTCTTAATTTATTTTGCACATGAATTGGCTCACTACAATGTCAAGTCGTCTATGTGAAAAAGCACGCTCTTCCAACAAACCTTTAATATCTTCTTTGCTCTATCACATAACCCTCTCCTCCTCCTTTTCCATGTGATGATTTTGATCAAGAGGAATAATTGTAGCTTTACTTTATGATTTTTAGTCTCTTTAAGGAGATCTACCGCTTATTTTCACTAAGATAGAAACATACCGTCCTTTTAATATGCCACCTCAATGCAAGATAGTATTTTAGTCTCCAAGATCCTTGATTTTAATTCTCCGACTAAATGGTCTTTCAGTTGTTTTACTCAATGCGATCATTTCATATCACAATAATCATTGGCATATACTAGAAGTGTAAGTTGTTCACATATATTGGAATGCTTAATGAACAAGGTATGGTCTACTTGGCTTTGCTTATACTTCCTATTTGCATGACTATTGTAAATTTTCAAAACCATGCATCCATTAATTGTTTTAGGCATACGCAACATTTTTTAAGAGGTGCTTTCTATTGGGCATAAATTTTATATCAAAATTAGGTGTAAGTTTTATAAATATTATCTCTTCCAGATCCTTATTCAAAAATGTATTCTTTACATCAAATTCTTAAGTTGGAATAAAAAAAAAAAAAAATCAACTTCTTGCGAGACCCAACCATAGTGACCCATATGTGATAGTATAGGTCTAATTGTAACGATCTTAGCAACCAGAGCAAATGTTTCTTGGAAATCCATCCATAAGTTTGTATGTATCCCTTTTTAATCAATCTTGCCTCATATCTCACAAGGGATTCATCAGCCTTGTACTAGAGAGTGTAAACCCACTTGCAACCCACTAGCTTTACTCCATGCAATCTCATGACTATTTCCCAAAGTTCTGTTTTTTTTGCAAAAGCATTCATTGCTCATGACTTGTACCGAGTTCGAAGCTCATAATTCTTCATGAAAAAATCTCAAAATGTTGTCTTCACTAACGGTGTCAAGAAGGCTCTTATGTTGAGAAGACGTGGTGGAGATAAGATGCTGAATGCATTTTCAGGTTCCTTTTCTTAGTGCAATAGCTATGTTGAGATCATCGTAAGCAATATCAAAATCAAAGATAGGCGTTTAAGGGCTCAACACCTAAGTTTTTGTTTGACTCTTTGATTTTCTTAGTACTTGGATTCAACTTTTGAGTTTGCTTAAGCTCATCCCTATAGATACATGAGGTAGTTCTTTGAAACTTATAACCAACTATTCTTAGTTCTTTAAGTTTTTAGGGTATCATAGGGGACTCATGATTGAGACCTTTTTTAATATCTAAGGTGCTTAAAAAGGCACAAGAGTTGTAGGAGATGGTCATATTATGGAATCTAGAATTTCCTTCGAGGATGATGGTATTGCCTAAGTAAAGTAAGCTAGAAGAGATAAATCCAAAGGGACATAATTGTTTTGTGGATTCTCCCTTTGATTATCAATTCAAGAGTCAAAAAGTAAGTTCATTCTTAGACAAGTAATACCGTTGGGAGTTTAAAATTGATAAATTACATTGTTTAGTACTCCAAATTCTCATTCGTATCTCAAATAGGGGGGCAATGCCCTAGTCTTATGAGTGCATCTCTTGAACCATGTTCCCATGTATCTTTGACTATGGGAGAAACGTGCAATTTTGGCTAATCCTTGGTAGCATAGAATTCCATAACCATGACATCATTGCCAAATTTTCTATATTCAATGCTATCGAACATCTCTAGAGCCTACAAACAAGTAATGAAAGACTCTTCTCCATCCCATGCTTCAAAAGAAGCATCTATGCATCCGAACCCATGTTTAGTTAGGTGGCTTATCTTCTCTTTTCCCTTTAAGTATGTCCTTATTAGTGACCATTGCTAGTATTTTCTAGCATGAAGGCAATAAGAGGGGTGCATACTTCGAATTCTAATTGGTTAATTCAAGTGAGTTAGTTTCCATGGGTAGTTTGATTTTAGTGGCTAACTTATTGTTAGTTTCCTTTGTGATTTCCACATTGTTTGACATTTTCAAAGAAAGGCTATGACAGTCGAGAAAGATTAAGATGTAATTGAGGCTAATCCAATTTGAAGAATATTATGAGAAAAAAGGAACTTAAATTATAGCTTTGATACCATGCAAAATGTTGCAATACTTTAATTTATTCAAAGAATAAAAATATAAGTGCTTAAATAGGCTAAACAAGACTAAACTAAATCTATAAGATAAACTAGAATCGTAACTTAGAATAGACTGTCCTAAATTATGAGATATATATGATATACTCTTATCTAAAATCTTTCCTATACAATGTAATAAATCAAAATTTCCCCCATGGGAATTGTTGAAACTAAAATTAAAGAACAAAAAGGCCTGGTTGTATGGTCAAGAACCCTTTCATCTTGGCAATAAGTACAATACCCTAATGGTAAGGTCTCAGTGGCTTGGAATCCTATGATGTGGTCAGTTATCATCAAGTCACATAGTCAATTCATCCATTGCAAATGCCATTTATTAAGCGAACATACTAGCTGTTGGGTAACCTTTGTCTATGCAGCAAATTCTGCCGCTGAGAGATCTTGGTTGTGGAATGAGCTCCTTCTGCTCAAAGATTCAATAGTGGAGCCATGGATGTTACTTGGGGACTTCAATGAGTGTAGGACAATTGAAGAAAAGTTGGGGGGAAATGAAACCTTGATTGTAGGAATGGAACTTTTTAATGATTTTTGTTTCAAAGCGGAGTTGGAGGAAGCAAGAACTAGTAGTCCTATCCACACATGGACAAATAAGTGCCAATCAAACCTCTTTGCTAGGAGACTCAACCGTGCACTTATTAACCTGCCTTGGTACCTGACTTTTCCTTCTTCAAATGTTCACATTTCAACCCCAAGAGTGTCTAATCACTATCCGCTTGTAGTTTTTTTGAATATTAATGCTTCATCATGGAAGGTACCTTTTAAGTTCTTTGATTGTTGGAAATCTAGCCCAAAGTTTCTACCTATAGTAGATTGGAAGTCTCATGTAGAAGGCACCCAATGTCTTAAGTAGTATCTAAGCTCAAGGTGCTAAAAATTGAACTTAGGAAATTAAACCATGAGTCATTTAACGACATCTCAGCTTGGGTGCAAGAAGTTAATAGGCGACTCAAGAAGAAGCAAGTTTCAAATTGGCTTAATCTTATGGCAGAGAGTGGGATGAGGAGAGAAACCTATTTGAAGAATATTATATGAAAAGAGCAAATGAGAAGTCTTTTCTGTGTAAGAAATCTAGACAAACTTGGTTGCAATTGGGTGATAAAAATTCAGCTTTCTTTTTTAGGTCCATAAAATGGAGATTAATAAGGAGTGGGATCCATTATATAAAGGGTGTGGATGGATCTAACATAGTGGGAACACAGCGCATTCAAGAAGAAGCAGTAAGCTATTTCAAAAGATTGTTAAATGGAAACCATGCTGAAGGTGCTTGGCTAGATTGGCTGCCTAGTCTAATCAACTGAAGGATCTGTTCTCTTGATGCACAGGAGCTAACGAGACCGGTTTCAGAAGTGGAAATGAAGAGTGCTGTGTAGTCACTAGCTAAAGATAAGTCTCCTGGCCCAAGTGGGCTTAATGCTGACTTTTTCAAATACACTTGGGATCTGGAGGGTAAGGATGTCGCTTTAGCCATCAAAGATTTCTTTGCCATGGATAAATTGCTTAAAATGACCAACTCTACTTACTTAGCTCTTATTCCAATGGTAGACACACTAGATTCTTTTGCTAATTTCAGACCAAAATCATGTTGTAATACACTGTATAAGTGCATCTTAAAGATATTAGCGGATCGACTTAAATCAATTTTACCAAGCTTAGCAGGTAGAGAACAATCGGATTTTTCTAAAGGCAGGCGTATTGTAAATAATATCCTTGTGGTGCAGGAATTGATAATTGGTTATCATAGGAATGCTCATGGAGCTACATGTGCACTTAAAGTGGATATTATGAAAGCATATGATTGTGTTAATTGGTCTTTTCTGAAACAAACTTTGCTCTCTATAAACTTTTCCACTATTTTTGTAAATTGGATTATGGAGCATGTATCTACCCTAAAATTCTCAATTTGTGTAAATGGGGAACTAGCTGGTTATTTCTCTAGTTCGCGCAGTCTAAGGCAAGGTGATCCGATTTCCCTTTACCTCTTTATTTTGGCAATGGAAGTATTGTCATGCCTCCTTAGGAATATGGACTCTAAACCTGGTTTCAAGTATCATTGGAGATGTAAAAATAACAAGCTCACCTACTTGTGTTTTGTGGACGACTTTATGATTTTCTCAAAAGGAAACTACAAATCAATCATGCTTGGATGATTTTTTCAAGTTATCGGGCCCAGCCTGTAATCCTACCAAAAGTTTTATTTTCTTTAGTGGTGTAGATGATTATGAAAAGGAGCACATAGTGTCTTTATTGGGATTCTCAAAAGGTTTTTTCTCAGTGAAATATCTAAGGGTCCCCTTAATTTCAACAAGGCTATCTAGGAATGATTGCAAATGCTTGGTCATTCGATTTTTTGCCCATATCAATCACTAGACATCAAAGGCCCTATCTTATGCTGGTCGAATGCAATTAATCAAAACTATTCTCTTTTCTTTACAAGTTTATCAGTTATCAACTTTTCTCATGCCTAAATGCATCCTCAAAGATATCACAATGAAAATAAAGAGGTTCTTATGGAATGGTTCTGATGAGGTGAGGGAGAAAGCAAAAATTGCATAGGAAGAAGTATATAGAATGAAGGAGGAAGTTAGTCTTAGTATCCCTGATCTATCCCTATGGAATAAGGTTGCCCAAATCAAACATATATGGAACTTATGTTCTGATGTAGAAGGCTCCCTTTAGTCGAGATGGATCAAGAATGAGCTACTTAAACATAAAAATTTCTGGTCCATTAATAGGTCCTCATAAGGTTCATGGACATGGGGTAAATTATTGCAAGTAAGATCATGGGTAGCTTCTCTCTTCAAATGAAGAGTTGGAAATGATTAAAGGATTTCTTTATCGTATGACAACTGACACCTAAGAGAGCCCTTGGCATTGTGGTTATGTGAAAGAGAAATTTACAATTTGGGTTGGTCAAAAGAAGCAAAGGTTAGCGGTATCATAACAAATGGGCTTAAGAGATGGCTACTAAATGAAACATGGCATGCCATCTCAATTTAGCTATTGCAATCTTGCTATCTAAGAGCAAATGATCCAGACCAACTTCTATGGAAGAAACGACCAACAAAAGCTTTTTCAATTCGCAAAGCTTATAACTCTATTTGACAACATCATCTTAAGGTGCAATGGGAGAAAGTGTTGTGGAATAAAATAAATTTGCCAAGACATTCCTTCATTCTGTAGCTAGTTGTTCGAGAAAGGTTATACAGTCAAGATAAGTTGTTAAGTTGGGGCATTGTTTCTACAAATTGCTACCCATTATGCAACAATGACTGGGAGTCCCATTTACATTTGTTTACTAAGTGCAAGTTCGCAAATTGTGTGCGTAGGGAGATCCAAAGATTTTATTCCTTCTCTAGCCATAAAGTTTCAATAGTATCTTCACTAACGGATATGGTTTTGGTTTTTGCAAGATTTCTAGATTTTGTTAGAAGAAGAATTCCTTCCATTGTTTGTTATTACCTTTGGAAAGAGAGAAATTCTACAAGGGTGGGTGGAACTTCCACCTTACTCGATATCTTAGCTAGGAAGATTTTGGTTGTGCTGGGTTCAGTTCCTAGATAAGCTTCTTGTATAGCTCTCTATAGTTACCTAAGATTTGATCCTTAACCCTTTTGTTCCTTGGTTTTGGATCGAATACTTAGGTGGTTTTTGTACATCCTCTCTTTATATACGTGTATATAAAAACAAAAAAAAAAATTCTGACATTACCAAAAAAAAATTTCATAAATCAAAAAAGTGAAACCATATCTAATATATAAAATTTGCTATGCTATATATGCTTAAGAGTTGACACACTGCATTTTCTAACATTTACATTGACAGGAAATATACCGCATCAAACTTCCAGGACCTCCGACTGAAATTGGAGAAGGCAAGCCTGAAAATCAAAATCATGCTATCATATTTACCCGTGGAGAAGCCCTGCAGACAATAGACATGAATCAGGCAGCTATCATTTTTCCTCATTAATTGGCCAACGAGATGACCAGTATTGATTGCTAAATGTTATCTTTTCAGGATAATTACTTTGAAGAAGCTTTCAAGATGAGAAATGTGTTGGAGGAATTTCGGAAGGATCATCGGGGGCAGAGAAAACCGACAATTCTAGGCCTAAGGGAACATATATTTACTGGAAGGTTAGTTTTATGCATTTACTATTAGACAAATGTTGATCTTTACTAAGAGAAAGAGTTAAAGTACTAAGAAATTTGACACATTCAAATCAATTCACATGAGTTTTTCTCTTTTCATCAGTGTTTCGTCTCTAGCTTGGTTCATGTCCAATCAGGAGACTAGCTTTGTCACAATTGGCCAGCGAATTTTAGCAAATCCACTGAGGTGAGACTAGTAATTTTGCTTTGATCAAGCAAATCCTTGGGCAATCTCTACTGTTTATGGCAATTATGCTTTTAAGCTGATTAGTGGTATTCATTAATCTATGTTGCACGTAAACTTAAGATCAATCTGAAGTTCCAAAGCCAAAGAAAGTGCTTCCATCAGATCCAACTATTTATGTGCTCCACTAAACCAGAAATTATGACTAAATTCATTACTACTGAAGATATTATAGGGCCTGATGGGACCATATCACATAGATAATAGGTTCTGAAGCCTGTCTACCAAATGGAGCTTAATATGAAGTGGTTAGATGGCAGCAATGTAGCATGAACCATTATTTATTGGTGACAAAGTTGTATAGGAAAATTTAGCAAAGACAAATATTCTCATCTTCATATGGACTATTTTTGATATAATAATTACTAATAACTTGATAAAATTTGTTTTTGAACCTTTAGTAAGTATTTTGCAGATCAATTGTTTACCCTACCTTCCATGAAACCAAAATGTGATTTTCTTTTGAAATTGCTCATTTTCACTGACTAGTGTTGTCATTAAAATAAACATTAACGACATAGAAGCTCATAAAAGTATGAAACGGTAGCTAAAATAGCGAAACTATTTGACTTTTTGGGGTCAATAAGGACGAGCAACTCGCACATTTGTATTCTTCTTTCTTCTTTTCCATTTTTTCCTTTACTAAACTGAAGATTGTGGTTGAGTTGTAGAGAATCTTGCAACTTTGACTAGAAATGAACGATTACATGTATCACAATTATATAGCAGGGAAAATGTGAACTAAGAATTTTGCATTGCTGATGTCTCTTAGTTTTTCACTCATTGATCCTTTCTTTTGCTGATTTTCTCCTCGAGAGCAATCACATTTTAGTTACTGCTAAACCAATCTGGATACAGGGTTCGTTTCCACTACGGTCATCCTGATATTTTTGACCGACTCTTTCACATAACACGTGGCGGCATAAGCAAAGCTTCAAAGACAATTAACTTGAGCGAGGATATATTTGCCGGTAAAATTTACCTTCCCCACATTCTTTTAAGTACTTGGTGCAAGTAGATGGTTGATCTTCTTGTTCTTCTTCTTTAGGGTTCAATTCAACCCTTCGGGGTGGTTACATCACACACCATGAATACATTCAAGTAGGAAAAGGCCGTGATGTAGGAATGAACCAGATATCATTGTTTGAAGCCAAAGTTGCTAATGGAAATGGCGAGCAGACACTCAGTCGTGATGTTTATCGATTAGGACGTCGATTCGACTTCTACAGAATGCTATCATTCTACTTTACCACTGTTGGTTTCTACTTTAGTAGCATGGTATGTCAAACTTTCTCCATTTACTATTACAAACAACCAGCTTTTCTTATACTATGAATGTGTTGTTTCCAGGAGAAATATATTGTAGTCTTTTTTGGATTTGATGTACAATGAGGACATCTAATATCTATGGGGATGCTATCCATATATGTCATTTTTTCTGATTAAACGGCCAAAGAGCCCCCACCAAGATTAGTGAATTCAGTAACTTAAGTTGAAGAGATTGACTTTAGACACCTTTCCATTTACTTCACCATCAGCTAAAACATCTCTAACACAACAAATTTTGCTCCTTTTTCACTAAAGAAGTAATTTTCTTTCATTGTCAAAATTCATTTATAGTCTGCTCTGTCTTTGGTTAACTAGATATGTGCACTTCAGATAATTTCTGTTTTTGGGCTGTAGATGGGTTTGCTATTGTGAAATAACTTAAATCTGAATACATATTATGCTTGTAATGGTACTTATGGAATTTGTGTGGGTAATCAGGTAGGAGAGATGAACTAATCTAACCACTTGCTCTTTTATATGCATTGTGGTCATGTATAACTTATTGAGTTCTAAAGTAAAATGACTCTTCCTGTTTCTGACTCTCAGATAACCGTGCTTATTGTCTACGTTTTCCTGTATGGACGTTTATATATGATTATGAGCGGATTGGAAGGGGAGATTCTTCAGAGTTCAAGCATAATGAACAAAGCCCTTGAGGAGGCACTGGCTAGTCAGTCCGTCTTTCAGCTGGGACTATTGTTAGTGCTGCCCATGGTAATGGAAATTGGCCTGGAAAAGGGGTTTCGAACTGCAATAGCTGATTTTATCATCATGCAGCTGCAACTAGCCTCTGTATTTTTTACTTTCCAACTTGGAACAAAAGCACATTATTATGGGAAAACGCTTCTACATGGTGGTTCTAAATATCGTGCGACAGGCCGTGGTTTTGTTGTGTTCCATGCAAAATTTGCTGATAACTACAGGCTTTATTCACGAAGTCACTTTGTGAAGGGCCTAGAGTTGTTTATATTGTTGATTGTTTATGAAGTTTATGGGGAATCATATCGGAGCTCGAGTCTTTACTGGTTTATCACTTTCTCAATGTGGTTCTTGGTGGCTTCATGGTTGTTTGCACCTTTCATTTTCAACCCTTCTGGCTTTGACTGGCAAAAGACGGTAGATGATTGGGCAGACTGGAAAAGATGGATGGGAAATCGGGGCGGGATTGGGATTCCACAAGACAAAAGCTGGGAATCGTGGTGGGATGAAGAGCAAGAGCACCTTAAACACACTAACATTAGGGGAAGAGTTCTTGAGATAATACTTGCCTTTCGCTTTTTCATATATCAGTATGGAATTGTCTACCACCTTGACATAGCTCACCGTAGCAAAAGTTTACTGGTATTGTTAGTACTTTATTGTCGTACTGATCTCCTTTTGCCTTGATTGTTGTGTACTAATACATCATTTATTCCTCAAATCATCTGTAGGTTTATGGACTTTCTTGGGTGGTTATGATAACCGTTCTTCTAGTTTTAAAGGTATGGAAATATG
This sequence comes from Lumnitzera littorea, assembly GCA_024138015.1. NCBI lineage: Eukaryota > Viridiplantae > Streptophyta > Magnoliopsida > Myrtales > Combretaceae > Lumnitzera > Lumnitzera littorea. The sequence continues at coordinate 89,548,941 of JAMXBB010000003.1, forward strand.
AGATCAATGCAGTCTAAAATATAACAAAACTAGTCTTATGTACTTTTTCCTGCCTCTGAAAGTTTGGTATTTATTACATCAAGAAATTGCTTGACCTTTTTTCCTTAAACTTCTCTGCTTACTTTGTGGTTTTAGATGGTATCCATGGGAAGAAGAAGATTTGGTACAGACTTCCAGCTTATGTTTAGAATTCTCAAAGCACTTCTTTTTCTTGGATTCATGTCAGTCATGACAGTCTTGTTCGTAGTATGTGCTCTAACTATATCAGATCTATTTGCTGCAACCTTAGCCTTCTTGCCTACTGGATGGGCTCTCCTTCTGGTAAGTTCACATTTTTCTATGCTGAAAGATTCACTGCCTCTGAATTTATCACAGAAAAGGTATAATTACATAATCATAGATAAATTCTATCACTAGCTTCTTGTTACCAAATCACTTTCATACCACTACATTGATATGTTTTTTATTTTTTTCAAAATATAATGTGATTGCCTAAAAAAAAAACCTAGATGTATCTTTAATAGTGAAAAATATATAATATTAGTTCTAGGTATATTATTTTTAGAGATATTGCAAATACATCTCCTAAACTATTTATTAGGTGTGACTTGACCTCTAAATTTCCAAAGTGTGACTTCACATCTCCTAACATTTGAGAATAATTGTTTTTGGTCAAAGTAGCATTAGGGTCATGTAAACCCCAGCACAATATGTTATATTGAATATGAAAATTCTTAACTTACGCGATTGAATTTTTTTAATACTTCCATCAAGTCAAAGCTTTTATATCATATGCTCCTAGCTTATTACAAATATAATTCACTCGAACCCCCAAAGGTGACTTAGTAAAATAGATTGCCAAGTTGGTCTTTTTCTCATATAGGATCTCCTGGACAAAGTTTACTATCAATTTCAATGTATTTTGTGCATGAATGACACATTAAACTTATGCCGTTATAGAGTAGCCTAGTTATCACATATTTGTTTCATTGACTATGGTTGTGGAAGCCTAAATTCTTTCTAGTAAATGCTGAAACCCAAGCAATTCATAAATTGTGGATGCCATTTCTCCATACTTGAATTCTACACTCGATCTCATTACCATAATTTGCTTCTTACTCTTCTATGAGATGAGATTTGCTACCAACAAACACTCAATATCCTGTAGTTAATCTCCTATCCAATGTTGAACCTGCCCAATCAGCATTGAATGCCCATGATCTTTAGACAAAATACCCCAACCTAAGGATCCTTTAAGATAATGCAGGAATATTGATCACATCGTTACAAAGACTAATTCCAAACAAACCATTGAATTGACACTATACTGACTAGAAATGATATATCATGGCGTGTCATTGTTATATAATTAAGTTCATTGACTAACCTTCTATATCTCTTTAGCCCATCCAAAGCAATACTTCATCAAGAAAGAGATTAATAGTAGGGTCTACAGTTGAATTTACTAGTTTTGCTCCTCTTAGACTAAACCAACGTCAGATAATACATCAAGCACAAATAGAAGAGATGTACATGTTGCTTGATTAGGGGAATTCAATTCTAGGAAACATTTTAAAGTATCCATGTCCTTAGTATAAAATTTCTATTGTAAGAAACCCTTAAGTTTCATAATGTTTTCATGGTCATCTCTGAAAGTCATAATGTCATTGACTTAGAAAATTAGTACAATATTTTTAATTATAGAAGTGTTAGATTGGCTAACATGAGTATTAGGAGGATGTCCTTGTAAAACCCAACAAGTCTCTCAAGTATGACATGTATAATAACAATGATCACAATAGGGATGTGATCTAAGGCTTCACCCTCCATGACTTGTGCAATCTCTACCTCAATTAATAGATCCTTTATGCTACCATTAGTCGTCTTACTGATAACAGTTGAATGGTCAAAGGGGTAAGTATATGGTACAAATTGTGCAGAAATACAACAAAAGCAAGAATAAACATCATCCAAGGATGGAGGCTTTGACGATGTTTTTATTGACTAGCTCTACTTTGATTCCATGAAGAAGTTTGACAATTGCAAGTTGATAATGTTATTTTTGCATCTCTTTCATATCAGTACTAAGAGGCATTATATCATTTGTCTCCTTAAGACATTTTTTAACTTACTCATAATATATGGTAAAATCTTTATCCTGCCCTCACCTACCCAACCCCTTCCCCCCACTTAACGAAATTAGCCTAAATATTGTACTACGTGTATCATTTAAGGCATAAAGGAACTTAAGGTAATAGAAGCACCAATTTTGTTATAGAAACTAAATGTTTGAGGTTCCATTGAATTGCAAGTACATGAAGATACCGTTGGTCAATTTGATCTCATTCTGCATACTAGGAGGTGATTTAGGCAATGTCTCAAAACATCCTTAACCAAGGAAGAAAGCTTAAAGCACATGTGCTCATTGAAATAATTCTTACTACTCGGTTTGAAAAAAGCAAACGATAGAGTAGAAATATAATAGTATGATGAACAATTTAGAGTCCATAACAATTGACTAACTAATTCACTTTCCAAGATATAGAAAAGTAGGGCATTTAGAATATGCAAATTTGACAAAAGAAAACTCAATGTTTCAAGGTGTTAAGGTGTTTAGGTATGATCATCTTACCAAATATGAAGCTGAGCTTTTGGCACTTGTAGTGATCGAATTGAGTCAGACTTAGTATATAGTGATTGAGATTTGGTTGAAGATAAGACTTAGTATATAGTGGCTGGATTTTAGTTAAATTGGGTTGAAATTGGTATGTGGTGGCTAAGTTTTGCATGAATCAAGTCCAAAATGGTTTTGTCGTAGCTAGGTTTACACAAATCACGTCAAAAGTAGCTTCATTGTGGTTAGGTTTAGTAGGTGCATTGTTGGTGGTGCAACTAAGGTTTAGAGAAGGGGTTTCATTTTGCTAAAGTTTCGTTGGTGGTGGTGACACCTGGATAGCTTTAACCTTACACTTTTCTAAACAAAAACAACATGGTAACAGAGCAAGGTTGAGCAATAGCCACCTACCAATAGAATCCTCCATCACTGCCACCATACCCATTGGAATCCACCTCTACTAACCCCAATCAAGTGACCACATCCACCACAATGACACCTTAGCAACTACAGTCACCACCATGAAATTTAGTTATGCCATTAAACTCCATCACCAAGAAAACCTAGCAACTCTACTAATCCTTAGCATAATATTATATAATGGAAATATGAAATTATAAAAACACCCTTGAGTAAAACAATTGTTATTTTAATAAGATGCAAATAACCCCTAAACCAATGCTAGACTTCAAAACCATTACTAAAAAGACTAAATAGTGATGGTTTTAATACTTTAGTGATAGTTTAGGGCAAATATGCATATTTCAAAAGTTATGGGCAGGTGAAATTGCACTTTAGAAGTTTAATGGGCCTATTTGCACTTGATCAATTGTTGATAGGGTGCATCTACAATTTGCCCATATTCTTATTTATAAGATTTCTTTTAGGGTTTCATTTAAGTTGTCTTGTTACTAGATTATTAATTAACACCATCATAATTGTGTTAATGATGTCACCATACTAAACTGTTGATGAGTTTATGTGAGGTGGGAGCTATATTGAACAATTCGTAATTTGGGAGCTAAACTGGAAAGTATTTGGAAGTTGCAATGACAATACAAACATGTCGATTCATTATGGTCCACATTGCACAATTGTGAAAATATCCAGAGCTCATTCCATCATTTAACAAAATTAAAATGTAAAAATTGCTGAAATGAATTAGAGAGTAACTGGGATGCCTAGGACTTGCAGCAAATTTGGTTTCAACTGACCTTAGGCACTCCCGTGAAGTACCATCCTTGGTGTTAGGATGGTTCTGGACTAGTGTCTGGTGGCTCAAAGTGGTGGTGAGGTCAGGTCATCTGTTGTTTGCCCTGAGGTGATGCTCGTGTATTAATTAACCTCAGTCGTCCACAGTGAACCCAGAGTGATTGAGCATCAGTTAAATATTAAACCTGTAAAAAATTTTTTGAAAAATGCCTATATAATTTGCTTTTGTCCTTCCTATATCATTTACCCTGCAACCCGCACCCTTGAGCAAAATCCTCAATCTTCCAATGCAGTCATCCCTTGTCATCCTCTTGCTTCTTTTTTATTTTCTTTTCTATTTTTTTTTTAATTAAGAACAGCAAGCATTTATTATTCAATAGAATCTAAAAATGAATGCTTTTGGGAAAATTTTCCAGTTTTCCTTTTTCCTATGGAATTTACACACTAGGTTTTCCAATTATAAGTGGCCATTACATATTTTCCTGCTCAACTCTTTCCTCCTTTCCCTTGGTCATTGCAAAGAAATTAGCAAACTGGCGCTTAGCTGTAGGCCAAACTCCAAGAAGAAATCTTTCTCATGATTTCCGAGAAAATAAAAATGCCCATTATCACCATATACATTTGCAACTATCTCCTCAAAAAAAAAAAAAAAAAAAAAAAAAAAAAGGAAGTGGAGTGGGAAAGAGTTCGAAACCAGAGAGATGCTAACATTTAGAATAAAGGTAACAATCTAACTCATATCAAAATTGACTCAACTTCGTAATTGTACTTAATGAAAGGTCCAGGTTGGATAGAGGACAAGTGCCTCAGTGAAGCAGGATACAATTGATATAAAATATCAGGTTAGAGCTGGTAAAACCGAAGTAGCAGGTAGAGCTACAATCCTTGATGAATGGGGTTTCTGTTGTCAATTCCGTATACATCTTAAAAGGGTTGTCTGACCTTCCAATATGTATTTGACTATAAATCTCTAGTATTTTTCAACAAAATATTAGCATAGTTGCCGTTATATTGTGCATGAAGTTCGGGGTATAGACCCAATGGTCTGTTTACTCGTACCATAAATAATAAAAATTTTCTTATACGATAAATAGTCAAAATTTTTCTGTTACATGATTAAGAACCATCAGTTTTGTCCTATCGTCATCATGTTTTGATTTCTTTCCATCAGTAAAAGCCAATACCATTGAGGACAATTTTCCCTGACGTAAATGCAAGGGTTGTTGAAAGAGAAGATACAAAAAAGCAGGAACCATGTGGTTTTACTTCACACATTCACTATTTTGGGATTCTTATCTACTGTTAGCAATTATTGTGCACCACAAATTCTTCAAGCATTAACTTTGTGAGCCATTAATAGTTGATTTTGGCCCTTTAACTTTGCCTTGTTGTAGAAAGAATTTCAGCTGCACATGACTATCTAGTATTTTAATCATGAATAAACAAGCTATATAGACTTCTTGTTGAATCCTGAAACAAATGCTAGAAATATGGCTCACACTATCTAATAATTCACGTCCTTACTTGTGCTTCCTAGATTGGACAAGCATGCAGGCCGTTAATCAAAGGACTTGGGATTGGATTCTGGGATTCGATAAAAGAGCTTGGAAGAGCATATGAGTATATAATGGGAGTCCTACTCTTCATGCCAATAGCAACACTTTCATGGTTCCCATTCATTTCAGAATTCCAAACTCGCCTACTATTCAATCAAGCATTCAGCAGAGGACTTCAAATTTCAATGATTCTTGCTGGGAAGAAAGATAAGACACCGTCTCACAGTCATTAAAAATATTTCTGGCCCAACAAAGTTACAGACAAAGAGCTATTTTTGAGCCTTGTCAATTAAATTTGATGTTTTTTAGTAGCATATTTATTGTTTTAAGACCAATACTGAGAAGTAGCTTTTGGATGTAGTGCACTCAAATGTTACAGCCTTATTATTTTGTCCAAGCTCTGAAGACGTGCAATTCTCTTATGAAAAGCCCTTTAAAACCTAAACCACAGTTGCACTAGACAAAAGAATTCGGAAGGGCCAAATCAAAATTAGAGTTTGTCAAACTTTCATTTTCTTTCTGTCTCATTTTTGGGTTGTTAAATACTTCAAGCGCAAACAGCCTATTTATTCAAAGAAGGGAATGGAATTGCAATGGAATTATAATGATTAGGGAATAAAATAAAGGCATAGTAAATGGTGAATAGAAATTATTGTGTTTAGTTAATACACAGCGAAATTGTTATTACATTATTCATTTCATAGAATTCAACACGAGTAGTAATAAAATGCCTGAAATCCTCTTGTTTAATAATAATAAAATATAAAACAAATTAAAATGCAAAGGAACAATCATGAAAAAAACAACCAATTGCCATGGTTGTCTTCTTGAAAATCAAAACCCTAAACCAAAATGGAGAAGAAATTTATCTTGAAACCCCAACACAAAAAGATGACAATGATGATGATGAGATTCATCTTGAAATCAAGACCTTAGCCTTAAATTGAGAAGAAATCAACTCAAATTAGAAAGATGATGATATTTGTCCTCAAAGAAAAATCCTAACTCTAAATCAAGAAGAAATCAATGGAACGCCGAAGATAATGAAATAAAGGATGATACAGTTTTCTCTTTAGTTATTCCTTTGATAGATTGATGGAGAAAAGAAACCCTTTCTCCCACGCCTCTTCTAAATGGCATCCCTCCACTTGTCATTAGCTCAAGATGTCTCCCAAGTCAACCAATACACTTTTTGTACATGATCAACCAATTGTAGTAACCCCACCATACATTATTTGATGACTTCACTAAGGAGAAGAGACTTGATAGAATGGTACCTAGACACAAGAAGACTAGAAATAATGGGCACGTCTAGGAATACGAAAACCAACACGAGAAGGTTGAGCAAATTTAAGTAACGCAAGATATTTGTGTACTAACTGTTGTGTAAGCATCAAGAAACGTACAAGCCCACGAGGTAATGTAAGTGCTTGAGACCGTGCAACTAACCTCTACTGATAATTTACCTATATTGCACTCCATACATGAAAACACCCATATGATGACCCTACTAGCACCGGTTATGGCAACAACCACTTCAACAAATGCTGCTGCATTGCTTGAGGTAAACCCACAAGCACTTACTACTCCCGTTACACTTACTAGTGTATTGTTTGGGATGGTTGTACTTACACCAAGTGTACAAGTCTCAAAATCTGCACCTCTTGCTATTGCCTCAAAAGACACTCAGCAATATGAGCAAGCTAACCTAACCCCCATAGAAACAGAAGGAGGGCAATTAGAGGACCCTATGCAACCACTGTAGCACTTGATTTAAGTTTACCAAACGCTTGCAATTAAGGAAATAAGGGCCCACCCTAGAGAGTCCTCCTTTTCGAGGTGTATCTTACAACCCCTAATGACTAATAAGGTTACACCCCACAACCCCATACCAACACTCCAAGTAGTGACCAATCTTACACTTGCTACTTCATCCTATATGATGAAAGAAGACAGAGAGAATTACATGAGACAAATACAAGCAACACCTTCGAAGTTGGGACAATCCCTTGACATCGCATGTGACCAACATCATTTCCATAAGCCTACAATGCATAGTCATAGCTAACATCACCATCTGATGGCCCTTTGTTGTCGAGCGATTGAAGCATCCTTTTGATAAGTGCCTTTTAACCACCATGGTATGGCTATCATTGCTATCATATTGCTCCGTTCATGAGTACAATCAGGTGTAACTAGCATTGCCATCTGCTATCCCATACCAATAATCTATATAAAACAAAACCGACATAAATAATATTATCACTTGATCTAGTGTAACTAACATTGACACCACAATCCTTGGGCACACAAATTTACCTAAGATCACTGTCTACTATTCTTCGATCATAAGATTGAAGCGATCTTGGTTGTGATAGGTCAAAGCGATCTCATAACCAACTTGGCAGCCATAAAATGTGTAAAATTATATATTTATCTTTGTCAAAATGGCACACATCATACATGTATTGGCATGTTTATTGCAAACTATACTTAAAAATTGATAAATACATGTTTTGGGTCAATTATTCAAAAATCTCAACTAAAGGATCAAAATGGAGCTTAAAGTAGCTTAGATATACTCACATGTACTTCACTTTAGTTAGAGATCATATCTACTTTTGAGTTTGTGTTAATTAATGTGTGGACAGATTTGATTAAGTTTAAGCATTTCCAATTTTCTTGCAAGCTGCATGATCAGTTTTTAGAAGACAAATGACAGCATCTTTAAGTATTTAAAGTATCAAAACAGCAGCTCTAGCTAGTATATAGTGTTGCATGTTGTTCTTGGAAGCACAATTAGAACTCAAGCTTGATACCTACTATAGCAATGTTCACTCCTTGAAGATATCTAGAGCATGCCAATGAGTGTTTATGAGTTAAAGCCACTTGAGAGCTGTGATTGGCATTAGGGAATCTCAGACCAAGCAGATTGATCAAACTCTAGCTGATTTGAGTTTTGCTTCAGCCAATCAGGGTAGCTAGGGACCGTTCTGGACCTAGAGCGTGCCAAGAACATTTAAGCGCAGCAGCTATGAAACAGTAGCATCCAATCTTAGCACCATGTGACAGCAACGAGCAGCTAGTAAGATTTGAGCTGCTATTGAGCATCAACTGAGAACAACTGAGCTACCAATTGTGAAAAAAGCAGCAGAGTTTGCTGCACTCGAAAAGAGCATCGGAGTTGTTGAATTGAACAACCACACCGAGCTGCATCTTTAATCTTCACAAGCACCCAGTTGAATTTCATCTTACCGTTCATGGAAGAGACTAACTTGTTCTATCTTATTTCGGACGTTCACCTTAGCTCGTTACTTGTTTTTGCTTTGTTTGGCAGGTAGCATGTGAAAGTAAGCAACCTGAGCATGTGGAAATCAAGCACAATCTGAGATCTTGCTCCAATCCAAGCTAACTAAACCAAGAGCCATCCACTCACTCAAGACAAGAAGCAGCAACAACCCTTAATTACTGACAACAGCAAGTTCATTTCGAGCTCAGCAAATGCAGCAACCAAGAGTAGCAACAGACCTAAAAACATGAACAACAGCCGTGTAGCTTTTGGAGTTCCAACTCTTAACTGCTGAAACAGAGCCATGGCTCCAATTGGTGGAAAACAAAGATAGCAAACACTCATAGTAGCTGAACTTTAGGCCTTGGATTCCAACTCCAAAGCAGAGCCAAGCAATTCTTTTGCAACTGCAGGCCACGGCATTCAATTGACAAGAACAGCAGCTTGAACTTGAGAATTCCATAACTTGAGCAAGCACATCACACGACAATCGGGAAGAAAACTTTCATTTCATTACTATAGAAGGACGAGCTTGTGAATTTTGACTGACTTTATTTTTATTGCAGGTCGTGTGCTAATGTTTAGCAGCAATTTGAACTGAGAACATCTATTTAACAGCCGATGCCGAACCATCCACACACACACACACACCAATCAACTCAGCATCTCATTTTGTTGAAGCCTCGGCAAATTCTGAGCACCAGCCGAGAGCTCCACCTATCTGCAGCAGAAAATCATGCTGCACTTCAACAGCAGTAACAGACAATGGAGTGCAACTGAAGCTTCAAGTTAAGCTCCAGCATGTAGCAGAACAGAGCAGTTCAATTGGAGATTCACACACGCACTGACAAGTCTGAGTAGTGATGTCCATCAAGCAGCGGCCACGGCATTTTAATTTTGAAGATACAGCAGCCGCAGCCGAGAACCAGCTAAGAACACCATGCGGGAGCTGCAATACTCCAGTCCGAAACAGAGCAGCTCCTTCAACACGTGATAGCAGACCCGAGCAGTTTCTCTTGCGCGCAACTACAAATACAAGAGCAGTGGCCCGCATAACCCCTGCCAAGCATTAACCGAATAGCTATAGCTAACCCAAACGGCAACACGCCTGAGCCTCTCCAAGCATGAAGAACCAACAGCCACAGCAGCTCTTTGGACGCAAGCGACAGAAAATGCAGCAGCAGCTTCTTAATTCCAAACCCAACAGCAGCAGAGCAGTTGAGCGCCAACTTCACCAATCCGGGAGCTCCTTGTTGAAGCAACTGTTCAGCACACAAGCACTCCACGCTCATCCTAGCAGGCCGAATCAGAACACACTGCAGCAGCTCACGCCATTCATTCTATGAGTAGCGGCCGAGAAGCTTCAACAGCAACAGCACGTGCTGCAACTTGATGAAGCCAACACCACGCGCAGCAGCTCCAATTTCATTCCACGGCCAAATGTCCGAAAACCAAACGTAGCAGCCGAACACTGCAGCTACCAGCCGAGAAGGATTTGCCAGAAATGATATGCTCACGTGTGGATTTTATTTCATGTGAGTGTCAATTTTACAAGCCCATTTTTAGTATGGAAGCCCACACGTGGAGGTCTTGAACATTGGATGTGGGCTTTCTTTAATGTGAGGTCATAAATTGTGGGGACAAAACCCACGTGGGTTGCGACTTTCTATTTTGGTTTTGATTACACGCGTCAGGCCCATGTTAAGGACGGTTTGGCACCTTGTTATTGCAGGGTATCGGAATTAAAAAAAAAAACAGAGGGTAGAGTAAGAAAAGAATAGAATATAGAAAACAGTAGTTTACGAGGAGAATAGTAGAAGAGTATAGTAGCTTAGTTTTTTCTTTTTTTGGGGGAGGAAAACAGTAGTTAGAGTTTTCTTTACTTTTTAGTAGCATTATGTATTGAACAAAAAACTTTTATTGTTTTTATTAATTATAGTATTTTTTTTTTTTAATTTCAAGACATTAAATCATTTTATTTTAGCACACTAAAAGGTTATCTCAAGTTCCAAATATCTCAAGATATACCAATTTTTATATCGAGTGTTGGATTTGATTATACCGATTGAGGTGTTTTTTTTTTCTTGTTATATTCAATTGTAATAAGTCTTGAATTCTTTAGATATTATGATGAGATATTATGCTTAATTTATATTAGGTTTTGTATCGATGAATTCAATGGATTGATGTATTTTATGTATTATTTTAATATCAATTTTAAGTATTCGGGTATTTTTTTTATTGTGTTCATCATCTAGTTTTTTAGTATTTAATCATTACTTTTTAATTAGATAAAATTATAGAATATTCGAAAGGGTTCCATTAACTCGTAATGAATATAGCTTAAATTTCTAAAAAAGGCTCGCCATAGGAATATGCGGGTTTTAATTAAATTTATGAACTCACTCACGTAATATGGTTAGAAATATGGTTTGAGTCATGGGAATATGCTCAAACTATATTTCTAACTAGAATAGTAATTTTAACGTAGGCGGATTATTATTTACTTGATAACTATAAATAAATCGTCTTGATAGATAGATTTATGTTATAATTAGAATTTTGCTACTTTAAGATATGGGCGAGTTCTAGTGAGTTTAGTTAAATCCCATTTAATCAACTTTGAATATTGGTTTAAGACATCGTATCGATTCAAATAAAAATAGATCTATGAATCTCAATTTGATCATTTTTATCTCCTAAACCCAGGACTTTCATAGTGTAGTTAGGACATTCAGTTTAATATTCATCTTGTTATTTAGTTTTTACTCTCTTTTAGATTAATTATTAATAACTTAGCTTAGGGGAAAGCTTAATTAATTTAATACCTAATACCTAGTACTTAACTCTTCGTAGAATACGACCTTAACTCATCATTTATACTAGTTCTATAACTCAATACACTTGTCGGTTCACGCTTACACATTCATTGAGTCACTTCATCAATAAATGATTGAAACAATCATATTACGATAGCTGTTGTTACGTAGTAGAAGCATATTGATGGGAATCGAGCTACTGGCCCTTTAACCTGTAGCCGAGCCTAAGGACTGGAAGGCTTGACGAGACCTATTCTTATGCTCCAGTTGACTCCTGCCGAGGCCGAGTATTTCTTTACTGAGTTACTCCTTAAGCTGTATCGAATGACTACCAATCTCTCACAAATAGAATGCCGAGAAATGGATAGGTATCATAGTGGAGGTTTTATTCAAGTTGACGTATGTTTTCGAAGTACTATTATACTCTGTTTTACGTGTATAAAATAGAGTAAGTTATTGTGTTCATTTGAGTGCCGTGTTATTAACCATTAATTTCCTGAAATATTTGTCTGAGCTTTGAACCTGTGAGGAAGAATGACTGACCCAAATATGAATGTTAGTACTAATCATAATAGTAAAGTTATTTACCATAGGTAACAGTCTCAGGGAACTTTCGGAAGCACTGACGAGAGACTTAATGAGATAGCTAACCTTTTGGTTGACTTAACTTGAGCTGTTCATGCTTTATCTTGTTAACCCACTAAGGCTACGCAAAATACCCTACAAGTTGCTCAACCTGGTAAAGGCCAAAACCCAGCTTGACCCATTTGTGGTAGAGGAATAGGTGGATGAGTGAGGAGAATGATTGATTTAGCAGACATAAGAGACGAGAAAGAAGAGTATTTTGAAGAAGAACATATACAAATCCTCAAGGCATCCAACCATGTGAAACTTTGGATTCCAAGTTTCAATGGATCCAGGAATGTGATGAATATCTGGAGTTGAAAGAAAAGGTGAAGCTTGTGTTTAATTACTATCGGTACGAGGACTACGAGAAAGTGAGAATTGCTGCTATTAAGTTCTCCGGATATGCTGCCATATGGTAGAAGAATTTTCAGATGATGAGGAGATGGGACGGTTACCAAGAGATTAATATTTAGCCCTAGATAAACAGAATTCTCAGAAATAGATTCGTGCCAAAAACTTATCTCTAAGATACTTTCACTCGACTTTAAGAGCTAAGATAAGGAGGCCGAACTATTGACGAGTATATTCAAGAGTTTCAAATGCTCATAATCCGTTGCGAGGTGGGAGAACCACCAGCTCGAACTGTGTCAAGATTTGTTACTGAATTGAAAGGTGATATTCGAGATATTGTCGAGCTTTAACGATTCACCACAATGGATAAAGCTATTAGGATCCCCCAACGAGTGGAGAGGTAGAGAAAAGGCCGAATGCTGACCAAAACGTCAACTAGCCTACTCGAACAAAGAAGACACCAAACTCTACCGACTACCAAGTTGAGCAGAAAGGTTAATGTCTAAGCTGAGTAGAAAGGCCGATCCGATAATGAAGTGCCAACCTAAACTTATGAGAAGGGGTAAGGGTTTAGAGGGAAGACGAGCCAGATCAAATGTTTCAAGTGCCAAAGGTTCGGACATATGGCTACTCAATGCCCAAACCAAAGAACGATGGTCATCAAAGGAGACATCCCAAAACTAGAAGTAGAGAGTATAATACGGATCGAAGGAAGAAACAGCAACGAATCTTGAAAAAACCAGAATGGGTCAAATGGGTTTAACAAACAGGAAGTGAGATGGTTGGTTTTAACAGTAAATGTAAATGGATGTAACTCACCAGCATACAAACACTATTAGGGGTTTGAGCTCAAAATAAGATTTGATACAACTTACAAACACTAAATATCGCTCGAGATTCAAATGAAAGTTAAATACGACTCACTAACCCGCTCAAATAAAGGGAGTTCACCACAATCTTAAGGACAAGATTGATAAGAACATGGGGACGATTAAAGAGTTTGATCTACACTTGATAATCCGGCAAATGCTAGCTCACGAGTAGCCTTACTCAAAAAGGAAAAGATTCTAAAAGCACAAATTTTTTTTTTTTGTCTGATTTCGTATATTGACATCTATGTATATGTATATCCTGTCTATTTGATGTTTACAAATGTTGCTATTTATAACAAATCGTAAACCTTAGTGGCAAAACTGTAAATAATGTACAAGGCCTTAAGCCCTAAAGAATTGGATCCATAAATAAAATAAAGGAAAACATGTACAAGAATACAAAGTTATACGTTTTACAAAGGGAGTCGACATGTAGTCACTCGACATGTCTTGGAAGGAGTAGTATACGAACCGGACAAGGTCAACAGTTGGATGTACGAGTTCGAGAAGGAGTCCCCAATGTCTTGTAGTATTTGGCTAAGACACTAGAAATGTTGACTCATAATTGCCAAGTTCTAGAATCAGTCAGCATGAGTCTCTCGACGCTGTGTCGAGTGGTTCTTTGGTCTCGAGTACTCTGTCTTGTGGTATATTGGCGCCTCGGTTAACGAGAGGAAGAGTAGAGAGGAGGAGCAAAGAGAGAAATTGTTTCATACAATCTACAAGGTGAATGATCAAGTGTGTGCTCTCATCGTAAATAGTGGAAGCTGCACTAATATAGCATCAGTAAATCTTATTTGAAACTGAAGTTGCCAACTATTGCACATTTGAAATTGTATAAGTTGCACCGGTTAAGTAAGAAGGGAGCACTACATATCACCCGGCAAATATTGCTGCCAATCACTATTAAAAACTACTCTAACTAGATTCTCTAAGACATACGACCCATGTATGCCTCCTATGTGTTATTAGGTAGATCGTGGTTGTTTGATAGGAGAGTTATCCACGACGGTTATAGGAACACGTATATGTTTAAGAAGAATGATCGGAAGATCACACTGAACTCGATGCTGCCGAGAGAAGTTAATGAGTTATAGACAAAACTTGCTTATGAATTGAAGAAGGCTTTGGTGATGAGTAGAGCCGAGCTTCAAGAGGCCATCAATGCTGAAGAGTTAACTCTCTTGTTGGTCAGGCAACTGTTGGAAATGAAGGAGCGGGGTGAGCTATACTAGAAAATCAAGGAGTTGCTAGATGAATATGCCGACCTATTTCCAAATCAATTACCTAAGGGGTTAGCTCCAACTCAAGGCGTATAGCACTACATTGACTTAGGATCCAGTGCCACACTGCCGAATAAGCCAGCTGATTGGATGAATCCTGAGCAGGCTTCTAAGCTCTAACGCCAAGTTAATGAGTTGCTCAAGAGAGGATACATCAGAGAAAGTCTTAACCCTTGTGTTATGCTGGTGCTTTTAGTACCGAAAAAGGATGGAACCTGGCAGATGTGTATAGACAGCCAGGCCGTAAATAAGATCACGACCAAATACAAGTATCTAATCCTGAGACTAAAAGACATATTGGATGAATTAAGTGAAGCTAAGATTTTCAATAAGATTGATCTTAAATCTAGTTACCATTAGATTTACATGAGGCTAAGGACGAGTGGAAGACTGCATTCAAGACTCAACATGGACTTTACGAGTTGATGATCATGCCCTTTGGCTTATCAAATGCTCTGAGCACTTTCATGAGACTAATGAACCATGTGCTGAGACATCTCATAGGGAAGTGTGTCATGATGTGCTTTGACAACATCCTGATCTACAATGTCGACATACTGAGTCACTATGAATATCTCAAAGTAGTCCTGGATATTCTCTGTGCTAGGAGACTATTTGATAATCTAAAGAAGGGTTGCTTTTGCTAAGAGAAAGTGGTATTCTTAAGCTATGTAGTCAATGGAAGAAGCTTGCGAGTCGATGATGAGAAGATTCGAGCAATTGTCGAGTGGTCAACCCCTACTACTTGTGCCGACATGAGAAATTTCCACTAACTAGCTTTGTTTCACAAAAGATTCATCAAGAATTTCAGCACCCTCGCTACGCCAGTTACTGAACTAATGAAGAAAAACACCAACTTCCAATGGGGAGAAAAGGAGGAAAGGAACTTTGCCAAGATTAAAGAAAGATTGACCCTTATCTTAATGTTAGTTCTGCCTGACTTCGAGAAAATCTTTAAGCTAGAGTGTAACGCATCAAGCGTTGGAATAGGTGCTATCCTGATACAGGATGTCGACCAATTGCTTTTCACAATGAGAAGCTTCAGAGGCCGCAGTTGAACTACTTCGTGTATGACAACTAACTTTTGGCATTGATTCGAGTACTGCAAGTATGGTAGCATTATTTACTGCTGAGAGAATTTTTCATATATATTGACCATAAATCTTTGAGGTACCTCCATAGTCGAACCAAGTTGTTGAAGTAGCAAGAGAGATGGGTTAAGTTCCTTGAAGGATTCAATTTTGTAATAAAATATAAGCAGGGAAAGAGCAATGTAGTTGTAGATGCTCTTTCGAGAAGGTATGTGCTTTTCTTCGAACTACAAACCCAGCTGTTTAGGTTCACAAATATCAAGGAGCAATACTCTAAGGATCCACACTTTGGACCCATACTTGCATGATGTATTGAAGGAAAAACAGTAGACGAGTACCATGCGGAGAATGGCTACTTATTCTGAAGTGGGAAACTGTACGTGCCAACTTGTTCCCTAAGAGAGTTGTTGATTAGGGAAGCTTACAGTGGAGGACTCTCTGGACATTTTAGAGAAAGGAAGACTTGTGAATTGTTGAATGGCCGATTCTTTTAGCTAAAAATGAGGAGAGATGTGCACTGAGTTGTCAAAAGTTGTGCCGTATGCAAGAAGGCCAAGTGCCGAGCCAAGTAAAGAAGAGCAATGCCCCTACTTATCCCAACGAGGCCATGGACCAAATTGAGCATGTACTTTGTTCTCGAACTACTGCAAACTACCTGAGGCAAAGATTCTGTAATGGTCGTTGTTGATAAGTTCAGTAAGATGGCGCACTTTATGCCATGCACCAAAATTAACGATGCTTCGGCTATTGCTTCTCTTTTTTTTTTTTTTTTGCAAGAGATTGTGTGAATACACGGCATGCCGAGAAATATAGTCTCTAAGAAAGACCCGAAGTTCTTGAGCACTTTTTAGAGAACCTTGTAGTGTGGGCTAGGGATCAAATTACTCTTCAGTACCTTATGTCACCCCCAAACTGACGACCAAATGGAGGTGGTTAATCGCACTTTAGGATCATTGCTCTGAGCTGCAATGGGCAAAAACTTAGCTGATTGGGATGTCTGCTTACTAGTGGTTAAGTTTGCCTACAACCAAACAATATATGACACTACTAAGCAAACTCCTTTCAAGGTTATCTATGGATTCAATCCCGAATTGCCCCTTGACCATGCCCTTATACCAGTACTTACACAAGAGGACCTTAACACCTTGGCCAGAGCATAATCTCTTCAATACATATATGATAAGGTCACTCAACACATCAACCAAGCTGCTAGAAGAATAGGAGAGAAAACCAAGGGTAAGACGACTAAGCAATTCCAGCCAGCAGACCTGGTATAGCTGTACCTCAGTAAAGAACGATTTTCAAGGAAGAGGAAGAACAAATTATCTACACTGGTTGAGGGACCCTTCAGAATCCTCTAGAAGATCAATGACAACGCCTCTAGGCTGGAGCTGCCAGAGGATTATGGGGTTTCCAACACCTTCAATATTGCCGACTTCAGTCTATATTACCTTAATGAAGAACTGATCGAAGACCATCCGAATTTGATCCCAAATCCAAATCAACCTGAAAGGAATGATGGGAATTGAGCGACTGGCCTTTTAACCCGCAACTGAGTTCAAGGACTGGAAGACTTGACGAGAACTATTATTATACTCCAATCGACTCTTGTCGAGGCCAAGTCACTCTTTAAGTCGTACCAAATGACTGCCAATCTCTTGCAAATAGAATGCCAAGAAATGGATGGCCAAGACAACACCCAATCCTCCTTTATGCCCGACCATTTACTCGGCATCACCCTTACCGCCATGCCGAGAGAGAGACCCCGGACTACATAATCCATCCCTACTTAAACAAGCTAGCCAACCATACTGTTTTATCTACATCTTTTAATAACCTCATCAATATATCATCCTTATGTATACAAGACCATGTATAGAGTCTACCCCACTAATTATTGCTTCTGGTTATATTCATTTTTACCTTTTTCTATTGTTGTACATTACTACTTTAGGATAACCCCCATTTTATCTTTTCCCTTTTAGGTAAGTTGCCCTAAATTCTTATGTATAAATACCTTTTGTATTTGTAAGCTACAGAGAGATAGATCATCATTAATACACTTAAGTACTTTTCCTTCCTAATGTAGACACTTTGTTATTTTATGCCCGGCATCACTCTTATCCTAACCCTTGAGTAAAGCTAGGTGGTGAGTAACCTCACTAAACCAGTAACCTCACTAGACCAATTCGTGCGTTATATCAAATTATGCTGTGAGTCCTTAAAAGTTTCATTGGTACATCATATCTTCTAGTGCTGTTCGTAGGTTTTGCTTACTTTTCATTCGTCATTCATTCCTTCTATTCTAACCAACCCCTACCGAAGCTAAATACTTCCTTACCGAGTTACTCTTCATGCCGAGCCGTATGACTACCCATTTTGCTGCAGTATGCCGAGTTGATGATTACTCTCTCGTGTCGAGCCAACCAATTACTCAACATATTCCTTGTCGAGAAGCTAAGAGAGAAAGTCCGAACTGACTAAGCCATCCCTACTCGGACAAGCCATTTGTTCGTACTTTTTATCCACATCTTCTAACGACCTCTCCAATGTAGTATCGCCACATGTACAATATCATGTGCAAAATCCGTTACACCAATGATTGTTTTTCTTATATATTCATTTTTACCCTTTTATATTTTATACATTATTTCATTAGGAAATGCCCTTTTTGTCTTTTTATTTTTAGGCAAGTTGCCCTATCTTATGGGTATAAATACCCTTATACTTGTAATGAAGAGTAGATCATCCTTAATATACTTTTGAGTACCTTTCTTCCTTGCATAAACACCATTTGTTTACTCTCAACATCACTTTTATCCTTTCCCTCAAGTAAGGTTAGGTATCGAGTAACCTCACTAAACCGATTCATATGTTATATCGAATTGTGCCGTGAGTCCTCAGAAGTTCCATTAGTACATCATATCTTCTAGAACTATTTGTGAGTTTTGCTTACTGTTTCATTCTTCATTTTTTCCCTTTTGCACTTTTTCCCATTAATCCTTTTCGAGCTTTTTGCAAGCTCGAACTCATCCAATGATTGGCCTTGTCTATTCTTGGTCACGATTCGCAATATCTTGTTATCAAAGCAAAAGTTTTGTATGAACTATAGTTAGTTCTTCTTAAAGTTTTGTTATACTTTGTTTTGCATGTGTGAAACAAAGCACGATACTACGTTTAATTGATTACTGTGTTGTTAACTATTAATTTCTTAAAGTGTTTGTTTAAGTTTTGAATTTGTAAAAAAAAAAATGACAGACCTAAATATAAATGTTGACATTGGTGATAACAGTGGAGTTGTCCACCATGGACAACAGTCTTAGAGAACTCTTAGAAGCACTAACGAGAGGCTTTATGAGGTAGCTAACTTCTTAGTAGATGTGACCTAGGCTGTCATGTGTTGTCTTATCGACCCACTAAGGCCATACAACACACTCTACAAGCTACTCAACCTGTTAGAGGTCAAAACCCAATTCGACCCGTTCGAAGTAAAGGAGTTGGTGGACGAGTAAGGTAAAGGATAAACCTGAAAGAGCTTAATGAAGAGGAAGATGAGTATTTTGAAGAGGAGCATGTATGAATCCCTAGAGCATCTGACCATGTGAAGCTTTGAATTCCGAGTTTCAATGGATTTGGGAATGCTGATGAATATCTGGAGTAGGAAGAGAAGGTGGAGCGTGTGTTTGATTATTATCAATACGAGGATTGTGAAAAGGTGAGAACTGTTGCTATTAAGTTCTCCAGATATGCTATCATGTAGTGGAAAAATTTTCAAACTATGAGAAGACGAGAAGGCTACCAAGAGATTAACACTTGGCCCAAAATGAAGAGAGTGCTCAAAAACAGATTCGTGCTGGAAACATGCCTCCAAAATACTTTCACTCGATTTCAAGAGTTGAGATAAGGAGGCCGAATTGTTAACGAGTATATTCAAGAATTTCAAATGCTTACGATGCGTTACAAAGTGGAGGAACCACCAACTTGAACAATCTCAAGGTTCGTTACCAGGTTGAAAGGAGACATTCGAGACGTTGTGGAGCTCTAACGATTTGACGCCATGGATGAGGCTGTTAGGATTGTCTAGCAAGTAAAGAGCTAAAGAAGGAGTTGAGTACTAGCGAAGATACCGACTAGCCTACTCGGACAGGTAAGTCACCAAGCTCAATCGAGTATAAAGCCGAGCAGAAAGGTTAATGTAAGAGCCAAGTAGAAAAACCAACTTGATAATGAAGTGTTAACCCGAACTTATAAGAAAGGGCAAAGGTCTGGCAAGAAGATAAGCTAAATCAAGTGCTTCAAGTGCCAAGGGTTTAGACACATGGCTGCTTAGTGCCCGAACTGATAGAAGATGATCATCAAGGGAGACATCCCGAAGATCGAAGTAAACAGTACAGATGAGGAACCCGAGGAGGAAGAGGTTCCTGTTGAGAAAGAGCTGATTGAGGAGGATGTGTTTCTTGAGGACTTAGATCGGTTACTCATGGTTGTCCACGTACTATGAACATGGAACCATTACGAGAGGAAGAGCAAAGAGAGAATTTGTTTTACACTACCTATAAGGTGAATGATCAAATGTGCGCCCTCATCGTGGATAGTGGAAGCTGCACCAATGTAGCATCAGCCGATCTTGTTTCAAAACTGAAGTTGTTGACTATTGCACATTCGAGGCCGAATAAGTTACACTGGTTGAGTGAGAAAGGAGCATTACATGTCATTCGACAAATGCTATTATCGATCACTATAGGGAATTACGCCGACCAGATTCTCTATGACGTATTACCTATGTGCGCTTCCCACGTATTGCTAGATAGACCATGGTTGTTTGATAGGAGAGTTATGCATAACGGCTACAGGAACACGCATATGTCTGAAGAGGATGGTCGAAAGATCACACTAAATTCGATGTTGCCGAGAGAAGTTAATAAGTTGCAGACAAAACTTGCTCACAAATCGAAAAAGGCTCTAGTGATGAGTAAAGCTAAGCTCTAAGAGGTTGTCAATGCAAATGAGCTGACCCTCATGTTGGTCAGGCAACTATTGGAAATGAAGGAGTAGGGTAACTTACCCCAAGAGGTCAAGGAGTTGTTAGATGAATATACCAACCTGTTTCTAGAACAATCACCTGAGGGGTTACCCCCAACTCGAGGTATAGAGCATTGCATTAACTTAGTTCCCGATGCTGCACTGTCGAATAAGCTAGCTTATTGGATAAATCCCAAGTAGGCTTTTGAACTCTAACGTCAAGTGAATGAGTACTTGGAGAGAAGCTATGTAAGAGAGAGTCTTAACCTTTACGTTGTGCTTGCATTTCTAGTGCCAAAGAAGGATGGAACTTGGTGAATGTGTGTCGATAGTCGAGCTATGAACAAGATCACGATCAAATATAGGTATCCGATCCGTAGGCTAGAAGACATGTTGGATGAACTGAGTGGAGCCAAGATTTTCAGTAAGATTGATCTTAAGTCTAGCATGGGCTTTACAAATGGATGGTCATGCCCTTCGACTTATCAAATGCCCCGAGTACTTTCATGACACTTATGAACCATGTGCTAAGACATCTTATGGGGAAGTGTATCGTAGTGTACTTTGATGACATCTTGGTCTACCATGCCAACATGCTAAGTCACTGTGAACATCTCAAAGCAATCCCGAATATCCTCCGTGACAATAGATTATTCGGCAATTTAAAAAAATGTTACTTTTACCAGGAGAAAGTGGTATTCTTAAGCTATGTAGTCAGTGGAAGAGGTTTGCGATTCAATGATAAAAAGATTTAAGTAATTATCGAGTAGTCGACTCCTACTACTTGTGCTAATGTGAGAAGTTTCTAAGGACTAGCTTCATTTTACAAAAGATTTATCAAGAATTTCAATACCCTCGTTGCGCCACTTACTGAACTAACAAAGAAAAACATCGACTTCCGATGGGGAAAAAGGGAGGAGAGGAGCTTTGCCAAGGTAAAAGAAAGGTTAACCTCTGCTCCAGTGTTAGTACGACCCGACTTTGACAAAATTTTTGAGCTAGAATGTAACATATCAGGCATTGAAATATGTACTGTCCTAATGCAAGAAGGCTAACTAATTGCCTTCCACAGTAAAAAGCCCCGAGGACTGATATAAGGCAAGTGCACCAATTAGTTTTAATATAGCGGATATAAGTCCAAGTCGATCCCTTAGAGACCTCGAGTACTAATACTAACCTTAGCTCTATTATCTAACCGAAAAATTGTGATAAGTTAAATGAATTAAAAATACTAAAATTAACAACTAATCTAATTATGAGCATTGACTAAGTAATTTAAGAAGCAATAAAATTAAGAACAACTTCAAGAAGGCAAATAACGTATTTAGGAATTATTTCTCCTAGTGTTTAACATGTGATTGCTAAAAATATATCCAATTCCATCTTTATTATTCTTAACCGAAGTGATTCACAATTGAAGTTAACACCTTTCTCAAGCATATTAACCCTAATCCTAAATTATTTACCTGAATCTCTTCACTTAGTAATATAATTTAGAATCGGATTAATGTACAATGAATTCCTACACAAAAGGACAACTTTCTAGAAGAATCATGTATCTTATCTCTAAGTACACATGTTATTCTCTTCAATTATGTCAGGATCTCATTATTCATATGATTTCCTAATCATCATGCATAATATTATAGATTGATACCTTAGAAATATCAATTAACAATGAAAACACATAATTGAATCAAGAAAGATGGAACCATTATTGAAAATTATCAGTAAATCTAATAGTCACATGAAACCCTAGGTTCTATAATCCTAAATACCAAAATCTTAAGCTATCATGATGAAATTAAAAATGAATTGCAATAAAATCAAGAAGTAAAACATGTAAAACCCCTTTTGTCGATGAAAAATCTCTTCAATCTTGAAGTTGGGTGTTGCTTCTACCTTTTTCTCCTTCTTCTCTTCAAGCCTCTTCTCTTTTCTTTGTTAAAAAATTCTCTTCAAAACTCTTACAAGTCCTTATATAATGTATTATGAAGTTTCTTTTTTCATCACCAAACATAGTCTGGGACATAGTTGTGTCCCCAGGTTGTGTAACTTACTAACCTTAGCATAAAAATTATCCTGCATGGACATAGTTGTGTCCCATATTTTGTAACTTTCTAACAAAAAATTGTTACTTTTTCTTATTATTTATGTAACTTTAAAACTCATTTATTTGAACTCTAAATTGAGTGAAACTTAATTTATTTTCTTCGTTTTCAATCCGAGAATGCATTTAAACCTTGAAATGAAAATTTTACTCAATTAAGTATCAATTTCTTTAAAAAAAACAAAAAATATAAGGAAAATGCTATAAAATCACCATGTGAAATGTATTTAAAATAAGAGTTATCAAGGACCGTAGTTGAACTACTCCGTGTATAACTAGGAACTTTTGGCATTGATCTGAACAATATAAGTATGGCAACATTATTTATTGCCTAGAGAATTTTTCATATATACTGACCATGAATTGATAAGATACTTTCGAAGTCAGATCAAGTTGTCAAAGCGATAGGCGAGATGGGTTAAATTCCTTGAAAGATTCAATTTTGTAATAAAGTACAAGGAGGGAAAGAGCAACGTAGTTACAAATGCTCTTTCGAGGAGACATGCACTTTTATCAAAATTGCAGATCAGGCTGTTTGAGTTTATAAGTATTAAAGAACAGTACTCTGAGGATCCTTGCTTTAGAACCATAATTTCACGATGCGTTGACGAGAGAATAGTAGATGAGTATCATGTGGAGAATGGCTACTTGAGATCAAGTTAAGGCACTTCCAAAGTCAAATCAAGTTGTCGAAGTGGCAGGTGAGATGGGTTAAATTCCCTAAAGGATTTGATTGTGTAATAAAGTACAAGGAGGGAAAGGGCAACATAATTGTAGATACTCTTTCGAGGAGACATGCGCTTTTATCAGAATTGCAAATTAGGCTGCTTGAGTTTGTAAGTATTAAAGAACAGTACTTCGAGGATCCTCACTTTAGACCCATAATTTCACGATGCGTTAATGAGAAGACAGTGGACGAGTATCATGTGGAGGATGGCTACTTGTTCCAAGGCAAAAAATTATGCCTACCGACTTATTTACTGAGAGAGCTACTAGTCAGGGAAGCCCACAGTGGAGGTCTCTCTGAACATTTTATGGAAAAGAGGACCTATGAATTAATAAATGGCTAATTCTTTTGACCAAAAATGAGGAACGATGTGCATCAAGTTATCAAAAGTTGTGCTGTATACAAGAAGGCTAAGTATCAAGCCGAGCAAGGGAAAGCAATGCCCTAACCTATTCCAATGAGGACGTGGACTGAATTGAGCATGGACTTTCTTCTCGGACTGTCGCGAACTGCTCGAGGTAAAGATTCTGTAATGGTCGTCGTGGATTGGTTCAATAAGATGGCACACTTTATACCCTACACCAAGACTAATGACGCTTCGGCTATTGCTTCTTTTTTCTTGCAGGAGATTATGCAAATATACGGCGTGCCGAGAAGTGTAGTCTTCAACAAAAACCCGAAGTTCTCAAGCCATTTCTGGAGAACTCTGTGGTGTCGACTGGGAACCAATTACCCTTCAGTACCTTATGTCACCCTAAAACTGACAGCCAAACAGAAGTGGTTAATCGTACTTTAGGGTCACTGCTCCGAGCTACAATAAGCAAGAACTTGGCTAATTAAGACATCTGCCTACCAATGGTCGAGTTCATCTATAATCGAACAGTATATGACACCACTAAGCAAACTCCCTTTGAGGTAATCTATGGGTTCAATCCTAAGTTGCCATTTGATTACACCCCTGTACCAATACCCGTGTAAGCCCCACAACCAATCACTCAAGGTTTTGATCGGTTGAAAGATCCGATCAAGCCTAAATTATAAACTATTGAGAAAAATATTAGTAAAAATGACCCCGTAAACGTGAATTTAAGAAAATAAGTAATAAAATAGGAGACTATAAAATTTTCAAATTTTAAGCATAATAATTGCTAATTACTGAAAAGGCAAAAAGTGTAATCTAATAACTAATAACTAATAACTAATAAATTACTAGAGATAGATTATATGTATACTAAAAATAATAGAATGACTTAAATAATATTTGAGAATATTTATTTGTACTATATATGAATTTACATGTAAATATAAATACACGTAATTACTTAAAATACGTGAAATGTGCTAAAATAATACTAAATGCTCAAAGAAAATTCATAATTAATTAAGGAAAAATCAAGAAAAATCATGAATCATCCAGAATTAGGTCGTGGCAGCTGGGAAAAATAAGAAAAAATTCGGCCAATTAAATTAAGACAACACAAAAGCCAAAAAATAAGAGATAAAGCAATTGTCTTGTCCCATTTAATGCACAATAAATCCCCTAAAGCCCTATAAATAGCAGGAAAAATTAAAAAGCTCATTTGGACAGTTACAAATCAGAGAAAATTTGGGAGATGCAAAAATTGAGAGAAAAATTCGAGTTAGAAAAAAAAAAAAAACTGTGCAGTTAGGGCTTTTAAAGGGAACCCCCACTAGATGAGCAGCTGGAAGTGGACGGCCACCACTACCACACGGTGGTGGTAGTGCCCAGGCCGGCCGACAAGGCCACGGCGGCCTGCGGTGGCCGGAGCTACCCAAATCGGTGAGTTCGATTTCCAGCCCGATTCTTGTATAATTTTGTAAAAATAGTAAATATTATTACAAAATTATGAATTTTGTTATTCTGAAATATTTTTGTATGTAGTTTGTAGGAAAAATATTATTTTGATGAAAACATGCCCCGTAATATATGGTTCTTAAGAAATAATGCAAAACCGAGCATGTTTCGGTTTAGAAATAAATGACCTTAGGAGTGTAGTTTTGAGCCCAAAATTTTTGTGTAGATTACTTAGATGATATAGAACAGTGCTATGAAGCCCGTTTTCAAAAATTAATTTTTGAAATTTTTAGATAATTTTTAGGCCCTAAAATGAGGTATGAAATGGGTAATTTAAGGTTAATTAAAAGTAATTAAATTGTTAATTACTGACTTAGTGAATAAGTAGATGTTTTAGGATGTGGAAATCTGATAGAGTATGATACTTGTAGCATTTAACGTATTAGATGTAATTATTAGGTTAATTATGTAATAAATGATTAATAGGGAAAAATAGGTAACTTTAAGTTAATTTTGTAAATTAGGGAAATTAGGAGTAAAATCTGATTTAGGATGAATTTAGATATTTTGAAGTGATAATTGATGTTTAGGGATGGTAATTAAATGATAGAAATGTTAGAAATGCATTATGTATATAATAGGCAATAATGCATAATATGAAATTTTTGGAAATATACTAAATAGAAAATATTAGAATAAAAATTAATATTATGATAATAATAAAAATATACAATAAATCTGATGGGAAACTTGAATTTATGTAATTATATGAAAAATATAAAAATTTATCACATTAAGAGTGAATTCGATACACTAATACGGATTTAAGTGTACCGAGTAAAATAAATACTGATTAAGTGTAATGATGGTATTTAGGAGATCGGGAAGTAATGTGATTAATTTCACATTATGGGTTGAAACGAATTTCTAGGGTTGGAATATAAAACACTACTTAGAAATCAAACTAGAACCTAATTTAGAAATCGATGCGGAAACCGAACCCGAACCTAACCCCAACCTTAGAATAATTATAAAAGACCTAAGACCTGGATAATTAAGTATATTAAACCTTAACCAACACATAACAATAAGCGTTATAGGATAAAATGAACTTATAAAAGTTATATGAAAAGCTGAAACCACGTTTGTGTTATAGGGATGATTGGCGATGGCCTAAGCAAATTGGACCTCGAGTGAGTGAGCGAGGAGTCGAGGTAAGTTGGGATTAATATAATGCTGTATTTTGGAGGCTTGAGATTATACTTGGTTGTGCTTGTTAGATAGTTGAATGTATGCATATGCTTGATTATGGGTGATGCTATGACTCTGTTTGTTGCTCTAGCACGTATTGTATGAATTGTATTAAAGGATTGATCACTCTAAACTGGACTTAATTAAATATCCGACCAGTAATCATAATCGGACATGCATGGCAACCCGTTAGGAGAACTTAGGACTCTCCGGCCAAATACCGACCCCTTTAGAAGGGATAGCACAGGATTGCAAAATGGTCCCTTCTTCATCCTCAGTCGAACTAAGTGACAGGAGAGGAGGTTGCGGCGAAGGTGAAGGCAGTGGTTCGAAGGTAGTCACGGGAAAAGCAAGGTCTCCATTACACAAGCCTGAATTTGGTCGTGAGCTGTTACATTAACGACAACTCCTCAACCTGGATTAGAGCGGGCGCAATTTCTCTAATCTCACGACGGGCCGGACAACGTCGTGCGATGGCATTTGCTTGCACATGCATTGCACCTAATAAGTGATTGAAAACCTTATTGTGTGTATGGTATAGTTTTAAGTCCTCTATCCCTACTTACTGAGCTGTGGTTGCTCACATCCCTATAGATGTCGTATAGGTGCTGGCTAAGAAGCGGCAAACAACTACTCTAAAGCTAGCAACTGCTGGATCTTAGGAAGTGAGGAAAAATATTGAAAAATAAACACAAAATTTTAAGGTTTAAGTTTTTATTTTAGAATTATTTTTCATTTCCGAATGATGTAATAACTAAGGAATATACTATAGAGAAATATTGTAAACTTTAACTGTAATAACTGAATGATAACATATATATATAATTCCTCACTTTTATAGGTAAATGATTTATTTAAATTATAAACTGTTTACTTTAAAGCGGGTTAGTTATGGACGCCTTGTGTAGATCAGGTCTAAGATAGCGGTTGTGAGGCCAACTTCTATCTTAGGGTAGTTTACACGGCGGGGCTGTTACGACTCTGCCGTTTCGGGGCGTGACAACCCGCACAAGAGAACCTTAATGCAATGGCCAGAGTACAATCCCTTCAACACATCTATGACAAGGTCACTCAGTATATCGATCGAACTGCCAGAAGAATGTAAGAAAAGACCAAGGGTAGAATGGTTAAGCGATTTCAACCGGTAGACTTGGTGTGGTTGCACCTCAGCAAGGAGCGGTTTTTAAACAAGAGGAGAAACAAATTCTCTGTAAGAGCATAAAGGCCTTTCAAAATCCTCTAGAAGATCATTGACAATGCCTATAGGTTGGAATTACCCGAAGACTAGAGTTTCTAATGCCTTCAATATTATCGACCTTAGTCTGTATCACCCTGATGGAGAATTAAGAGAACACCATTCAAATTTGATCCCAAATCCAAAACAACCCGAAGAGAATGATGGGAATCAGGTTACTGGACCTCTGACTCGCAGTCAAGCCCGATGACTAAAGGGGCTAGCACAACAAATCCTTCTATTCTAACCAACTCTTGCTAAGACCGAATACTTCCTTATCAAGTTACCCTTCGTGCCGAGTCGTATGATTACCCATTTTTCTATAGTATACCGAGTTGATGATTACTCTCTAGCATTGAGCTAACTAATTACTCGACATATTCCTTACCGAGAAGCCAAGAGAGAGAGTCTGATTGACTAAGTCATCCCTACTCGGACAAGCTATCTGTTCGTACTTTTTGTCTGCATATTCTAATGACCTCGCCAATGCAACATTGCTACGTATACAGTATCATGTGCAGAATCCATTGCATCAATAATTATTTTTCTTACATATTTATTTTTATCTTTTTATATCTTGTACATTACTTCCTTAAGAAATGCCCTTTTTGTCTTTTCCTTTATAGCCAAGTTACCCTAACTTATAAGTATAAATACCTTTATACTTGTAACGGAGAGCTAATCATTCTTAATACACTTTTGAGTACTTTTCTTCCTTACATAAACACTATTTATTTACTCTTGGCATCACTCTTATCCTTTCCCTTAAGTAAGGTTAGGTGGCGAGTAATCTCACCGGACCAATTCATGCATCATATCGAATTGTGCCGTGAGTCCACGGAAGTTCAATCGGTACGTCATATCCTTTGAAACTGTTTGTGGGTTTTGCTTATTGTTTCATTCTTCGTTTTTGTCCTTTTGCACTTTTCCCCATTAATCCTTTTCGAGCTTTCTACAAGCTCGAACCCATCTAGCAACTAACCTTATCTGTTCTTAGTCACGGTTCGCAATAACATGTTACAAAAGTGTAATTTCGTATTAGATTATATAATTTTCTAAAACCTATTAAAGAGTCAATTAATCTTACTAATGTGTACATTTTTCATCAAAACTTATAAATATGAGTAATGCATTTCAAAGTTCATTAAATTAAACTTCCACTTATGTGTAGTGTCCATTTTTTTTCTCTACTTCATGTTTTATTAAATACTAAAATGTACTCATTTGAGTTGTGTGTACACAAAATAAAATCAATGATTCAGTGAAGTTTAAAACATAAAAGAAAATTAGTTTAACCAAAAAAAGGACAACAAAGACATCAAAGTATGGCTCCCCATTTCAATATTATAGATACAATAGATATAGATATTAATTTAATATACATTCAAATGTTGAGAAAGTATGGAATTGATCTAATATTCCTTTTTGCTAAACAAAAATAACTAATATATTACTAGATGCAATGTATATAGTTATGGTAAATACTTAGTAGTAAAAGCCCTCTCATGATAAAACTCCTATAATGAAAATAAAGTTAGCCTAATGAATACTTAAAATGAATGTTAATATAGTGAAAATCATTATTAATATAGTGAAATAAGCCTTGCATTAAGGAAATGAGTCATGATGAAACAATTAAAACCGTCCCTATCATAAAAAGGTTTTTATGTGGTGAAATGAACCTTGTAGTAAGGATTTAAGCCTTCATATAGTGAAAAAGATAATTCTTACATACGGTGAGAACATCGATAGTATGGCGAAATAAGCAATACTTATTGGAAATAAGATCTAATATTGCAAAATTGATGTTAGTACTATGGAATGACTCATATTTTAAGGAAATAAGCCATAAATTAGTGAAAATGTGTTATTGTAGTGAAATAAGCTTTTCTTCAAGGAATGAGCATTAAAATACTAAAAACAATGTTGGTAAAGTTAAATAAGCCTTAATTGAAGGGAATATGCCATGAAATAGTGAAATAATAGAAGTCTTATCTTTGGTGAAAAAGACTCTAAGGATGGTGAAATAAGCCTTATATAGAGGAAATAAGCTATCAAATAGTGAAATCATTTGTTAATATGGTGAAACAAGTGTTGCATTAAGGAAATAAGTCTTAAAATAGTGAAAATGGTGATAATTTAGTGAAATAAACCTTGCCTTGAAGAAATGAGCTATAAAATGGTAAAAGTGGTATTGATATGGTGAAAAAATATATTCTTATAATGAAATAAGCTTTATTTTAAGAAAATGAGTTTAGAAATAATGATAATGATACTAGTATAGTAAAAAGAGCTTTACTTCAAAAAACTAAGCTTTCATACGATAAATAGTAAAATCTCTCCCTATAATAAAGAGGGTGATAGTGTAATGATTATAGTCTTATTTTGAAAAAATAGCCCTTCAAATAGCGAAAACAGCATTACTATGGTGAAATAATCTAAGCTTTAAGAACATGAGCCTTGAATGGTGAAAATAGTATTTGTTTAATGAAATGACCCTAGATTTAAGGAAATAAGTTTTGTAATGATCCTAAAAACTAACTCATTTCACCATATTATATCATTTTAACTATTAAAAGGTTATTATCACCATTTTAAGGGTTATTTTTCCAATGGATGGCTGATTTTACTATAGAAACATCAGTTGACCATTATAATGCACATTACTTTAAAAGAAAGCCCATTACAATGCAATAAAAGCAACCTTATTTTAATGAAATGTACTTGTAATAGTATTATACAACTATAAACTCCTCTCATGTTGATGAAAGTGTTGGTTTAATGAAATGAGTTTTACGTGGAAGAAATAAATCTTCGCAAAGTTATTAGTGTAGTGAAACAAGCTTTACATAGAGGAAATGGGCTTGAAATTATTAAAATCGTAAAAATTGTTCCTAAGTAAAAATAGTATCTATGTAGTTAAATGAGCATTATATCAATGAATCAAGCATTTATATGGTGAAATTGTAAAACCAATTCTTATGGTGAAAAGGGTGATAACAATGTAAAATAAACTTCACTTATTGAAAGAAGTCTTCAAGTAGTGAAAACAATATTTATATAGTAAAATAAGTGTTATTTTGAGGAAATAAGTCATAAAATAATTAAAATGTTTTATTATAGTGAAATAAGGGAATGAGCATTTAAATGATGAAAAAAAGTGTTAGTGTAATTCAATAAACCTTAATTGAAGGAAATGAGCCATAATTTAATGAAATAATAAAAGTTATGTTTTTGGTGAAAAAGGTATATGTACGGTGAAATGAGCCTTATATAGAAAAAATGAATCATTAAATGATAAAAACAATTATTAATATGATGTAGCAAGTTTTGCATCATGAAAGGAAGTCTTAAAATGATGAAAATGGTAATAATGAGGTGAGATAAACTTTTGTTGAACAAAATAGATTATAAAATGGTGAAAACCATACTAATATGCAAAAAAAAAAAAGTGTTTGTATGGTGAAATAAGCTTTGCTTAAAGGAAATGAACTTAGAAATGATAATAATGGAATTATCATGGTAATATGAGCTTTAATGTGAAGAACTCAAACTTCATTTGGAGAAATATTGAAATCCCTCCCTATTATGAAAAGAATAATAGTGTGGTAATTTTGTCTATGTTTCAGAGAATTAGGTCTTCAAATGATGAAAATAGCATTATTGTGGTAAAACAATGCAAGGTTTGTCGAAATGAGCATTGAATAGTGAAGATACATTTGTTTGATGAAGTAATACTAAATTCAAGGAAATAGGTTTCCAATTGATCCTTGAAATAGGGTTCATTTCACCATAGTAGATGCATTTTTTCTATTAAGAGGTCAGTTTTCACTATTTTAAAAGTAATTTTCCCAATAGATAGCTCATTTCATCGTAAAAGCATCGATTTCACCATTTTAATGCTTATAACTTTACAACAAGGTTTATTTCCATGATAGCCGCATATTGATAAAGTAAAGGCTTATTTCTTCAAAGTAAGCCTTATCTCACCAAAATAATGTAATTTTCACTATTTGAAAGTTCATTTACCTAATGAAAGAGTCATTTTGACACAAAAATACTAATTTCTCTAATTGAAACTTCAGATGCTAAAAATAAGGGAAATTTCACTGTAATAAGTGCATTTTCATTATTCAAAAGCTAATTTATTTAAAGTAAGCATTATTTCTCCAATATAATGTGGTTTTCATCACTTGAATAGTCATTTTCCCTATGAAAAGCTAATTTTACCAAGCTAATGTTGATTTGATCATATCAATGCTTATTTCCTTAAATCAAGTTGCATTTTACTATTATAGGTGCATTTTTACCATTGAAAAGTTTTATTTTTTCAAAGTAAGTCTTATTTTACCATACCATTAAAATTTTTATTATTTTAAGCTTATTTCCACAATGGATGATTCATTTCACCATAGTAAAACCAATATCACCATTTCAATGCTTATTTTCTTGAAATAAGTTTTACATTACCATATTAGATACATTTCTACCATTTTAAGGTTTATTTCACTATAGTAATTTCTATAATGGTAAGTCTTATTTTTTTCCAAATATTAAAGCAATTCCAATGTCTTATCAAATTCTTATTAAGTATACATAATTAATTGTTTTATGTTCATTTTTTTTCTACATATATAAAATATGAAAATGAGAAAAAAAAAAACTATAAAAGGCTCATTTCCTCAAATACATTATTCAAAATTCTTTTTGCACTTCACATTCAATTTTTTCCATCCTTATATTTGAATACTATGACATCATTATTAAAATTCCATAACTCTCATTCAAACCTTATTTTTCATTTACATATTGAAATAATTCCAATATCCTATTAAATGGTTACTAAGTATAAAATTATCAATTAGTCTCGTAAATTTATTAAAATTAATATTAATAAATGTCAATCTTTTTATATCCCTAATTTTCTCTATATATAATATTGAAAAATGAGAAGCAACTTTAGATCTAGTAAAGTTTTCCATATATTCCATCTATAAAATTCCAAATCTATTACAATTTTTATATAGTCATTTTACTTGTTTATTATAATTGAGTTTTTTTTTTTGGTAATTTCTACGTTATGCAATTTTTTTTTTATG
Source organism: Lumnitzera littorea (assembly GCA_024138015.1). Classification (NCBI taxonomy): domain Eukaryota; kingdom Viridiplantae; phylum Streptophyta; class Magnoliopsida; order Myrtales; family Combretaceae; genus Lumnitzera; species Lumnitzera littorea. The sequence continues at coordinate 89,581,914 of JAMXBB010000003.1, forward strand.
CTTAATGAAAATTTATTAATCAAATTTATCTCAAAAATCACATTAGATTCATTACTAATGTTTAATAAATGTCATTGTATTCATGTATTTATATGAAACATTTATTTAATACCAATTTTCTTTTCTAATCAGTGTTTCTTACCAAAGAATTGTTATTTTACATAAACATTTTAAATCTAAAATATTAATTGAATAATATCTTTATATGTATATGTTAGAGGGTTTGGTTAATTTAGATTCACAATTGATATTGATGATGACCGAAATATCAATTATTTAATTTGAGCATACATATCATATATATCATCAACTAGTTTTTATTAGGACACAAACTTTTCATATGTCTTTACATCTTCATAAAAAATAAAAGTACTAGGCAAATTTCAATAAGCCCTTAAAACCATTTAACTTTATCAATCACTAATATTCCAATTAATCATTAAATGTTATTGGTGTAAATAGATAGTATTTAATATACTTAAATTCGAAAATGGTCCATAATCCATAAGATTTTATCCATGATTAATGTAGTACTATTATTATCCATTATAATTATTACCAGTACCTACATTAGTTTATTATTTTTCCGTATTGTTAAAAAAAAAAAAAACATTTGTATGAATATATGTATAATTTATCTCATTAGTTTATTAATTGGAAATTAATTAAAAGTAAAATATTTGTAATATTTGGTTTTGAACTTATTGGAAACGTAAATTATGTAATTTTTAACTTTTCATAATACTTTTCGTTTCATTGTGGTGTTTCTCCTTTTTTTTTTTTTTCATTCACGCATTGTGTGAAAGTTTCATATATACAAATAATTTTGTTGTTTTTACATTAATACAAATTCATCACAGTAATTTAAACTTTATTTTATTGATCAAGATATATCCAACAAAAAATCTAGCAAATTTTCCACATACTAATTCACTTTTATCTCTATTTAATTTAAATATATCCTTAATTCATAGATTGAAAAAGAATTTGGCTTTATCTATACATCAATGTAGTAGTATTGTTTTCTTCTGTTATTAAATTACTAATTATTAATCGTCTTTATTAATTTATTATTTTTCTAAGTTGTTAAAAAATATTGCTATATTTGTATCTATTATTTATCTCATTAGTTTAGTGATTGAAAATTACTTGTAAGCAAAATTTTTGCACTATTTGGTTCTTGATATACTATAATCATGCATTTTGTAATTATGATCTTTTTGCACCAATTGTTTTTTTAATGTGAATTTTTTCTTTTTTTTTTAATTTCTTTTGCATATTGTATGGGAGTTTAGGATATACAATCAATTTTATAATTTTTATATCAACCAAAATTTGTGAGAGTAATATAAATTTTATTTTATTAATCAAGGTATATCCAATAAAAAGTTTAGCAAATTTTGTATAAACTAATTAACTTTTACGTCAATTTAATTTACATCTATGCTTAAGTTGTGAATTTAGTTGTTAAAGAGATTAATATAAAGATAGCACGAATCAAATGAAGAAGAATTCAGTTTTATCTCTGAATAAATGTCACACTATTATTTTCATCTTTTATTATTATGCCACTAATTATTAATTATCTCCATATTAGTTTATTATTTTATCAATGTTGTAAAAAAAAATTACTATATACGTATCTATTATTTATCTCATTACATTATTAATTAGATCCTAATTACATGCAAAATTTTTGTGCCATTCAATTTTTTACGTATTATAACCATATATTTTATAATTGTGAACTTTTTGCACGAATTTTTATTTCAATGTGATTTTTTTTTAAATTTTTCTCACATTATGTAGAAGTTGATATACTAAGAATTGTTAAACTATAGAATATACAATGAGGCCTTTACATAGTCCTTATTCCTTCATTCGTTTGGTACTAAAAAACCAAGCTATTTTGGTATTATTTGACTATATCACAGATTAACAAATGGAAATATTATCTTTAATGCAAACTAATTGGTAAAAATACTATCATATATATTTTGTATTGTCTAATAATGCACCATATGAGCCTAAGATAATTTGTAATTTTATAATTGTACTATCATTATATATATTCATGTCTTATAGAAATTGATTTTTTTTTTTAATGATAAAGGTAAAAGCTAGTAGCCTTGTATAACTTTCTAATAATTCATAACTAAGAAATGCCAATCTCAAAAAGGGGAACAATACAATTTTTTTCTTATTAATACTAAAGAAATGGGTTACAATACCATGTATGAAGGAAGGTATCAAATGAATGCTACACCAACTCTAATTATCCGGTAACAAATAAATTAAACATCATGAAATTTTTGAAATTTATAACTGATTTGTTAAGTGAGTCAAAAATCAATAAAATATAAATCCTATCAGAATTAAATGGACTACGGGATTAAATTAACTCACCAAATAAAAATTATGAAATAAGCATAACACTACATCCAATTTTCTTGATAGGAATAGTTTTTTGTTTTTTTTTTTTTCCCAAGAACTCAATAGAAATAGTTGAATTTCATAAAAAGATGACAATTTTTTAACGATTTGGTGAAGGAAATCAACCAAGTTTGATGATTTTAAAGGCATGATCATAGATGAAAAGAATGAAAAAAAAAAAAAAAAAACTAAAGGATAAGAGCAAATGAAAAACTTATTAATGATAAAAAGATTATCATGGCATTGGATGGTAGGGGAGAGTAAATGGATAGTAAGCAAGAAGATGAACAACAAGATATAAAGGATGAAAATAGAAAACGTTAAACAAAGTAATGAAAAAAAAAAAAAAAAAAGAACATGTGAAATAGGAGAGAAAGAACGTACAAAATTAAAGATGTTTTACCTAGGTGGTAGGTTAATTCATATAATAAAATTAAATGGCTAGGATCCATCCTAAAAAAAATTAATGGACAGCTTGGCATAAGGAAGGTCACTTGGCTACATACGGTCCGATACGACATGGACTAAGTTGTAGCATAAATCGTAGCCAAAGGGCACTCCACTGCTACTGGAATTTCACTTTCTTTAGCTTTTGAAAGAAGCTTGGATGAAAAACCTCTTGCAAATGGATACTCCATAACTTGAATACAATAACCGAACAATTGGCAATTATCGAAGGCGGTTTCCAACCTTAAATTGCAAAAATTCTTTTAATGTGCAGTGCCATGATGGTTATCTAAGGCAGTTTTCCACTTTCTTTGTGAGCACATGTCGTAACTGAATGCAAACTACCAAAAAACACCGTTAGGAAACTTCCAAGAAGTAAAAAAAAGAGGAATCTTGCACTTTTGTATTCTTATGTTAGACAACATAATAAGATCGGTTGTAGATATCATGAAAAGAGTTGGTTATTCTTACGAAAGAAATCTGAGTCACTTTCATGGTGACACCATGGTATTTACATGACGGTTTTCAACTTTTACAGCAATAAAATGTTTTAAAGGAGGGAGAAACTATCCTACACAGCCATAAATTCAAATGAAGATATCTAACCATGACAAATAGAATACTCACGAGCATACAAATTTAAGGTAAAGAGGAAAAAGAAATCCTTACGGCTAAAATAATCCAGCAAGTTATGAAGAAATGCATCGAAATCTATAGATAGGAAACAAAGAAAATCAATAAACGAAAAGAACATCTCTTTAGCAGATCTCTAAGTAATATCGAGAATCATGGAAATAAATTACACGTTCCCACAAACGGCACCAATCGTTAATAAGTGATTTTCGTCTCAATGCGTGGATACCTGTAAAATGAGAAAACAACTATAAGGAGGATAGGTGCCGTCTATAGGAATTGAATCCATGACCACATGGTTAAAAGCCACATAGGTTACATGAAAAGAATGTCAACATTAAAGATTGTCACTTATCAACATACACTAACATGAAAATCACTTGTCAACATTAAAGATTATCGAAGAATGTCATCCTCTGATTTGTATTAAATATTCTTCCAATAAGCAATGTGTAAGCCCTAAAGTTAAGTCAAAAAACCGTAGAATTGAACTTAGAGCACAAGATTTAGGGCAATCGGTTAAAGGATCCGATCAAACCCGAATTATAAACTATGGAGAGAGATATTAGTAAAAATGATACTGTAAATTTGAATTTAAGAAAATAAGTAATAAAATAGGAGACTATAAAATTTTCAAATTTTAAGTATAATAATTGCTAATTATCGAAAAGGTGAAAAGTATAATCAAATAACTAATAAATCACTAGAGATAGATTATATGTATACTAAAAATTATAGAATGACCTAAATAATAATTAGGAATGTTCATATGTACCCCACATGTATTTACGTGTAGATAAAAATACGTGAAATTACCTAAATTGGCCAAAAACTTAGTAAATAATTAAATAAAAGTATTAATTAATTATGGAAAAATCAGAAAAAAAAAATTAGAAGGGTATGTAATGATGTAAATCTAGTCGTGACAAGTCAGGATCTGAAAAAGAAAAATTATCCAATTAGAATTAAGCAACACAAAAGCCAAAAATCAAGGAAATGAGGTAATGTCATGTCTAATTAATGCATATTAGTTACCAAAAACATCTATAAATAGGAAAAAAATTCAGAGAACTCCTTTGGACAGTTTGGAATCAGAGAAAAATAGGGAACTTAAAAAATTTGAGAGAAAATCCAGAAAAAAAAAAAAAAGGAAAGGAAACTGTACAGTTAAGGTTAGTGAGCCAAACCCATACCTCACCACCACTTGGGATCAAGCCACCACCACCACCACCACCCCAGTCCAGACCCACCGTCTAAGCCGGCTGACACACTTGGACCAGAGTTGGACGGCTAAAAAGCATCGAACCGGTGAGTTCCTTATTTGCCCCGATTTTGTATAATTTCGTAAAATTAGTTATTTTGCCCAAAAAATTATGAAACTTGTTATTCTGAGGTTTTATTGTATGTAGTTTAGGGGAAAATAGTGATTTAGTTTAATCACGTCTGAAAATATAGGGTTCTTAACAAATTGAACAAAATCGAGCATGATTAGAATTAGAAATAAATAGGCTTAGGAGTGTAATTTAGAGCTCAAATTTTTTTTTGTAGAATGCATATGTGATATAGAACAGTGCTTTGAAGCCATTTTTTTTAAATTAATTTTCAAAATTTTTAAGTTAATTTTTAGCCCTAAAATGATGGAAAAATTGGGTAATTTTTGGTTAATTAGGTGATTAAAATACTAATTATTGATTTAGATAGTAATTAGATGTTTAGGGACGTTAATCTCTGATGTGGAAACCTAATCCTAGCCTTTGAAGTATTAAGTATAGTTAATTTAGGAAATTAGGTAGTTATTGCAAGAAATTAATAATATGTGAAATTGAAAATTAATAAATCTAAAAAATTAGGGTTATTTAGATAATATTATAATAAAAAATTAGAATAATACTAAATCTAAAATAAAATTTAATTTTAGGTAAATGTATAAAAATATAAGATTTTTTCACATTAGGAATAAATCCGATACCTCAATTAGGAATAGCGTGTACTGAACAGTTTAGAATACTAAATTAAGACCCAATAGGATATTTGAATACTCGAGCTTAATGTGATTAATTTCACATTAGGATTCGAGCATATTTAAGACTTAGGAATCAAAACTAGAATCTATTTTAGGGTTTGAATCTCGAAATAGGGTAAAAAGAATTATTAGTATATAATAGGTATACATGGAAAAAGGAGTTAAATTATAACTTAGAATGTGAATCCTTAAAGTATAAGTACTAAAAAGGCTTATTTGTATTATAGGACACTCAGAGACGAATCGACTTACAACTAAGTGATTGGGTGATTGAGAAATTCCAAGTAAGTTGAGTTATTACTTGTTGTAATAGAGTACTAGTTTTATGGTACTCGGAGACTTAGGATTGTATATGGTTGTGATTGTAAGTAGTTTACATATGCATTTGATGTATCTGAATTCATGCTGAAATTGTGATATGATGGATTATGTGTTATGATTGAATTGGTGTGAATTGTTTGAAAACCCTAAATGAAATTTAATCCTATTCGACTTTAATGACCAAAATGACATGCATTATAACCCGTTAGGAGATCATTAGGATTCTCCAACCAAATACCGACCCCTTCGAAAGGGATAGCGCAGGATTGCATAATGATCCCTTCTTTATCCTTAGTCGAATTAAGTGACAGGAAAGGAGATCGCGGCAAGGGTGAAGTCAATGGTTCGAAGGTAGTCGCGGGAGGAGCAAGGTCTCCATTGCACAAGCCTGGGTTTGGTTGTGAGCTACTGTATAACATGAAAACTCCTCAACCCGAATTAGAGCGGGTGAAATTTCTCTGATTTCACAACGGACCGGACTACGTTGTGCGATGACACTTAATTATTGCATTGCATGAAAATAATTGCTTGATAATCTTGTTTGTGCTTGTATGCATTCATGAGTTTCCAATTCAACTTACTGAGATGTAATTGCTCATACCCTTATAGATCCTTTTGCAGGTCCTGATTTCTGAACACTTCAAGTATTATGTCGCCCTACAATTACTCAGAGGTTAGTCCTTTTAAAGCCAGGGGTGTGAAGATCAATTTACTTAGTAATAATGTGTAGCTAGAGTATCCTTTGTAGTTAAGGATGAAAGACTGATAGTTATTATGTAAATTAGTGAACAGCTGTGAATATGTAGAATTTCTTGGGAAGTTCTGTAGACTTTACATATAATTATACATGTTTATTAGAAATTTGTAATATTTATCTTAATTGTAGTTAAACTTCTAATCAGACTGTTTACTTCAAAGCGAGGAGTCATCGACGCCTTGTGTAGATTATGTCTATGGTAGGCACTGTGAGGCCAGTTACTATTATAGAATGGTTTATACGGCAGGACTGTTGCGACTCTGCGGCTTCAGGGCGTAACAGAATGTGTTTGGAGCATTTATTGGGGTCATGAAGGGTTACATGAAAAGAATTCTCATATGCTTAGAATCAAATGGTAGAAAACAATGGCTCATTAAGATATAGTTGCGTCATTGGAATCTTAGCTTTGGAACTAGATTTGAAGACTGGCTTAAAAGATCATGATAGAAGATGGAATTTGGCCTTGATAAGGATGGTGCGACTCCCATTTCATTTAAAGCAAATATATGTGTGGCATATGATTTACTACCTCCAAACAAGCAAAGCTAATACATGGAATGCAATTCAATGAGATGGATAATTCACTTAGAAAGGAATGTGTCATCTCAAACAAAGGAAGCTATCTATGAAAGAAGATCTCTTCAATATAATCAATGGAAGGTAATGCCACTCCAACTAGCTCTAAAATGACGTACGTAATTAAACAATACCACAAGTATGCATACAGAGATGTATAGAAATAATAAATTTGTCGCCCTAGTGCTAGGCTTATATCATTCAATTCATCAACAAAATGAAGTTTCCAACTATGTGAACATACTTAGTAATAACGCAACTCTTTGCAGCGCTTGTGCATTAACTAACGACCTAGTTATTCAAATTATATACAACATTACCAAATGAAATATTCCTAAAGTTACAAATTTCTATAAATGCTTTGGTGACTTTATTTTCTCTACAAAGCGTCGTGGAAAGAAGAGAATAGCTAATAAAAGTCAGATTGTCGATCCCATGCCATGAATATAAGATAGTATTCTCAAGGCAATTGAATAATTGTAAGTAATCAGAAAAAGCATCTATTCCATCAATATTGCAAGAAATCCAATAGTAAATTCAATATCCAATATGTCTACATAGTGGTTGAAGGAACATATAGAAATGCCCAAAACTACCTTTTGACTATGTCTAAGGGATTTTTGTCAAGAGGCAAAATATAGAGGGGTATTTTGGTAATTGGGATTTTAAACCTAATTTAATGCCATGGATCGATATTTTGGGCTAGTGACAGAACTTTGGAAATCAGCTCAATTATGGATCTTTTAGGGAGATCTAGCTTGATAGTCTCAGAACGGGGACTCCTAGACTAGATTTTATGCTCTCAGTCTTAACTTAGTCATCTTGCACGTGAAAAAATAGACTCGAAAGCGGCTTTTTTTTTTTTTGTTCATTTAGGTTTCATTTAGCTTTAATGGGCCTTAAGGGAGTTAATCTGTACTCCAGACTAATTTACAATAATAATGGGCTTCCATTAATTATCATAAGCCCTTCAATAGACCTAAGCCCATATCCAAGCCCATAAAGACTAAAGGATGGGATAAGCTTCAATAATAAACCTAAATCTCAACCATTCATCTTAAACTATTTAATGGATAAGATTGACCTCCCTCTATAAATAGGAGGCTTCTCTTCACATTTGATTGATTTAGAGCATTAGCAAACTTGAGAAAAACATTGAAGTTTTGCTAAAATTACTCCACAAAAGATCAAGCAAGCAACTTCACTAAGAACGAATCAAAAACACCGAGTTCAATCTACTATCATACGTGAGCATTTGAGATACTAAGTTTACCTGTTCTTCCTCCCATGCCTCTTCTAAATGGCATTCCTCCACTTGTCATCAGTTTAAGACATCTCCTAGTTCTACCAACACGCCTCTTTCATGTAATCAACCGACTATAGCAACCCCACCATACAACTATATAATTTGGTACAAGCATAATCTAAGCTAGATTCATCTTTATTCATGGATTTAACTTCATTGGTTTATTTATTTTCCCTAAAAGAAAACCAAAGTAATATCACCCTTCAACAATTTTCTTGGCTCATATTTTTTACTTACTAATGAAAATTGCTTTCCAATACTAAATTATGATATATCATGTGCAACTTTTAGCTTAATGTGCCAAAAGTTACTTAAATTACAACATCTTGAAGCTATTTTGGTCATCTACCAAAATATCCATTATGATTTTTATTATTATGTTAGGAAGGGTATCCTTCAAGTTCTATAACGAGACTAGCTGCTAAATTTTTTAATATTATATGCCTAAATAACCTTATATATACATAATATTTATATATATTATACATATAAATATGTAAAGTTATAATATTTTCATTAATATTCACTTATATACTAACATAACATAACATAACATATATACCTACATATACATGGCTACTTCAACAAATATATGAAGTATTTTAATATTTTATAAGCATATATATAGTATATCCAAATCTATAAGTGTGAGATACTAATCTTCAACCTACTACTTAGGACTTGAGACAATAATTACTTTTACTACATGTAAGACATAGAAAGCATAGTTGAGGAAAATAATGAAATGACCCTACTAAGGAAAGTTTGAGAAATGAGTCTAGTTATGTAACAAGACTTGAACCGTTTAATATTGATTTAGGTTAGGGCATTTGAAACAATTTATGTTCGGTAATTATTAGAAACTCTAAATTTAAATTTCAAATGACCATGAAACTTTAAAAATAAATTATTTAACTTATAAAAATAATTTTGAGAGTCAAATAATACATAGTATAATGATATATAATTACGCTACAAATATTATATGTACCTAATATGTAAATATATTAATATAATATACTAAATAATCCCTAAAATTATAATAAATTAAGGAAAAATTATTTTAAAAAAATAGCAAACCCACTTGGAATAGGTATGGCACACTTCTAGACACATGGGAAAAATATGTAGATGAGTTGTCCAATTGAATATCATTTAATTTATCATAAGGACACCTAATATACTAACAAAGGACACTTGGAAAACTCCATTTGCTTTTCCATCGCCTAAATCTTTATAAGAAGAGTTGTAAAATTGAACTTCAGTCATTTTGGAAGATTAAAATATAGGAAATTCTCTCAAACATATCAATTTAATATTTTTACAAAATTTAGCAAAAACAGTAGGAAATTAAGGAAAAATAAGTTTCCGATAGCAACCTACAACTTGACATTGCACTACCACCACCACATTACAAAGCCTGCGGTAACTACTTTGACTTACCACCCACCTTTGGCTAGAGCTTTGGCAACCAGGTGATATATTTATGTTATAAACTGTTTTATTTACTAAAAATACTAAACAATGTTAAAAAATTATGAAACTTGGTTTTTATAAGTATTTTTGGATGTAGAACCAAAATATCAAACTAGAATTTTAAAACTAGAAGTGCTTATATAGGTTCTTTAAGAAATTGCCATATTCTAATAAATTTTTAAAAATAGTAAGCGATGTTTTTTTGAGCTAATAATTTTTTGTAAACTATGTGTATAAAATTTATTAAATTTATTTTACACAATCTACCTTGTTTTTTATGTTGAAGAAATAATAGGGTTTTAATTAAATTTCTTTACGAATATGATTGTAATGATTTTTAAAGCTTAGTTATGATTTTAGAAGTATTCACTTTAAGTCTTATAATTTTATTGGTCATTTACCTAATTTTTAGCAAAATCGAGCTTAAACTCGATATTTCAAAAAATATTATAAATTGCATTATTTTAGTACTTTTCATGACCAGAATATAACAACCATAATTTATTGAGTATAATATATTTTCCGTAACTTTAATAGAGTTTGGATACTAAGTTTTATATGTTTTCCACCCTTTATGCATATTTGGTCAAATATGGCAATATAAGATAAAATTCGAACAATTAACATTAAAGCAAGAGGGGATCTTAGCTACTGTTATATCTAAAGTACCTTTTATTGGTCTTAGTTTAGTTTAGTTAAAACTATAAATATTATGAGCAAATATGGTATTATGGACAAATCAAAAGTTACCTCAGAGATTGAGTCAAAAGTTGTTATACTTAAGTGTTCTTGTGTAAGATAAACTTAGATGGATGAGTTAGGTGAAATGTTGGAGATACTTAATTGGTAAATTAGGATATAAGTTGAATAATATCTTATTAGAAGTTTTAAAGCTAGGTCAAATTAAAGCGTAATTCAAAAGCTAATTCAAAGACTAAGTCAGAGATAGTATGAAACAAACTTAAAACCTACAAGTTAATATCAAACTAGAATATATGTATGTATTTTAACCTTGGTAGTATTAATCTTTACTGGGTAAAGTAGCTAAAGAGGAGACCGTGTTAATGAGTAGTGTCAAAACATTCAACAGACCCAAGTAGATATTTTATGTGTCTCGAGTAGACTTATGTCTACTCTTAACTTTGCATGCTTAGTGTTGTTTTGGCTTGGTTGAACTTAGTTATGAGTTTGATGTGTTTCTTGATGAATCATATGGAGCTTCCTTTTATATCTATTGTTGATAGAATAATGATTATATCTATTATTAATTGAATGATGATCAAATATTGGACTCGATTGTTGTGGTTACGTTGATTGTTATTGATGTGACATTTGCTAGGATTCGTACTAACTTGGAATAGAATCTAGTAACTAACTTTACCTCTTAAGGTATTCATTTAAGCGAGCTTGATACTGAGGTCTTATAATTGATACGAATATTAAGTAAAGGCTAAGCTAATAAGTAATGAGTAAGCTTACTTAGATTTGTTAGGTTTACTTGGTGTGCGATTTGATGCATTCATGGCATGACACAAAAAAGACCTATAGATCAAGTTTTTATAAAACTAAGTTTATACTGGGCTAAGTTTTGAAATGAAAGCAAAGCTTAGTTTTAACAAGTAAACTATTTGACTTTTGAAAACTAAGTTTGCTAAGTAAACGCATTGATTTATAAAAGATGAGTTTTCGAGGATATAAACTTGCATTTCTAAACTACTTTAGGTGGTTTCTATCAGGTTAGGTTTTAAGGATCTTATTCCCAAGCAACTCCTTGTTGTCTCTTGGTTCTTGAACATTGAATCCAAATACCCAGGTCTGTCGACTAATTAGATGAGTGAGCTAGGCTTAGTTAGGATATTGATACCGATGCATGTTACGTACATGAGCATAGTACATGCTTGTCACATTTGCATTGCTCAGCTAGAAATAATAAGTTAATATATTGGGTTGTACAAAAACAAATTCTTTATTAAAAATGATTTTGAAAACCAAATATTTTAGATTCGAGAGCTAACCTAATAAACCTTAAACGAGTATCACCTTAACATTCCAAATTTAGTATTTAACTTCTAAAATGCCCTTCTAATTTATATTTACAAGAAAATAAAAAAATGAAAACTATATATATTTACAAAAATGAAGAAAGTTGAAAATCATTTGCAAAAGAGAAAAAAAAATTTTTTTACATGTTTTAAGTCGAATCGTAATTGCATACAAATGCTTACGTATTCATTGTTTAAAATTAAACTTCTATAGTTCATTGGCAAAACTTTATTGGGTAAGTTTATTTTAATTTTGAGAAGACATTTAGGTTTACATGCTTAATTCATTCACTTTAATTTAGTGGAGAAAAAAAAAAAAAAACTAGGGAAAGGGGTCCTAATTTTGAGTCATCATTTTTGAAAATTCTAAATTGGCCTTAATTTTGCAAAAAAATTATTATTGATTTTTTTTTTTAGAAAATATAGATACTTTTCTTAGTAATAAAGTAAAAGTTTTTTTTTCTTTTTTTTCATTTTATTTAAAAAGAGGAAAGGTAAAAAAAAAATAGAAAATTTCCAAAATAAATAAGATGAAAATAATACTAATAATGATGATGATGATGTGGATGATCTTACCTTAGCCTTATTTACAATCATCATTTTTTTTTTTTTGGATTTTCTTCAATGATAAACCAAAAATAAAATAAGAGAATTAAGAGGTAATGGACTTGGGCTGAATCTGGAGTTAGATGCGGATCAAAGGGTTGAGTTGACAATAGTTCGGGTCAAACTTCATATGACCAACCCGTGCATGGGCTGGAAGAGAGAGAAAGAAAAAGAGAGAGAGGAGGACAGCGGGGACGGGGGTCCTTGCGAGCATTTTGATGGCAATTTTAAGGGGTTTTCTATACTTTCATGAGAAAGTCATTGACAAAACTTAGATTGATGATAGTGCGATGGTTTGAACTGGTGGTTTTCGGTGGTGGTTGGTGTTAGGTAAAGAGATAAAGAAATTGCGTAGCTTGCTGTGGTGGTCATTGGGAAAGGATAAGGCATCGAGGTGAGGTTCTTGGTATGGGTGGTTTGTACTTAAAAGTAGTATTAGCTGGTGGTTAATGAGGTGGTTGTCCAGGCAGAGAAAGAAAGACCTCGCACAACCCACTGTGGTGGTCATTAAAGCTTGAAAGGGAGTTGGAATGGTGTTTTTAGGGATGGAAAATATAGTGGTGATAGCGGTTTATTTCAACAATGGGCAAGAGTGGTGTATCTTTAGAAAGAGAGAAGGTCACACAATTTTGAACTTTTAGATTGAGAAAGCTCGAAATTGATCTAATAAGATGTCTTTTGTGCATTGCTTGGTCTCTAGAATGAATCCCCACAAGACTATTTAGAGTGCTCAAGGTTTCAATAAGCAGGGAAAGTCATAATACGAGTAAATTTGCAAAAATCGAATTAATGGGTTTGATTCCTTTTGATTCAAAGTTCGACTAATTTAATTGCAAATCAACTTAAATCTTTGGTCAAATTGACTCTCTGGAGCTTCGTTCTTACTTAAAACGTTGATTTGGAAGCTTTGATTTTTATGTTGAAGCTTGATTTGAGCAATTCCAAATTAGAAGAAAATATGAAAATTTATGTTTTTCTTGAGTTTCTATTCTCATTTTAACTCTCCTAATGATTGAATTTGGACATGTTATTAGGTTCAATTCTTAGTATCCTAAGTCTTCTTTTGATTCTTACTTTTAATTTGACAAAATCTTATCAAACAGTAGGATTAATCAGGTAAAAAAGAGCATGGTTCACACGAGTTTTTTCGATTCCTCCATCGATTCATTTTTCAAGAGCTTATGTGAAGATGGAGCACCAGGTCACATGCATTATGTCAGGGTCCCTTTTTGTAAGATACTTATGCTGACAATGGGCCATTTTTTTGTACATATTGTAACATAAGGGGTGGACTTTATTTTTGTGTAAGATAGGGCCTTACTATTATTAGAAATTTCCACTTTTAGAAAGTAGTGTCATTTCACCAGTTTTAATGTCTACTCCTGCCAGGTCCAATAATGTTCGTAAAGCTCTTTACGGAGGTGTAAGTACTCATTTAGATTGAAGCTCTTACTCACCACGTTGGTTGATCACGACCGACGGCACCTGTTACATATATTGTACCCCCGTGCACACACATTATAGCCTTGTATTACTGTCGGAATTAATAAAAGTATGCTATTCCTTTTTCCATTCGAGCTTATGTCCCTTATAATCTGTTAGCTTTCTTCCTTGGTTGTATTGCTTACAGGTTTAGGCCTGGTTGGCTAGCGTTGCGTACGAGTTAGGCTTGGTTACTACTACAGAGGTAGGATAATAAGCGTCGCACGGTCTATTTGAGGGCTAAAGAAAGCCTCGGACCATGACAATTGGCATCAGAGCCTAGGTTGTTCCAGCGGGAACGACCATGACACGACAAGAAGAAGTGAGCAAGAGGCTTGATAGCTTTGAGGAAATCCTCAAGGGAGTATCTAAGCGGATAGATGATTTGGTCGCATTGTCAGTAAGAGTAGCTGAAGTTGAGACCAATCATCAGGAGATGAATGCTACGATGACTGAGATGGTTGAGAATTTTGGTGTTACCATGCAAACCCTCAAAGAAGAAATGTACATAACGACTAATGAGGCAAGACAACACTTGGAGACTCAAGTAGAAGATGTGAGAAGACAAGTTACTACTCGTGTCTCAATCGAAACTGTTGAAGAGCTACGGGTACAAGTAGCTATTTTAACTCGGGCTGTGGGAAATGCTCCTATCTTTGCCCCCGTTCATATTCCTGCTCATGTAGGACGTCTAAAGATGCCTAAGCCCAAGGCATTCACTAGCGTGAGGAATGCCAAGTTGTTGGAGAACTTTCTATTTGATATGAAGCAGTAATTTGCTGCTGTGGGGACAAATGATGAGAGGTCAAAGGTCACCATGGCTACAATGTACTTAACTGGTGATGCCAAACTGTGGTGGCACACCAAATATAAGGATATCCAAAATGGCAATGCTCATGTAGATTTATGGGTCGAGTTGAAGGCTGAGTTGGGAACTCAGTTTTTCCCTAAGAATGTTGAGTACAATGCCTGAAAGAAGTTGAGGGAATTTCAACAGGGTGATGACATTAGAAAGTATGTCCGTGAGTTCTCGACATTGATGTTAGACATCAAGAGCATGGCTGAAGATGATAAGTTATTTTATTTCCTAGAAGGACTAAAGCCTTATGCTAGGAATGAGTTGCAGAGGCAACGAGCTACTAACTTGGCTACAGCACAAGCAGCAGCTAAGCGCTTAACCGACTACACTTATGACAATAAAGGGAAGAATATGTTAATAGGACACGAGGGTGGAAAGTCGGTCAAGTCGGGCAAACCCAAGAGTGGGGGAGCCCCAAGTTCAAGTAGCAGCAGTAATAATACTGGAGGGAGTCAAAGGAAATCCTATAACTCTCACCAGTCCGGAAAGAGTAGGGCAATCAATGGAGGTAAGAAGCCCTTATTCTCATGTTTCTTGTGTAATGGCCTACACAAAGTAGCTGAGTGTCCACATAGGGCAACACTCAATGCTATGGCACAAAAAGTAGAGAATGTCTGTCAAGATGATGAGTCGAGGAGTGATGGAGAGGATCAACCCCGAATGGGTGCATTGCACATATTGTCGGCTGTTGGAAAGAGTTCCTCCGTGCAACGTAAGCCTAAGAACAATAATGAGTTGATGTATGTCCAGTTGAACATCAATGGCAAGAGTACCAGTGCAATGGTAGACTCTGGTGCTACACACAATTTCATTGATGTGCTTGAGGCAGAAAGGTTGGGGTTAGTGCTTGCTGAGGACACTAACCATATTAAAGTTGTTAACTCCAAGGCTCGCCCTATCCGAGGAGTTGCAAGAGGAGTAAAAGTGAGGGTTGGAGATTGGAGTGGAAATCTCAACTTCACAACTGTTCCATTGGATGACTTCAGCATAGTCCTTGGAATAGATTTCTTGAGACAAGCCAGAGTTGCTCCTATGCCCGCAGCAGATTGCTTGTTATTCATGGGTGAAAAGCCTTGCTGTGTGACAGTTCAAAGGAACAGGGCAAACAATAATGGTAAGGAAGGGAAGAATATTGGGGCTATGATGTTATCAGCGCTCCAATTCAAGAGAGGCCTCAAACATCAAGAGCCAACTTTCTTGGCTTTCCTTACAGAGAAAGAGGAAGTAAGAAAGACGGAGACACTAAAGGAAATAGAGAAGGTCCTAAAGGAGTACAATTATGTGATGCCTAATAAGCTCCTTAAGGAATTACCTCCCAAAAGGTCGATGGACCACGAGATTAAGTTGATTCCTGGTGCCAAACCACCAGCCAAAGCTCCTTACAGAATGTCGCCTCTCAAACTTGCCAAATTGAAGAAGCAATTGGATGAGTTGTTAGAGGCAGGTTTCATTCAACCCTCAAAAGCACCATATGGGGCTCCTATTCTATTTCAAAAGAAGCAGGATGGGAGTTTGAGATTATGTATTGACTACTGGGCTCTAAATAAGCTGACAGTAAAGAACCATTACCCAATTCCCCTAATTGCTGATCTGTTTGATCAATTGAGTGGGGTTAAATATTTTATAAAATTGGATCTTCGCTTAAGCTATCATCAGGTTCGCATTGCTGAGGGGGATGAGCCTAAAACGACGTGTGTAACCCGATATGGCACTTATGAGTTCTTGGTGATGCCCTTCGGTCTCACTAATGTTCTTGCAACATTTTGTACCTTAATGAATAATATATTTCATGAATATCTCAACAAATTTGTAGTCGTCTATCCAAACGACATTGTTGTGTATAGCAGGACATTATAGGACCATATGAAGTACTTACGAATGGTTTTCAAAAAGCTGCAGGAGAATCATTTGTACGTGAAGCGTGAGAAATGTGCCTTTGCCCAGAAGTGCATCAACTTCCTAGGTTATGTTGTTAAAGAAGGGTAGATCCAAATGGATATGGCAAAGGTAGAAGCAATCAGGCAATTCCTTCCTTGGACTCGCAAATTACTATAGAAAATTCATTGAGGGATATTCCCATCGAGTTACACCCCTCACAGATCTATTGAAGAAGGACCAAGCATGGTCATGGGATGGGATATGTCAAAGTGCCTTCGAGGAGTTGAAGCGTATAGTGACGGAGGAGCCAATCCTCACACTTCCTAACATTTATAAGCCTTTTGAAGTTCACACGAATGCTTCAGACATTGCATTGGGTAGAGTGTTGTTGTAAGAGGGTTATCTAATGGCATATGAGAGTAGGAAGCTGAATCAAACAGAGCGTAGGTACTCAACCCAAGAGAAGGAGTTACTTGCAATTGTTTACTGTCTAAGGACCTAGAAACACTATTTACTAGGATCTAAGTTTCTAGTGAAGACAGACAATTATGCTGCTAGCCATATATTGACTCAACCGAAGCTTTCAACCAAACAAGCCAGATGGCAGGAGTTTCTTACAGAGTTTGATATGAAGATTGAATACCACAGTGGACAGACTAATCAGGTGGCAGATGCTTTAAGTAGGCGAGCTAATTTAGCATCCTTAGCACAAATTGCACACCAATCGGCGAATCAAATCTCAACTTCAATTCAAGAGCAAATCAAGTAACACATAGGTCAAGACCTATTGGCCAAAAATCTTAAGCAGTTGGTTGAAGAAGAGAAGACGCACAGATTTTGGGTAGAAGGCGACCTCATTTACATAAAGGGGCACCGATTGTATGTCCCGAAGGCGGGTAACTTGAGAAGGGCACTCATGAGAGAGTGCCATGATACTTTATGGGCTGGACATCCAGGTTGGCAGAGGACATAGAACTTGTTGAAGCAGGGCTATTACTGGCCGGATATGAAGGAGGATGTGATGACTTATATGAAGACTTACTTAACCTACCAGTAGGACAAAGTTGAGAGGCAGAAGGTGGCAGGCCTCTTGGAGCCACTTCCTATGCCCTCTCGCCCATGGGAGAGCGTCTCCATGGACTTTATCACTTCCTTACCAAGAGTGGGGGAGCACTTATCCATTTTTGTTATTGTTGACAGGTTCTCTAAGTATGCCACCTTCATTCCTACCACGAAGAGTTCAAGCATAAAAGAGACGGCCCAGCTTTTCTTCAAGCATGTGGTAAAATTCTGGGGTGTACCCCAAAATATTGTGAGTGATAGGGACGCCAAGTTTACAGGGAAGTTTTGGACAGAGTTGTTCCAACTCCTAGGCTCCAAGCTGAGCAAGACCTCCAGTTACCATCCGCAAAGTAACGGACAAACAGAGAGATTTAATGGGTTGCTGGAGGAATACCTTCGGTACTTTGTCAGTGCTAACCAAAAGAATTGGGTTGACTTGCTAGATATTGCCCAGTTCTGTTTCAACATCCAGCAGAGCTCTTCCTCCAACAAGAGCCCTATAGAGATCATTACGAGTCAGTAACCATTGTTACCCCACATAATGGCAACACCATATACCGGGAGATGCCCAAGAGCCTATCAGTTCACCAGGGATTGGAAGCAGAGTTTAGAAGTAGCAAAAGCGTACCTTGAAAAGGCTTCCAAGAGAATGAAGAAATGGGTAGATCAGAATCGTCGACCTAGAGAATTCAATGTTGGAGATCAGGTCCTCATAAAGCTTCTTCCAGAATAGGTCAGTTCATTGAGGAACAAGGATAAAAGATTGATTTAAAAGTACATTAGTCCAATTCCTATCATATCGAAGATTGGAAGATTAGCTTACAAGTTCGAGCCTCTTGCGTGGTTGAAGGTCCATCCAGTTTTTCATGTCAGCGTCTTGAAGCCATATTATCCAGACATGGAAGACCCATCTCGCAATGTGTCTAAGCGGTCACACGTCAAGATCAAGTTCAACCTAAGTCAAGCCGTGGAAGACATCCTTGTAGAGCGAAGAGTCAAAGATCCCTCCACTGGAGAAGATCATAAAGAATATTTGGTCAAGTGGAGAGATAAAGGAGAAGAAGATACAAGCTAGGAGACTGAAGAAGATCTGAAGCCCTTATCCGAGAGAAAGTCAGCCTTGCCAGCTAGAAGACCTCCGCCACCAGATCCAAGCTCTAGTACATATTGCCAAGGACGTTAATAGAATTAAGTGGGGGAGAATGTTAGGGTCCCTTTTTGTAAGATACTTATACTGACAAGGGGCCATTCTTTTGTACATATTGTAACATAAGAGGGGGACTTTATTTTTGTGTAAGATAGGGCCTTACTATTATTAGAAATTTCCACTTTTAGAAAGTAGTGCTATTTCACCAGCTTTAATGTCTACTCCTGCTAGGTCCAATAATGTTCATAAGGCTCTTTACGAGGGTGTAAGTACTCGTCTGGATTGAAGCTCTTACTCACCACATTGGTTGATACGACCGGCGGCACCTGTTACATACACTATACCCCGGTGCACACACATTGTAGCCTTGTATTACTATCGGAATTAATAAAAGTGTGTTATTCCTTTTTCCATTCGAGCTTGTGTCCCTTATAATCTGTTGGCTTTCTTCCTTGGTTGTATTACTTACAGGTTTAAGTCTGGTTGGCTAGCATTGCGTGCGAGTTAGGCTTGTTTACTACTGTAGAAGTAAGATAGTAGGCTTTACACGATCTATTTGAGTGCTAAAGAAAGCCTCAGACCGTGACACATTACATGTGACATATGCCCGAAAAGAAAGCACATGGAGTGCTTGCCATAAGATTCGAACCTTGGACCTCCCTATTCTACAAGCTAGGCTTGTTTCTTTATATTGTTCCAATGGAAAATATATTAATTTTTTTTTACTGTCTTTAATTCAACTACCTTAGAAACTGACCTCGTGCATTTTAATTTCCAATTTTATCCTACATCCTTAGAATCTAAAAATAAGACCCTAAAATTCAATATTTTTCTAAAACTTCTCTAGTCCTAAATTTTTTTTATATTATTTTAAATTTTCTATTTTTTCATGTTTTTTTTTTCCAATTAGGACCCTTTCCCTTATTCAAAAATAACAATAATACAAATGGCAAAAATAAAATGTCTACAATAGGCAAGATTTAGTTAAGCGGACAATTTACTTATATGTTATTTGATATTGGAGCTTCATGTTCTCTTGCGAACAAAGAATTTTTAAGAAAGAATGGCATTTGTGTGATTGAAGTAAAGATCGCATTTGGAGTTTATACCCTTACGAGCAGAAAAGTATTAACTTGAAATGTTGTAAAAGATGGTCAAATAAGTATACAAGGAAGAAGATTCCCAATAAACTTAATTGCATTACCCCTAAAGGGATATAATATTACTTTAGGAATAGATTGGCTATCTAGATACACTGCAAATATTGATTGTAGGAAAAAAGAAATAACTTTGGTGAATGGAGAAATTATGTTTTATGGTGAAATAAATGGGGGGAAAATGATATGGTTAGTAGTTATGGCAATGAGTGCCAATGACGCTGAGGATTGGTGATATTGCTTAGTATATGTAACTAGAGGAGAAAAAGCAACACCAAAAGTATCCAATATATTAGTAGTATGTGAATTTTTAGACATATTTCCTCAAGAGCTACCAAGGTTAGCCCTACATCGAGAAGTAAACTTCTTAATACAGTTAGTCCATGGAACTGGACCTATTTCAAAAGCCCTATACTAGATGGCCTTAGTGGAACTCAAGGAGTTAAAACCCAATTGTAAGAATTGTTAGATAAGTAGTTCGATCGCCCCTACTACTATTTGTGAAAAAGCAAGATATATCATATAGACTACTAAGAGCTTAATAAGGTAACCATTAAGAATCACTATCTTTTACCTCAAACAAACGATCTCTTTGATCAATCATAAGGGGATATAGTGTTTTCTCGAATTGATCTTAGGCTAGGATACCATCAATTGACAATCAAACCTAAAGACATACTTTAAACTACCTTTAGAGTCAAATATGGGTAGTATGAGTTTGTAATTATGCCCTTTGGTTTGACTAATGCCATAGTAGCTTTTATGCATTTGATGAATGGGATCTCTCTACCCTATTTGGATAAATTTGTGGTAGTATTTATTGATGACATACTAGTATACTCAAAAAGTAAAGAAGTGTTGAGCAATTGAGATTGGCTCTTCAAAAATTTGTTTAGAGATAAGGGATACTAGTAGACTTAGAGAAGATTAAAGCAATCTCATAATGGAAACAACTTAGCATGGTTACTAAGATTTGAAACTTCTTAGACTTGGTTAGATATTACCGAAGATTTCTTAAAGATATCTCCAAGTTAGCAACACCTTTGACATAATTGACTTAGAAAAATGTTAAGTTTGAGAAGGATGAATAGTGTTTACAAAGTTTCTAAGGAATATAGAGGAGACATACAACATCTCCAATATTGATTTTATTAGACCCTAAGAAGCCATATAGTATCTACAATAATGCGTCTCAAAATGGATTAGGCTATATGTTGATGCAAAATGGAAAGGTCATAGCCTATACATCTCGACCATATGCTATAAAGGAACTATCCTACCAACGACTTGGAGTTAGTAGCTATTATGTTTGCCTCGAAAATATGGAGGCATTACTTATATGGTCAGTAGCATGAAATTTACATTAATCATAAGAGTTTTAAATACCTCTTTACTTAGAAAGAGTTAAACTTGTAGCAAAGATGATGGCTAAAAGACTATGATCCCAATATCAACTATTATTTAAGTAAAGCTAACATGGTAATAGATGCTTTAAGTTGCAAGAATTATGAATAAGTTGCTTCATTACTCACCACTCAATCTAAGTTAATTTAAGAATTTGAAAGGATGAGCTAGGAATTTAAGTGGCATGAAATAGCTTCATAATTGTTGAATTTGGAAGTTTAACTGACTTTATTGGATAAATTTTGACAGCTACAATTAAAAGGTAAGAGCTTATGGGAAATGAAGAAGAAAGTAACCCAAAGGGCTATTCCTAATTTTGAAATGGATGAAACAGGGTTTTTGCAGTTTAAAGGAAGGTTATATGTACCTTAGGATGCCGAGTTCAAAAAAGAAATTCTAGCAGAAGTACATAGTTTAGGTTATACACTACATCCAGGTGGAACCAAGAGGTATAAAGGTTTAAAGTCCATCTTTTGGCAGAATGGAATGAAGAGAGCTGTAGCAAAATATTTATCTAAATGCCCCACTTATCAACAAGTGAAGGCCAAGCATTAAAGATTAGGGGGCACATTACAACCTTTAGAAATCCCATAATGGAAGTAGGATCATATCATAAATGGACTTTGTAATGGCCCTTCATAAGACATGAGAAGGACATGACTTGATATGGGTTATCATGGATTGGCTTACTAAAGGTGCACATTTTATACCTTTTAGGAAGGGATATTTATTGGAGATCACATGTCCAATCGAGACACATGGTTTATATTTAAATTTTTGGAAAGCCTTCATGAAGCCTTAGGTATGAAACTTAAGTTTAATACTACATATCACCTAGAGATTGATGGTTAGTCTAAAAGAACGATTAAAACCTTGGAAGGTATGTTAAGGGCTTATATACTAAAATTTAATGGCAATTGGGATAAATACTTACCTTTGATAGAGTTTGCATATAATAATAGTTACCAAGCTACAATCCAAATGGCACTATACGAGGATTTGTATGGAAGAAAGTGTCAACCACCTCTATATCGAGAAAATGAAGAACACATAATTCTTAGGCTAGAGTTAATGGCACAAATGGGTGAAAAGGTGCATGTTATTTGACAAAAGATGAAGGAAGCCTAAGATTGACATAAAGGTTGGGTAGATAATAAGAGAAGGCCCTCGAAATTTGATGTAGGAGAAAACATTTAAATGAAAATAAATCCATTTAAAGGACTAAAGCAATTCAGTGTAAAAGGTAAATTAAGCCAAGGTATATAGGCCCATTTGAGACATCAGAGTGGGTTGGAATTGCATCTTATCGAATTGCTTTCGTCCCCAATTTAGTTGGTGATCATAATGTATTCTATATATCCATGTTGAGGAAATTTATAGTGATCCTAATGTTGTTGTTGAGTTGAAGTCCAGTAAGTTACAACAAAAGTTTACATATGAGGAGCAACCAACTCGAATCATAGACACTCGCATCTAACGTTTAAGGAATCAAGATCTAAAGTATGTGAAAATACAACAAGGTAATTGACCTGAAGAAGAAGCTACATGGGAACCAAAGGCAAAGATAATGGAAAAATATCCCTGATTATTCATATTCCATTAAGAGGTTAGTATTTAAATCTTATTAATACAAAAAGGTTTTATATAGCAGCCTTCCTTGCATAGACAGTCTAAAGCAAAGTTGTAAGGACAAAATTTTTCTAAATTGGGGTAGAGTATGAGCCCTATAAGATTTAGTATTCAGGACACCCACTCTAGAAATTAGGACCTTTAACAACGTTCTCTGAATTGAGTTGAACCTTACAGCAAAGAAGTAAAAGTTAAAAGAAACAACTATGTAGCTCTAATTTTCCAATTTAAGCCTTCTCATATGCTAATTTTCTTTTTTAGAATTACTAAGTTTATTGGGTTTAATCTCTACAAACTAAAATTTCATAATTTAAGTTATACTCTATAGCAAATCTTTTAGAGTTAGCTACGTGATCCTAATAAGTGATATTACTAGTAAAATTATACATAAGATATATATGAATAAGTCCTAAATAATTAATAAAACTTATTTGTATATTATATTAGTATTCTTACTAATAGTTATGTTAAAATTTATCTAAAATAACAATAAAAGGGGAAAAAATTCTACTATAATGTACTTCAAGTAACTATGTTAGCAGTAAAAAGTGGGAATATTCTGAAAATATTGGACAAATATTAAATAAAATATAATAAATATATTAACATATATTAAAGTAAACAAAAAGAAATAAGAATACCTATCTAAAAATTAAGGGGGCAACTTAAGAAATTTTCACATATCTAGAAGACACATGGCAAGCCCAAAAATGTCCAACAATAAAAATAATTTATTTTATAACTAATTAATTAGCAAAAATACAATTATATATAAATATAAAATTCATAACTTTCAATCTAAAAATTCAAAAATCATAAAACTTAAAATGGGAACTCCTATTTCCCTCCCTTGTTGTACTGATAACAGCCACCACCAGAAGCTTACACTAAAGCCACCGTTAACCATCGCAAATAAATAGGTATTTTTTTGCTTAATTTAGTAAAAATATCAAAATTTTATAATTAATTCTCGAAAAAATAATTTTGACATATTTTTACATCTAGAATAATAACATGAAACCAATTGTGGGATATACAATGTTCTTATTTACAACACTAATTGTGCAGTAACTTGATGAAATTGTTAGGTGTAGTAAATTTTATTGTTTTGGCTTCATTTTTTTTTTTTTTTTGAAAAACTTAACCATTATGTATATTCTACAAACATGAATATTAATTTTCAAAACAAAAGCTTGCTAATAATGAAAATTATTTTTCATTTGTGATTTATTGTTTTATTGAATAAAATAGGTTTTTCAATTAATAAATCTAACTTAAAATTAAAAAAGATATTTCTAAAGGCTAAATATGATATTGTTAGTAGGTGGTTTAAATTGTGTAATTAAATGGGTACGTTTGGATGATTTTGATAATTTAGGGGCCAAACTACAATATGGAAAAAATAGCAAACTAATTAATTAAATAGCCAAACTTTATAGAGTTGAAATATAAATTTTTGAAGTGTGTAGAAACTTTTGGTTTGAAATTTGGTGTAAGATGCTATTTATTCCATAATTTAGAAGCATTTTTTTTTTAAAGAAGAATAGTTAAATTGTAGTTATAAAGTAATATTTACAAAATTTCCCATTTTTCCAAAATTAATTCTTTATATTTGAGCATGTCTTGGTGCTTATTGGAAATGGAATATATGAAAATATGATTATTTTTCGAGTTAGTAACTAATTTCAAGCTAAAATGCAATTTTATAAGGGGATAATTAATATGCTTTGTTTGTTATTCTAACTGTTGATACCGGCATGTATATTACGTACTTTTATGAATTTTAAATAAAGTTTATTAAATGTGTTCATATGATTATTTATCTTTAAGAGTAAAAAGGTAACGTGCTATCTTATTTAGTGCAGGCGTAATGTAAGCTAGATTCATCTTTATTCATGAATTTAACTTTATTGCTTAATTTGTTTTCCTTAAAGAAAAATAAAAGTAATATCATCCTTCAGCAATTGTCTTGGCTTCTATTTCTTTACTTGCTAATAGAAACTGCTTTTCAATAATATCCTAATGATATATCGCTTGCAATTTTTGGCCTAAGATGCAAAAAGTTACTTAAATTACAACATCTTGAAGGTATCTTAGTCATTTACCAAAATATCCATTATGATTTTTCTAATTACGTTACAAAGCGTATTCTTCAAGTTCCTTACCTTATATATATAAATAATATTTATATATATTATATGTATAAATATGTAATATCATAATATTTTCATTAATATTTACTTATATACTAACGTAACATAAATATATATATATATATATTAAGTATTATAGCATTTTATAGGCATGTGTGTGTATAATATATTCATATCTATAAGTAAATATCCTAACAAATAACTAACGTAGGACTATGACCTTATAGGAACTCTTGAGGATTGAAATCTTTTTACCGAGGAATCCTTAGAATAGCAAAAAACTAGGTAAGTAGACTTAATAATACTTCACTACATTTATGGTACGATTGCATATCTGGAATTGTAAGTTGTTATACTTGTAGGTATGATTATATGTGCATCTGTTATGCATGTACATGACCTTAAAATATTTCTGGTAGCTAAGTTATATGATTGAAATGCTATTGTTGTGTTACGGATAACTTTAGAGTGTCTATGCTATGTTTGAACTCCAATTATTGGATACTAATATAGTTTAATTAAATCCTTAACGAGAAATGCATTACATTCCTATAACATATTGGGTGTGCCACTAAACATTAACCTTTAGGTGACGTGATTGATTGTTTTTTTTCAACCTCAGCCAAACTAAGTGATAAAAGACGAAGTCATAAAAGGTTTAGACCTCTATAAGGCTCTAGACATTTCAATCATGACAAATCATTGGATTGGCGAGCCATTGAACTAATAGCAAATTCACTAATTTGAGGCTTGATCAATCCCAAAATTAATATATATATATATATATATATACTTTAATATACTAGACATATGTACTATATATATAATGTAAACATATTTTGTATATAATGTGAGCTTTGTACTTAGTAAATAGGAATTGAATGGGTAAACTTAGGATGTCGATGAAATTAATCCAATTAATCTAAAAATTTACGTATAAACTCGAGACATTAGATGAGAACATCCCATGAATCTGGATATTAAAAATATAATGAAATAATAATATAGCTAAAATAGTATAATTTTACTATATTATTTATGAATTATCATAATCGCATAAAATATGTTTCATTAGTTCGTAAACTCTTAAAGATAAATTGTATATATATAATAAAATTAATATGAGACATAAAATAACATATATAATATATATGTACGTTTCATGTATAATTTAAGTATATACGTATACTCGTAATTAGTAAAAATACCCTAGTATATGCATTTTTAGACTAAAATAACATAAAGAAAGCCAATAAAATTAATAAAAAATTATAAAAAAAATATGGAATAGTTAGTAAACTGATAAGATGGGCGTGGCACGGTAATGACAGATGTTTAAGTGAAAACTAAAGTCATCATGCAAGGGTTAAGCTTAAGAATTTAAGGGAAATTGCATTAAGGAAAGAGAAAAAAAAATCATTTTGACACTAAAATAGCTTAGAAAAATATAGAAATCCTCTCTAATGGATAGTATATGAAAATTAGGGTTTAGGAAAATTAGGTTATGGATTTAGGGATCTAAAGAGATAAATTAGGAAAAAATACAAAAGAATTGGTGCAATCTAAGCAACTAAGGGTACATCAACATAAGAGGTTACTAGAGCTTAACCATCACCACCACCACCACCACCACCACTAGTAATAGAAGCCATACCCATCGCATGGAGTGGCTAACAAACTTGGAGCAATTGTGGGTAGTTGGAGTTAGAAATTCCAATGAGGTTTAATTTCTACTTGATTTTAAGTTAATTTGTAAAAATACTAAAAATACCTAGAAATTTATGAAAAAAATCATACCTACATATTTTTATGTATAGAATTTAGGAAAAATATCATTTTATATAAATTTAGTAGCTACATATACGTCCTTAAGAAATTGAAAAAATTGGACAATTTTTGAATTTAAAATAAATTGGGTAAATAACATAGTTTCTACTTCAATTTTTTTTTTCAATAAACTATCATAGGTTAATATTAAATTGCTATGTGAAAGTTCTTTGTGTTTATTTGATTTTTTATTCTAAAATGATGCCTAAAATAATGTATTTAGTAAAAAAATAAAATATTTCTTTATATAATCTTACTTAAATGCTGAGTTTGAATCATATTTAGAGTATGGATACTGTTTAGGAGTGGTTGGATTGATTGGTAAAGTGAGAAGTTGGAAGTTAGCCTTAAATAGTGAAGTTAGTATTTGATTATTTTATTTGACTTAAAAAAATTGATGCATTATGATATAATCTTTGAGGAACTAGGAAGTAATGAAACCGAGGAAAGTTTGTTTGAAGTGTTGTTGCTGTTTTTAATTTGATTCTATAGTTATAATTTAAAAGAAAAGTTAGTAAATTAGATAAACTTAAGACCTTGGTTGAGAGTAGATGATAACTAAAAAGGTTTTAAGAATGAATTTTACACTAAATTGATACTCAGAGAGTAGGCCAATAGCAAAAATTATGAAGTAAACGTAAAAACAGGAGAAGCAGAAGGTTGGTCAAAGGATAATTTTATCAAAAATCTTATAAATAACAGAATTAGAGGATATTATAATAATGGGTTTAACTTGGAGAAGTTTATAGACTGTCTAAGAAGATAAAACTAATGTAACAAATGACTCTTGTATCACTTAGATAATAATTTAGAGGATTTTTTACTAAAAAAAACCACTATAAATCCACTCAAAACTTAACTCAGAGGATTTGGTCAATTAGGTTAACTTATAAAAATCAATAAATGGCTAAGAAATCACAATTTTTAAGTGGAATTAACTTATGAAATTTATAACTAAACAACCATAAACATATAAAACAAATTAATGACTAATGAATCAAAACTTGAAAACTAATCTATTGCATATTTTTAGAGACAATTGAAGAGCAAGGAGGCCACGGTCAAGAATAACTGCTAGTAAGAGCAGGTAAGTTAGGATCGATGCTTTGTGGCATATTAAAGTATCATATCAAGATACTTAAAGAAGTAAGAATGCATGTTTGTGATTGTAGCTAGATTGTTTGTGCATACGCTATGTATGTGCTTGTGATATTGATTGATGATTAAGAGTTGAACTCTAAGTACTGTTTTCTGCTTAAATATAACATGTCTAGTGTGTATGAACTTGTTTGCTCACCTTTTAATCTCGAATTGATTAAAGATCTAACCTGACATTCATGAACCTAATAAAGATAACAATTAGGTTATCAAACTAAATACCAACACTTTGATAAGGATAATAGAAATGGTCATTTTCTCACTCTTAGTTAAAGTAAGTGACAAGAGATGAGGTTACGGCAAGGTTTGGAACCATGGTTTGAATGTTGATTAGGGAGAAAGGTATTCTCTATTGCATAAGCTCGAATTTAGTCTGATATTATCGCATTAAAACTCCTTCAAATCCAAGTTAAAGTAGATAAAATTACTTTAACTTCACAATGGACCGGTTAAACATTGTGAGATACTTTATTATTTGTTTGTTTCATTTGCATTTAATTAATGATTAAACAACTATATTTGTTAATATACTCTTATGACTCAGTCTCTTCTTACTAAGCTAGTTAAGCTTACATCCTAATAGATTGTTTTACAGGTGTAGAATAGTGCTCGAAGATGCTTCGTTACAATTGTCCATAAGTTAGTTCCGACGGGTTAGAGTATAAAGTGGTGAAGTCTAATGAATTGATCGAAGCTTATATTACTTTTTTTTTTCTTTTCTAGGAGGATTATAAAGTCTTCCTAGGAAGCCTTATAGTCTTCGTTGGCTCATTATTATATATACTATATGTAATGTTGTCCTCCTATGGACATGTACAGTTTTTTTTTTTAAAACTCGGGAACTTGGGGTACATGTAAAGTTTTATAAAAGAATTGAACTATCTATAGATATAAAAAATGTATTTTGTAAAGTGTTACTCTGTAGGTCTTATATATTATAGGTGCTCATCTGACTACTTCAAAGTTGATTCAGTCGTCATTTATCTTGTGTGAATTATACCTATGTTAGCAACTAAGAAGAATAACTTCTAGTCTAGGTTGGCTAGCATAGCGGGACTATTATGACTCCTTGAGTTTAGGGCATGACATATACTATGTATAATATATAATGCAAACAAGTATATATATAATATCCTATATGTAATATATATTGTCCCATCTCAATCCTACCTTTCACTTACACTAGCTTTTTCTTTTCTAGGAAGCACTTCACAATTCATAGCACCAACATCATCACAACATGTGCTTTTGCTTCATCAATTATTCTCTAGCATGACATGAGCATGAATTACGTTTCACTTCACCAATTATTCCACTACAACGCAACATCAATTATTCACTCACTGGCAATTGGTTTTTAGAGAAAATTTCATACCTTTAAGCCTTAGTCATTTCAGCATATACTATAAGCTTGTCAGAATTTTGAAAAAACATTTCGCAATGGCAAATTGCAAATAATAGAATGTAGGCAGTCAAGCACGTGTATGAATTTAGACAAATCGACAAATGTGTAGCATATTTTATGTTGAAACATGTGCAGGCTTTAGCAATAGAAAATTTAAATGTTCAAATTCTTAAAGCATTAATGCACATTTCTCCCTCATTAGAGTTTCCTATAAATCAATGCACATACCCTTCCTCAGAAAATCACAAAAACTTCATGCATACTGCCTATCTACCTTCAATATTTGTTGCCAATATTTTGCTCTCATACTAAAGCTTCATTTTGCTCGTTCTAGTCTTCTTGTTTCTAAAATTCTAATTTATTTAAGTAACTACAATTCTATTGTTTAAAAAATAATCTGTTATTTCAATATAACCAACTTACATAGTATCTGAAATTTTTATATTTCAATCAAACTTTTTTCGTTAGCCTCGGTAAGAATTTTTTTTTCATGTAAATTTTTTTCCTTTTCAGTAAGAAAAATTAAAATATCTCCATGGATCATTTCTTCCGACGTTCCTCTTTTGGCAAGAAACAAACTTCCTTAGCAAGTGAAAAAGATAAAAGGAAGGCCATGAGCATGGGTACATCGTTTTCACCACAGCACTTCGAGGACGTACTATTATACCCAGAGTACAACTACACTTGGGAGAAAATACACAACGTCATGCCAAATGATGACCCTACACTTCCATCAACCATACAGATTTCAATCTCCATGCAAGAGTTACCCCACAACCATCTTTAAGGATTAGGAGGATGACATATCCAAGTTAAAGGAGTAACTAATGGGTTAATAGCTAGGCAGTTTGGGACCTTCAAGTTTAGGTAAGCTCCCTAAGCTTGATAAATTTGATATGTTCACTAAATATTTTCATAAATATACAGACAAACAACAGAACTCAAAAGCATTCTGCAACTAATGTAAAGCACACTACGCGTGGAGAATAAGCGAAGGTTATGGTACTCTCAATAGATACCTTAGATTGAAGCATCCTGGAGAGATTGGTATAGGTAAAACGCAACAACAAATTGCATGGTGTGGTAGTTCATCTGGAATGACATTAATGTGGTACAGTTAGGAGAAGCATAAGTACAATCTTGCATAGTACCTCGCAAACATGCATATGTTTTTCAACACAAAGTGCATCCTGATAACTCTGATTTTAAATATATTTCATATGGTGATTTTATAGTATTTCCCTTACATTTTTTGTTTTCTTTAAAGAAATTGATACTTAATTGAGTAAAATTTTGATTTCAAGGTTTGAACGCGTTCTAGGATCAAAAATGAAGAAAAGGAATCAAGTTTCACTTAATTCGGAGTTCAAATGAAGGAGTTATGAAGTTTTGAAGTTACACAGTCTGGGACATAACCATATCCCCAGGCTATGTCCATGTAGGAAAATTTGCCAGGTGCAGAAAGTTATACGACCTGAGGACACGGCTATGTCCCAGGCCGTGTCTGATGACGAAAACAGAATCCTTACAATACAATATAAAAGGACATATTAGGGTTTCACAAGACATGGAGAGACACTAAAGAAGAGAAGAGACTTGAGGAGAAAGAGAAGAAAAAGGCAAAAGCAATAGCAACTTCAAGATTGGAGAGATTTTTCATCAATCAAAGGGGTTTTTCATGTTTTATTTTATGTTTTTGATGGAACTCATTTTTAGTTTCATTATGATAGTTTAGAATTCGTGTATTTAAGATTATGGAACCTAGGGTTTCATGTGATTCTTAGGTTGATTTATAATTTTCAATAAAGTTTTTATCTTTTCTTGATTCAATTATGTTGTTTAATTGTTAATTGATATTTCTAGAGTATCAATCTATGATATTATGCATGATGACTGAGAAATTGCATGTGTAATTAGATCTTGGCATAATTGGAGAGAATTGCATGTATACTTAGAGATAAGATACGTGTTTCTTCCAGAAAGTTGATTGTTTGTGTGGGAATTCATTATACATTAATGCGATTCTAAATTATATTACTAAGTGAAGAGATTCCGGTAAATAATTTAGGATTAGAGTTAATATGCTTGAGAAAGGTGTTAACTTTAATTGTGAATCCCTCCGGTCAAGAATAATAGAAATTGAATTGAATATATTTTAAGCGGTCACATGTTAAACACTAGGGGAAATAATTCCTAAATACGTTATTGCATACTTGAAGTCGTTCTTAGTTTTATTTCTTTCTAAATTGCTTAATCAAGTCTCATAATTAATTTAGTTTGTTAATTTCAGTATTTTTAATTTATTCAACTCATCACAATTTTCCGGTTAGATAATAGAGTTAAGGTTAATATTAGTATTCGAAATCTCTGAGGAATCGACTCGGACTCACATCCGCTATATTCAAATTGATAGGTGTACTTGCCTGATATCACATCCCTATAGCAAATTAGATACAAGCAAGAGTTGTTCAACCCTAGTACGCACTAAGTAAGCCACAACAAGTTAAGCAAGCCACCTAAGAGCTCTACCATAAAGGTAAGTGGGAGATCGTTATCAAGCCCTATTTCAGTTTTCTTTAATTTAACCTATACTAAGCCCAACCTACTTAATATAAATTTTTCGACATTAAATTAATGAAACATTTTTCTAAAAAAAAGTTTTAAAAATCAAAGTTACCAATCAATTTAATTGGTAAAAAAATAAAATTATGGTTTTTGAGTGGGAAAACCCTAATTTAGACACTAATTCATGAATTTTTTAAAAAATGATTTTTAGAAAATTAACCAAAAGAAATTAAGTTCGGGGCTAACCTATTAAGATTAAATCATCATGTAAAAATATAAAAAATTAATGGACTTTATTTTTATATTTTTCTAAAAATACTAAGATATATACAGATATACAAAATATAATTAAAAAAAATTTATATCATTTTTTTTTACGAATTTTTAAGAAAAAGAAAACAAAATTATTTTTTATAATGTTATCCCGAAGGTATTTACGTACTTGTTAGTTGAGATCAAATCAATATAGTTTTTTTTTTATAAAATATTTAGTGAATGGATTTTTTTTCATTTTTTAAAATCAAGCCAGATTTATGTTTATTTAATAATTTATTATTTAAAAAAAAACCTAAAAAGATATAATTTCAAGAATTTAAGAAAACCCTAACTAATTATATCTTTCTTAAAATTCCCTAAATCCTATATATAAGATATATATCTCGTGTCAAAATCAATCTTTTCTAAATCCTATATGCAATATACGTTAAGATACGTATCTTCTCCGAAGATATGGATTTTGGAGAAAAAGATATGCAATTTTAAAAAATGCAAGTTATAGCTAAAAAATATAATCTAACTAAATTTATTAAAAATTGAAAATTATCTAAGAAATTATGGCAAAGAATATGACAATTATAAAAAAATATAAAAACTTACACTAAAAAAAAATTAGTAAAAATAATTAAATTAACTAATAAAATAAAATAATTAAATAAAAAAATAATTTTATTACCTAAACAAGTGAAGTCGTGGGTAATTAGTGTGTTCGTGTTAACTGTATCGCGATCGTCTAAACGACATTTACGTGCTCGATGGGGAATTGCTTGTGTGCATGTACGACAATGCTGATTGTGATCGCGCGCAACATGCAACGTGGATCAGGTACGATTGTGTGTGTATGATCAGCAACGTGCGCGCGTGTGTGTGTATGTGACTTTAGCTTTGTATTTATGTATGTACGACTTTATGTATGTGTCAAGTGTTTCCGTGTGTATTTAGGTGAGTTTTCAAGTGTGTGTCAGGTGAGTGTTTGTGGGTATGGTAGTGTCAAGTAAAGTGTTAGCTTGTGAGCATGCAGTTAGAGCTAGCGTGAGTGTAGCGAGGAATAGTGTCAACAGTTGTGCGTATAATGTGTCGATGAGTGAGAATTGTGAGTCGTGGCATCAGTATGTGTGGACGCTGTATTGAGTGGCATGAGATACGCGATGAGGGTGCTTTGTTGACTAATGTAAGATGTGCATTGCAATGTAGTGTTAGGTAAGTGGGGTATGTGTCCGTGAATGGATGCAGGCATGTCAGTATGTATATTTTGTCGTGTATTGTGTGGTGAAGTTAATGTGTGAATGTAGACAAGTCAGCGACAAGTGTTGTTTGTAAGGGAATGTGTTCAATAGTGAATGATTGATGGCTAGGAGTGAATGCTTGTGTGAGGTGCAGCTGGCGAGGGAGTGTGCAGTATGGTTGTGATTGGTGAATTGAAGGGGAAAGTGATTAGATGCTAGTGATCGTATGTATGTGAATTGTGGGGTGTGAGTATGTGTATTGAGGATTCTAAAAAAACGTACCAAACATCACCGCTAAATTCACTATTTATAAACCGTACAACCAAATCTTTCATATCTCTTTAAATATGATTTGATTCTCAACAAACGTTAGATACGATAATTTGCCCCTTTATTTGGTTAGGCGTTTTAACCATTCAGCCATAGATGACTTTGATCTATTAGGTTCTTCAATTTGTTCAAAAAAGAAATGAGAGATAAGAAAACATCTTTGATTACAATTAAAAGAAACAATCTCCAATAGACCAAGATCAAATTTTGGGTCATTTTTAACGAATCCTAGATACGGAAAATACATTTTAGATTCTTTGAAGATTCAATCTAGTTTTTAGAAACTCTATTTTAATTTAGGTACTTAATTCAACCTAATAACCTACTTAATAAATCTTAAATCTATTTTAGCCCAATATAAGATGGATAAAAATCCACTTTATATTGGATTGGATTAAAGTATTTTGATTGAAGCCCAATATTTTTAATGACTTTAGAATTTATTAAATTGAGCGCACACCATTATTCGATTCGACCCTAAACGACTCGACTTAACTCAATGCGATTGGACACTTTATTTTTATTTTTCAATTTTTTTAATTTATTTTTTTATTATTTATTATTATTATTTTTAAACCTGGCTCAATAAAAATATTAAAATTAAATGACAAAAATGAAGTGTCTACAATTACAAGAAAGTTCATTTCCTTAGATACATTCATGTCTATATGTACCAATATATGGACTACTCCTTTTCATAACAATTCATATGTAAGCATAACTTATCACCGAATTGAAGATAATTGGCAATTATGTAAAAGATTGTTGGTGTAAAGTGTATTCAAGGACCGTCATATGGTGTAAAACATATATAAAATTATAAGTGTTATCTTAAACGAGTATAAGTTAGCTAAGAAAATTTTCTCAATTAGATTTGATAATGAAAGTGCAAACATTGCTTCAATAGCGGATCCAAAAAAACTTTGTCAACTAATGCTAGAGGGAATTTTTTTCATATTAGATGCACATATCATATTCTAAACTTTCATGTCAAAGATGATATTATAGCTTTACAGAGTAAAATTTCCCTAATAAAAAATAAAGTGAAACTAATAATGGAGAGGGCATCTTTACAAAAGAAGTAGAGAAACTACTATATCAAAGATGATGAGATTTAGAAAATTTAAGATGGATGTGGTTCACTATTAGAACTTAACATATAAGTTATTACATAACACCATTCCTTTTAATGAACTACTTTGTGACTTTATGATATACAACATGTGGGAGATTGAAATTCACCCCAACGACTAAGATATATATATCTAGTTACTAAACATTCTTAAGGTTTTTCATGATGTAACTAAAACTTTTTTTTTCAAGTATACAGGCCTAGTGTTCATCTACTTACAATGTTAATTGTCAGCATTCTTGGTATTTACTAGAGGCGTAAGCAGACCCGAACCTGTACAACTGTGCATTTGATATGTCATGCAAGTTGTTAATAAGGAAATGCTCTGTATTTATCTTATAGTTGCAATTTTGGACTTTGATTGTAAAAATGAAGTACTGCAAATATATTTGAAAACTTATTATGAGTATATTGATTCACTAATAGATTCCCAAGACATATATAGTTTACAAGCACAATAGGAGGAATCAAGAGTCACAACTAACCTAGAAGAGCTCTTCATGTGCTACTAATGTCAATATGATGGCTAGACATTAGTTTCTCCCTCACCACCCACTATCAAACATAATTACTCAATTGTTAGTAAGCAATTGCTGGCCTAAAAATAGAAATGACAATGGTTTAGGGGGCTATTGACTAAGTTGCAATACTATATGACTAGAAACTTTAAGTCATTTGGAAAATATCCACTTGAGGGATTTTGACATCTTAGAGCGGTAGTAGAGGCATGCAAGAATATGCCGCATCCTATCTTACATTACCGATTAAGTTCTCACCACACCTACGTTGACGATGGCCGTTGACAATGGCCATTGAGCAAGCATTCAGTATGACAGGCCTTATCCTTAACAATTAGCAAGTCTCTCTTTCCATTGTCAACATTAAGTCAAGCACATGTACTGAAGATTGGTAAAATGAGGCCTGTAGAGAAGAAGAGCCATGCGGTATGCTAACAAAAGAGGATGAGTACTTTAGCAACTAAAACATATTGGATGAAAACTTGGGCTCGAGCGTGAGTTTCACTCCTAAGCACACACTAAGGCAAGGTAAGACTAATTAACCATTCTTTTTTTTTTTTTTTTGCCTTTCAAAAATATTTTGTCACTTAGAAAAATTGTTTTCGTAATTGCAGGAAAAAAAAAAAAAGAAAACAAAATGGTACGGTTTTTTTGAAAATTGGGGATTTACTCTTAGGTTTTTCAATTTAACACATTGATGAAAGACTTTTTTCTTTAAAAAAATATAAATGGATAATAACTTAAACTTGGCATTTTTTTTACCTAATTTAACATTGATCAATACACTTGTAGACACTTGATTTTTGCTCATAGTAGTTATAATTTTTTTTTTTAGGGTCGTAATTTAGAAAATAATAAAAAAATTGAAAAATGATAAAAAAAGACAAAAAAAATAGAAAATTGTTAGAAAAAAAATTCGAAAAAATTAATTTGATGGAATCTTGACTAAATAGTTGTTGAAAAAAAAAAAACAAATCTGATATAATGACCTTAAATATAATAAAATCAAGATTTGTAAGATTTGAATTTATTTTGGATCTTTATCAATTTAGATTCGATTCGATTCAAAAGATTTATTTTCGAGTTTTATAAATAGGAGTTGCATGGTGCAAGCCAAAGAGAACAATTACACATTTGTTAAAAACAAGCTCAAACCCATTCTTTAGACCAATTCTATAGTTGTACGCGCGATAGGACTGGAGATCCAATCTGTTCCCTTTCATCATCTTTACGTGCTTTGCCTTGCAGGTATATAATAGTGGTTTTTAATTATTGTTTATAACTTGTCTTATTTATTTATTTTATATACGCAATTATTTTTAAAACTTGTATTAATTTTTTTTATTTTTATTATGTTTTTAATTGCTAGTAATTAGTTATAGCATTAGTGTCAGTGAACATGTGTTAAGTTAAATTTTAGTTATTTATTTATTTATTTATTTTTAGATTTCATATTTTACAAAATCTCGTTCTTTACATATTGCATTAATTTAGAAAAGTTGTATTAGGCATGTTAGGGTTTTCTAGATAAAAAAAATCATTTTGATGTTCATAAAATAAAAAAACCTTTAATTGACTTTTTTTTTTTTCGGCGAAACATCTTTTCCATAGTTTAAACTTATTTTCCATAGTTTAGATGCCTTTTCCATAGTTTGAACATCTTTTCTATGGTTTAGATATCTTTTCCATACTTTAGGCTTCTTTTCCATACTTTAGGCTTCTTTTCTATAGCTTATATATATTTTCCATTGTTTAGATTTTTTTTCTATGATTCAGACATCTTTTCTATAATTTAGATTTTTTTTTCTATAGTTTAAACATCTTTTTTATAGTTTAGATATATTTTTTATGGTTTATATATCTTTTCTATGGTTAGGCATCTTTTTTATGATGTTTTAAGCATCTTTTCTACATAAAAGATTCATCATGTAGAACATTGAATATTTCATAAAATCTTTACCGTTTTTCTTGAAAATTAAAAAAATTATCACTTAGTTGTTTTTAAATAAAAATCTTAATTTGGGACTTTTCAAAAATTAGGTTTTTAGGTTTTTTTTTTTATAATTAGGAATAAAAATTAAGCTTCTAGGGATTTTTATTAATAAAAATAAAATGGTTAATAAAAACACAAATTTAACCAATCATTTGTTTTATAAATAGAACCAACACATTACAGTTTTCAGAAAGAACTACGATCATCTGATCCCGACTAGCGGGTACGTAGGCACTTTTGGGGTGACGATAAAATATGTAGAAACTTAGGTTCTTTTTTCTTTTGATTTTATTTATTTATTTATTTATTTTTTAAATATTATAATTAGAAGAATAATCATAATTTTGGTAAATAGATAGTAGTACCCGTTAAGGGTTTAATAGGTTAACCCCCGAACTTGAAACCCTCTGGTTCTTCATTTAAAATTGAAATCATAGACTAGTAGCTAAATCATAATCAATCCACCCAATTAGTTACGGTTTCTTTCCTTTTTCTTGACTCTGGTCGAGTGGCGACTCTAAAAATTATTTTCAATAAAAAACTGAAATTTCTCAATTTCTTTAGTCAAAGATTAATATTAAATGGGTTAGGGTTTAGTATTAATCGAAAATGCGAAAAATCAAGCTCGACAATTTAGCGACTCTACTGGGGACTGCTAGAGGGCTAGCCACTAAAAGTTACCGAAAATAGGATTATTTTTCAAAAAAAAAAAAGATGAAATAATAAAAATAATAAAAAAGAACTTAAGTATGTTATTTCAAGTATTTGTTTATTTTATTTATTTGTTTTTTACTAATATTTTTTTTTTGTTGTGGCAGTTTATTTAAGGGAGAATTTTGGGGTTTTACTTTATTTTTATTCTATTTTTCTGCATCATAAATGCATAGTAGACACGGTCAAAACCAAACCGTCTTAGGACCTTAGGAGAGGGGCCATTGTGTAAGCTTCAGATGTTGTGGGGTAACCGCCTTCCGGGGCCGATTAGGCTACCCCACTCAAGTTCAAATGCGACCATAGAATCGTTGCTTTGAAAAAACGTAGTGGTTACAGAGCTTGAGAACCTTTAAAACCCACCCTTTTGCATTACACAAAATCTTTTTTTTTTTTTCAAAAAAAAGTTTTTTACAAAAACCTATGATGTGGCGAACCTAAATGGTTAAGGGTAGTTGTGAAGTTATAGTTGTAATATTTCCTTATAAATAATTTGTAATAATTCTGTGTAAAGTTTAGAATAGATGATGATTGTAATTTTGATTTTTTTTTTTTTACATAACTATGGCTAGATCAAGTCAAGGGGCTTTCAAATAGGTCAACGTCTACCTACCTCATTGGCCTTAAGAGATACTCTACATATGGTTCCAACTTCTTAGCCCAAATAAGTAAGAATTTATTAGGAACAAAATTGGGCTCATCTTGCCCCTATAGAAGAGCCCTATGAATATTACCAAGTTACAGACCTTAGTACATCTATTAGGGCTCAAATCTATCACCTTTCATTTGGGCCCATATCAGTTGAGCCCAACCTTCATAAAGTAAATAAATAAAATTAATAAAAAAAAAAAGAAACAAAACAAAACAAATCAAACCTATAAAATAATTTCAAGTAGTTATCGTTTTGCCTTATATTCTACTAGCTAGAAATATTCATTCTTTTGGATAGATTGACTCCTTAGCCTTTATCATTCGAAATAAATATGATTTAGATTTTTATTTTTATTTTTATTTAACCTTTTTCCTTTAAAATTCCTCATTTGTAAATAGGGAGGTTGGGCTCATCAAGCCAATTTTGTTCCTATAAAATAATTTTAAGTAGTAATGTTGTTCGAGGTTTGTATTTAGAATTCTATGAAAGCAATCCTCCGTAATCATTCATTTACAATCCCATCACTTGGGCTCCGTAACATAAAAACCTTAAATTTTTCTCTTTCTCTTTCAAAAAAAAAAAAAGAAGAAGAAGAAAGAGAAAAGAAAGAAAAAAGAAGAAAAGGAAAGAAAAGAAAAGAAAGAAATTTGCTAACGGTTATAAATCCTTATAGGGTTCGGGACAAACACAATTACTTGGCCCATTAAGGCAGATAACCTAAACAGACCTACTTGGCCTAAGAAAATAACCAACCAAACCTGAGTCTTAACCTATTAAGATAGTTGAACAAACTCAAGGCTTAAGCCATCAAGTCCAACCATAGATCGAGTCAAAACACAAAGCCATGAAACACTATCCTAAGCTTGATCCCTGATACAAACAAAAAGGGTAATTCATTAGTCCCTTCCACTTCAAAAGTTATCAATTCTAGTCCATTCGAACTCTAAAGAACTTAACCTAAAATCACATATCGAAGCTTAAGGGCATTAAGACCTATAAGTCTAGGGCATGGGGCATTTAGTTTTTGAAATTTCACAACTAGGCCGTGTTCCAAGGAATTGGGGAGTAAGGTCAATACTCTAGGGTCAATCAATCCTTATGTAAGGAATTGGTAACTCACTTTTAAAAAGTTTTGAATAAAAAGAGGCGAGCTATATTCTATACACTAACCGTTAAACACTTTAAGAGTTAAGAGACATCATGGTGAGGATATTTTGGACTCATTCCTTAAAGGAGGTCCATTTTGAATTTGATACGCAGACTGAAATGAAGTTAGGCAGTCATTTTCAAATCCCAAACACAATTATCCTTTGATAACCCTGTTAGACTGATTTGGAGTCATTTCAAATATAAACCCTGTCAAGAACCACCCTATAGTTGGGCAGTTCGAAGGTTAGGGTCATTGATTAGGAGAAAAGGATAAAACTGATTTGTGCTTACCCCAGTAATAACAATTCAAGGATAATTTTTGTTTTCGATAAATTGTTCTCTTTGAAGAAGAGCTAACATTTTTCCAAATACCCCAAAGGCCACATATACTTTACCTAAGCCAGTGCACTCTGAACTTATACCTATGGATTTAGGGCTTTGATTCATCTAAAGACAAAAACTCGATAAAAGAGATAGTTATTTTTTGGGAGAGAAGGGAAAGAAATGAAATGAAATGAAAAATTAAAAAAAAAAAAGAAAAAAAGAAAAAAGAAAAAGAAAAAAAAAACTAAGAAAAAAGAAAATGAAGAAATGCCTAAATATTGGGCTTGAGAAAATCCCCAATCAAAGAAGGCTTAAGTTGCTCAAAAAACATAAGGCCTTAAGTCGCATTCCCAACCAAAAAACACAAAACCTCATATTCATTCAAAATCATATTCTCAACCATAAACCAAAAGCTCCATATTCAGTTCAAAATTATACTCCAAAAACTCTTTTTATCCACTCGATTCTCAAACACAAAACCTTCCCACCCACATTACCTCCCTACTCAAAGCTCTTCCAATTTTGAAGAATAATTTATCTAAGATAAAAATTATTTTGAAACTGGGGTAAGCATACATCTAGTTCATTCCTAAGGGTTCATGACTTGTACACTCGGGTTAGATGAAAGTACTTCTTTCAAAATAGGCCCTCTCAATTAACTTCTTTTGAAACCATTTGACCAAAAACCCAATTTACAATACTAAACCCAAAAAGACCTAACAGATTTATCAGAGTGTATCACTTACAAACTGGATTAGAATTTCTGAAATAGTAATCAAGAGTGAAATCCAGACCGAGAGTGCGTAAGGAAGTCTCTTTGACTAAATTAATCATGAGTTACCCTTTCCTTATGAAATGAATGTTTAAGGCCTATCCAAAAAGCTCATTGTCTAGGTTACAAATTAGGGTGGATGTGAGATACCTTATATGATTATAGCATATGCTTTTTAAATAGGAATTTGTATCTGTTAGCAAACTCTCAAGGATAAATAAGGAAAAAAAAAAGAAAATGAAAAGACATGAAAAGGAGAGAGAGAGAAAGTGGAGGCTTGTTACAAGTTTTTCCATTCATTTTCCAGTCCATTTCATCCAAAGTAACCAAATTTTCAATTCATGTTATAAACAGTTTTCACCAAATTCCTCATTTGTAAATTTCTTAAATTAATATTTTTTTTTTCGAGTCGGCTATGTTCTTTAGTTACTTTCGATTGTCAATAGAGTTTAAGTGAGTCCGAAGGATACTTACCCTTTATCAATTTTCTTAAGGATATAGCTAGCACATAAAGCACCGTTCCTATCCATATCTTCTTTAGCGCTTCAGTCAGCTTATGGAGCGCTATTTAGATTCATATTTTCATTTAGGGATCTATCCAACTCATAGAACGTAGTCCTAATCTAAAGTTTCTTAAGCTTCTGACTGGCTCCCAAAACACAGTCCCAATTTATAATCTCTTAGGAAGATAGCCAACTCATGAGTGTAGTCCTAATCCAGAGTTTCATAAGCTCCCAGTCGCCCAACTTACAGAATGTTGCTCAATTTATAATCTTTTAGGGATTTAGCAAGCTCATGGAGCGCTATCCCAATTCAAGTTTCTTCATTCTTTAGGTCTTAGTTAGCTCAAAGGGTACTTTGACCGCCTTGGTTAGTTAGCTCATTAGGGCACGACCAAGTTTTCCTCATTCTTCAGGTCTTAGCCAGCTCAAAGGGCGCTTTGACCGCCTTGGTTAGTTAGCTCATCAGGGCACGACCAAGTTTTCCTTCATTCTTTAGGTCATAGCAAGCTTAAAGGGCGCTTTGACTGCCTTGGTTAGTCAACTCATTAGGGCACAATCAAGTTTTCCTTCATTCTTCAGGTCTTAACCAGCTCAAAGGGCGCTTTGACCGCCTTGGTTAGTTAGCTCATTAGGATACTACCAAGTTTTTTATTCTTTAAGTCTTAGCTAGCTCAAAGGGCGCTTTGACCGCCTTGATTAGTCAACTCATCAAGGTACGACCAAGTTTTCCTTCATTCTTTAGGTCATAGTCAGCTCAAAGGATACTTTGACTGCCTTAGTTAGCCAGCTCATTAGGGTAAGACCAAGTTTCTTTATCTTTAGGTCTTAGCTAACTCAAAGGGCGCTTTGACCGCCTTAGTTAGTTAGCTCATTAGGGTACGACCAAGTTTCTTTATCTTTAGGTCTTAGCTAACTCAAAGGGCGCTTTGACCGCCTTGATTAGTTAGCTCATTAGGGCACGATCAAGTTTTTTTCATTTTTAGGTCTTAGCCAGCTCAAAGGGCGCTTTGACCGCCTTAGTTAGTCAGCTCATTAGGGCACGACCAAGTTTCCTCATCTTTAGGTCTTAGCCAGCTCAAAGGGCGCCTTGACCGCCTTAGTTAGTCAGCTCATTAGGGCACGACTAAGTTTCTTTATCTTAGGTCTTAGCCAGCTCAAAAGGTGCTTTGACCACCTTGGTTAGTCAGCTTATTAGGGCACAACCAAGTTTTCCTTATCTTTAGGTATTAGCCAGCTCAAAGGGCGTTTTGACCGCCTTGGTTAGTCAGCTCATTAGAGCACGATCAAGTTTCTTCATTCTTTATGTCTTAGCCAGCTCAAAGGGAACTTTGACCACCTTGATTAGTCAGCTCATTAAGGTACGACCAAGTTTCCCCATCTTTAGGTCTTACCTAACTCAAAGGGCGCTTTAACCGCCTTGGTTAGTCATCTCATTAGAGCACGACCAAGTTTCCTCATCTTTAGGTCTTAGTCAGCTCAGAGGGCGCTTTGACCACCTTGGTTAATCAGCTCATTAGGATACGACTAAGTTTCCTCATCTTTAGGTCTTAGCCAATTCAAAGGGCGCTTTGACCGCCTTGATTAGTTAGCTCATTAAGGTATAATCAAGTTCTCATTATTCTTTTTAGGGATTCTTATCAGCTTACAAGGGCGTTACCCTTACTATTCTTCGTTTCATACTAATCGTCGTTAAGTGTCTTAACGCTCCTTAGGATAAAGTTGTCCTAAGGCAAAAACGGTATCACTTTTGTCTTTATGGTAAAGTTTTATTCAAACTTCACCACAAAAAAGGCAGCTGTAGACACTCGATTTTTGCCCATAATAGTTATAATTTTCGTTTTTAGGATCGTAATTTAGAAAATAATAAAAAAATTAAAAAATGATAAAATATACAAAAAAATAGAAAATTGTTAAAAAAAAGACGAAAAGAAAAATAAAAAAGAAAAAATTCAAAAAAAATTAATTTGATGGAATCTTGACTAAATAGTTGTTGAAAAAAAAAAAACAAATCTGATATAATGACCTTAAATCTAATAATATTAAGATTTGTAAGATTCGAATTTATTTTGGATCTTTATCAATTTAGATTCGATTCAAAAGATTTGTTTTCGAGTTTTATAAATAGGAGTTGTATGGTGCGAGCCAAAGAGAACAATTACACATTTGTTAAAAACCCGCTCGAACCCATTTCTTAGACCAATTCTATAGTTGTACACGTGATAGGACTGGAGATCCAATCTGTTCCTTTTCATCAGTTTTGCATGCTTTGCCTTGCAGGTATATAATAGTGGTTTTTAATTATTGTTTATAACTTGTCTTATTTATTTATTTTATATGTGCAGTTATTTTTAAGACTTGTACTAATTTTTTTTATTTTTACCATGTCTTTAATTGCTAGTAATTAGTTATAGCATTAGTGTCTAGTGAACATGTGTTAAGTTAAATTTTAGTTTTTATTTATTTATTTATTTTAGATTTCATATTTTCAAAATGACATTTTTATAAAATCTTATATTTTACAAAATCTCATTATTTGCATATTGTATTAATTTAGAAAATTTGCATTAGGCATGTTAGGGTTTTCTAGATAAAAAAAAAAAATCATTTTGATGTTCATAAAATAAAAAAAAATCTTTAATTGACTTTTTTTTTTATGGCGAAACATCTTTTCCATAGTTTAAACTTGTTTTCCATAGTTTAAATGTCTTTTCCATAATTTAGATATCTTTTCTATAGTTTAAACATCTTTTCTATGGTTTGAATATCTTTTCTATGGTTTAGACATTTTTTCCATACTTTAGGCTTCTTTTCTATAGTTTATATATCTTTTCCATTGTTTAGGTTTTTTTTCTATAATTCAGACATCTTTTTTATAATTTAGATTTTTTTTTATAGTTTATTTAAACATCTTTTTATAGTTTAGATATATTTTCTATGGTTTAGATATATTTTCTATGGTTTAGACATCTTTTCTATGGTT
The DNA here is from genome assembly GCA_024138015.1 of Lumnitzera littorea. NCBI lineage: Eukaryota > Viridiplantae > Streptophyta > Magnoliopsida > Myrtales > Combretaceae > Lumnitzera > Lumnitzera littorea. Next base: position 89,626,826 of record JAMXBB010000003.1, read on the forward strand.
AGGCATCTTTTCTATGATGTTTTAAGCATCTTTTCTACATAAAAGATTCATCACGTAGAACATTGCATATTTTATAAAATCTTTAGCGTTTTTCTTGAAAATAAAAAAATTATCACTTAGTTGTTTTTAAATAAAAATCTTAATTTGGGACTTTTCAAAAATTAGGTTTTTAGGTTTTTTTTTTTTTATAATTAGGAATAAAAATTAGGCTTCTAGGGATTTTTATTAATAAAAATAAAATGGTTAATAAAAACACAAATTTAACCAATCAATTTTTTTATAAATAGAATCAACACATTAAACTTTTTGAAAAGAACTACGATCATCTGATCCCGACTAGCGGGTATGTAGGCACCTTCGAGGTAACGATAAAATATGTAGAAACTTAGGTTCTTTTTTCTTTTGATTTTATTTATTTATTTTTAAATATTATAATTAGAAGAATAATCCTAATTTCGGTAAATACATAGTGGTACCCGTTAAGGGTTTAATAGGTTAACCCCCAAACTTAGAACTCTCTAGTTCTTCATTTAAAATTGAAATCAAAGACTTGTAGCTAAATCGTAATTAATCCACCCAATTGATTACGGTTTCTTTCCTTTTTCTCGACTCTGGTCGGGTGGCGACTCAAAAAATTATTTTCAATAAAAAACCGAAATTTCTCAATTTCTTTAGTCGAGAATTAATATTAAATGGGTTAAAGTTTAGTATTAATCAGAAATGAAGAAATCAATTTTAAATAAAAGAAACCGAAAAATCAGGCTCGACAATACTAAAGGTTTTCTAAGAAATCATACTGAACTACAATAGTCTAATTCCAACTAGCAGATATATAGATACCTTCAAGGCGACCATATAAAACAACAAAATTTTTTTTCCCCACTACCCCTACTTTCTTCAAGTGTGAAATGGCTTTTTTATATTATCGTTGTGATTTATGTTTCTATTTGGTAACTATACTCCGATATGAGAAATCATATTTTGTAATGTATAATTACAATTTACAGTTATGTTATACTTTATTTTTTTTTCATTTTGACAATATATTTCGAGATCTAAGTAAAAAATCTTCTTATTTTGCAATTTTTGTCGCTTTAGTCATTTTTACTCAATTTTGTAATATAACATTATGCTCAGGCAATCAAAATGAATTATTTTTTTATTAAAAATAATTGAACCAAAAATAAAATTTTCGATTTATGAGCAAGGATATATCAACATGAAGTTTTAGATTTAATTGGAAAAAAATAGATAAATAATTGACAAATTATTTATAATAATTGAGAAAAATTGCAAAAAAAAAAAAAAAAAAAAACCCAACAACTCAAGGGCAACTAAATTAGCCCTTGAATTGCCAGTTCGAGTGAATTGCCCCTAGGCCCACCCCTTAGTCCCATATCAGCCTATGAATCGATGGTTTAGGGATGGTTCCAAGATGGTTGAACTGGTGCATAAGTCTGGGTGGGGTTGGAAATGCGTTGTGCGCCTAACAAGGTTTTTGGACAGAGCAAGCTCTATTACATAGGCTTATGTTTGGTGTCATTTGTTATATTTTGGGAAGTTAACTACTTAACTCGGATTAAACTAGGTATGCTTTTTCTAATCTTACGACAGACTAGATAATATCGTATGAATAGTATTTGCTTGTTGTGTTGCACTTAATTATTTAATAACCTTATTTATTTTGAGCTGATAATGAAACTAGATTAATATTGTATTTGGCAAACTTTTAGATAAAAGAAATCAATGGAAAATAATTAAAAATTAAAATAAAGGAAAGAGTAAGAGGAGTAATTTGATTTTAATTTGGTATTTGGATACATAAGAAGGAAATGAAGAGGAATTTTACTATTTTCATCATTTGGTTTATATTACATAAAGGAAATTAAGGGAATAAATTGTTTAGTAGAGAGTTTTGTACATAAATGGGGCCTTTTTGTAAAATAGTATGAAAATAAGCCCCTAAAATAAATAATAGGAATTTTGCATGCAACTTCACTATTCACTGAATTTTGCATAGAGATTGCATGTTTTCCATGTAACTTTAGTTGTGTTATATTAAAGTCGCATGCTGATTGCCCATGAGTTCTTACATAAATATGTTGGATGCAATTTTCACCAAAAGTCGCCGCCATCTCAATGAAGTTCTTGACATTATCATTACCCTTTATAGGCATGAGATTATACCACACTTTGCTTTGATAATAAGAAGGATGCCATTATACGATCTCAACACTAGTTGTATCAATACCAATGCTATTACAAATCCTCTATAGAAAATAGCTATAATTTGCATACTTCTTCATTTTTAGCTTTTTGACTAGCTCTCTATCATACTCCACTTCTATATTACCGTTTGACAATGTTTTCATGTGCATATATGACGATTTTCATGTAGCCAAACATTTTTTTGGCTTAGTTATTGCATGGGTCATCGATTAACGTACCCATCCAAAAATAGCCACTATTCTACATCACATATCATATGATATTTATCTATTCTCATGCAGTATTTTCATGTATATTACAAAATAAATAAATAATAAGATAAAATATAAAACATACCAAAATAACACATACATTCATCATGGCGTAAATAATATAAAAAAAATATATATTTTCCATATTTAATATAAAACCCTAGAATTCTAAGCCTAGATATGACGTAAAAAATTCAAAAATGATGAATATAATGAGTGAAACTTACAAATTGTTGAATGCTTGGGGAATTTGTTAATTAGAAGTGGAAAAGAGAGCTTTGGATTTTTGGTGCAAAATTGGAGTAGGTGTGTGGATTCGATTCATAGGTGTTTATGTATTAAGGATAAGGAGGTTATATGTTATACATGCGACTTTAGATAGTATTAAAGTTACATGGTCTCCATGCAACTTCTTTTACAATGCTTATGTCACATAGAAAGCATCTAACCAACTAAAATAACTAAAGTCGCATGGAAAACATGCGATCTCTATACAAAATTCAATAAATAGTTAAATCATATACGGTATTATTTATTTACCCTGCACGCCAATGCTAATAGGGGGAGAGTGTTTGTTTAATATATTTTACAAAAAAGGCCTCCTTTACGTGTAAAACTCCTTTAATAATAGTTGTTTTTGTAAATTTAAATGCTTTTCCACTCATTTCTATTAGTTTCTCTCTAATTTTGAGAAGAAATATTGTGGGTTCGAAGTGAAAAACTTTCCATCTATTTCTTCTCTTTTTCTTAAATTTATTCTCTTCCTTTTAGTTACTAAATACATATTTTTTACTCTTTTCCATCTAATTATCTTGAAAAGGAAAAAATATTATATTTTTTAAAAAGTAATCCAAAAATGGGTTGCTGTAAAAATACCCAAAAACTACTACAGTTGTAATCGAGTTTCCAAATCCTAGTAAAATTGGGAGTTACAAATTCCTGGTAAGAAATGAGGTGTTCAAAATTTTATTATATTGTATTTATGATGCGTGATGACATCAGTTGTTAAAGATCCACATTTTTGTAAAAAAAAAGCCAAACACAGGTCTTAAAAAGTCGATTTCATGATAACTATTTGTAATCAGCAATATAAAACCTTTTCAACACGATAATTGGTTGCGTTGAAGATTCAATTTCAGTTCGGAAAAGCAATATCAACAGCATTTGAACAATGATTTAAGTGTTTTGTATGATTGAGTTTTAAAAAGATTTCAATTGCAATACTTTTAAATTATTTTTATTACCTTATTTTAGGAAAAAAAGATTCAATAGCAATTATTTTAGTGATTATTTTTAAAATTACAATATTTACTTCTTCTTTTTTTTTTTTCCTAGTTTGCCTTCATATCCTTTCTTTCTTACCTTTTTCCTTTTTTTTTTCTTTTCTTTTCTTTCCCCATCTGAGGCATATCTGAAATATAGAAAAACAGCAATGGGCACAACTCAAATTTCTGTGATCGGTCTTCTTGTTCATTCACCGTTTCCATTGTTTGGCTTGGTGTACCATTTCAATATTTTGATTTTTCGCCGGATTCCGAGGTTCTTCCATCTTTATTCAATTTTCATCATAATCCTGCTATTGGGTTGTCCTCTTTATTCATCATTTTTAGGGAAAAAGGAAAAAGGAAAAACAAGCAAGCTGCAATCTTTATACATTACTTAGATGCAGTGTGCTCTCTTATGTGTTTTTCCATGCTTGTTCCTTAAGCACTTTGGTCATTATGATACGAGGATTGAGTTTCTTACCATCCTGGTTGAAGAGGGTTTTAAAGAATCTGGTTTTTGGTAGTGTTTTCTGTGGATATTTTACGACTTAAGGTGCACTTGTTTCTCGGATAAAATTTTCTTTGTTCTTATTACTTAAGGTTTAGTATGACTTAGTAGTTGGAATTGTTGAATACTGCGGAGTTTAGCCATGGTGATACTGCCAATTTGGAATGGCTAGTATCCGATGATGGGTGCTGTTAAGAATGATAAGAATTGGGGAAAATAATTTCCACTCTTAAAATAGGACATTTTATTTTCTTCATTTTTCATGGAGCATTTTTCATTTGGTTGAACAATGCCTTTCATTAATCATGTTCGTATTCTAATGTTAGAAAACGGAAAGGGTTATCGGTCAACAAACACGGCCTTATTCCAGCTTGGATTTTAGTTATTCCATGCATACATTTTAAATCACATTGCATCAATTGTTGGAAAGAAAAACAAGCATACAATCTAGTTTGTTTGATTGTTTCATTTTTCATACATATTTGATACCCTTTTACTTATCATGAAGTAAGTGCAATCGAAAGTAACTGCTTCTTGGTTACTTTAATGTTCTTCTTCTCTTTTTTCCTTTTCCTCTTTGCATGCTTTCTTCTCATATGATTTTTGATTTTTGAAGATGGAAGGGGCTAGCGGTTAGAAAAAGGGGAACTTTCTAAAATGTCAAAGCTCAGCAAACAGAGGTATTATTGCTGAATCCAAGTTCTCTCACTATTTATAATCTAATTTGGCTTGAGTTTCCTATCAGTGAGTGTGGTCCCATTCACACAATGTATACAACGCAACTTGGTTTGCTAACTATTTGGGCTTGGGATTGATATCTACTCAAGTTTGATGTTGGGTCAAGCTTGAAATCCCCTAGTAGATTAATTTGGCTACCTTTGGGTAGCTCCAACATGAAATTTGTTCAAGGTAACTTCTTTGTAAAGATACAGGCCTAGTCTAGGGAATTCACATCAGTTACCCTTGAAACAGAGCTTAAACTTTGAGGTCTCATGTGGTGTGCAAGGAAATGTTTCCTTGACTTGACGTGAACTGGAATGCAATTTTAGTCTAATTCCTATTTGCATATTAAGGTCATTTACATTTTTCTTCTTTATGTTCTTTTTCAAGACTTCATTGGTTTTGATAAATCATTCACAGATTAATGCATTCACAAATGCTAATGTCATAAATGCTTATGCAGATATTCTTTTAGGCTTGAGATCACCATACTTTGCTGTATCTCATCACTAAATGAACTTATCGACAAGCCTGCATGAAAGCAAATGAATGGAACATGATTTCCATCTGCTTTTCCTGTGGTAGAGATGGTAACAAGGATCCAATTATTCAAGCCAACTTTTTTAAGCCAAAACTTTTGCAGCTTATCATATTTACATGAAACGTAATGTTGGTATTCTGAAGTTAATAATGAATGATACTTGCAGCCTTTCCAATGTTATAAAACGATACTTGCAAGATCCTTAGCCAGATAGTTGGATGATTTAGGGTTGAAGCATTTTGCTATTATTACTTTTTCAAGTATTATCTCCACTTGTTACACTATTATTTGCTTTTAGATGGTATTTCAAGGGCTAATGATCTTTAGGTAGATATAAGATGGATGAGGAATGCTTGTTGAATAATTGGTGTGATGAAAATGAAATTTTTCTGAGAATTGTGCATCTAAGTCATATCTAAAAGGAAGTATTTTTTCAGTATTGAAGCTCGCTTTCATAAGGATTCGCAACTAGTTTTAGGGATATAGTCCAAGCTATCCAAGCAGGAAATCAATTTTTTATAGATCTATCTTTTAGTTCCCGAGATAGGATTTTGGCAAATCAATATGACTTTTGTTCTTGCATTTCTTTTTTTCCAATAATTAGTTGAATTTGTCATTCTTTCTTTCTTTCTGTTCTTTTTTTTTCTTTTAGATGAGCTTTGAAAATTTATGTGATTGTAGGATGTTTCTGAGCTCTATAAGATTGACAATGTTTTTGAGGTAGCATTCAGGAGCTAAACAGGGTCTAGGAGACCAATCTAAAGAAGATTGTTTATTTGGCATATGAATATAAAAGGAAACATTAGGATCAATGAATTTTAGCAGTTGTACAGTTTCCTTATATCATTGAATTTTATTTAGCGGTTTTTGAGGTAGCATCTGGATAAGATTGACAGTGTTTAATTGGGGGTTGTACAGTTTTCTTATATCAATAAATTTTATGTACTTATCAAAAAAAGAAAAAAAGAATATAAAAGGAAGCATTAGGATCCCTTGTGAATATACTAATGATGAAGCAGATTTATTTTTCTTTGGGGGAGGGTTTGGTTGGGTTGGTGGGGGACGGAAGCTCATGGTAAAGTAGATTGCACTGTGTTAATTAATACAGAGCTACTTCTTTTCCTTCCCCTTTTTTTTTTTGGCTGATACTAGAGCTACTTTCTTAAGATGGTTTTGGACCATCTAGAAGTTAGAAATGCATCATGCTGGTTATGAATGTGTAAACTAACAAGGCATTGAACTACATCAAGAGAGTAATTTAAAAGGATCTGGATACAAATTAGCAAAGTGCTCTTTGTTTATGTAAAATGTAGAGGATATCGTAAGGATACTTCTAGAATCATAACTTATATACGATGATTGCTAAAATTTCTTGTATCATGTATTGAAACCTACTCATTGGTGTAGTGTTTGCTACAGATGTCTTTTAATGGGAGCTCTTGGAATTTCTTGAAAAATTGTCCAAGGCACTTGTTGTCAGGAAGAAAAGGAGAGGGGGGTTGGGGGAAGGAACTACTCATTGCATAGAATATCATGCTGCACCAGTACATTAGGGAATCTTTTGAATAAAAACATGACATAAACTAATCTCGTTCACACTGAAAACTTCTTTGGCACATAGCTGGTAGAATTTTCCTATGGAAGAGTATATTCCCTTTCAGATCAGTTGTTTCCCTTCAAAGTTGCTTCCAAATTCTAACATGGTGAAGAGGAACTTCTGTCCAACTACATTATCCTGTTGTTTGGTTGGATGTGTTTTTTAACATCTAAATATATTATAAACTATGTGCCTCTTGTCATTAGTCACATCTCTTCCTATTTTAATACTTTTTTAGCAGTGGTTCGGAACGCCAGCCATCCAAATCTCATGGTGCTGCACTGCCTCAAAATTCAGTGCAGAAGGATAACAAGCAGGGTCAAACTGGGCGGGTCCATGTCCAAAGTATCCTTAGTGGAAGCTCAACACTAGGACCTACAACAGTCCTGGATGAATTTAGATACGGGTTTCCATCAGGTGGCTTATCGGTTGCCTCGTATAAATGGTGGGGAAGCCTGAGTCCTGGAGGTCCTGAGGAGAACACTGTATATGGTGCTAAGGTTGATGATGGGAAAGATGAATCTGAGGCTATGGCAGAGGATACCACCACAGGAGTGGTTGACATTAAACCAGAGAGTGAGAATGAGAATGCAAATGTTGGACTCCAAGGAGCCAGTCAGCTGGTGTCTCTTAGAAAAAAAGCATGTAAAGAAGGACGAGAATCACTTAAGTTTGGTGTCTTCAGAGGTCATCATGTTCATAGACTGGGCCAAAAGGAGAAAATGCGTCTCTTAAGTATGTTCCATTCTTCTCTTCCAGAGGATTGGATAGATGATAGAAGCAACAAAAACAAAGATGACTAGGCATATGACAAGTTGTTTAGCTTAGTTATTGGCAAGTGGAATTTAGATTCGATTGCTCATCCGAATGGTATTTTCTGCTTTTGTCAATTTACGATCTTGAAAAGGTGCTCTTCATTCAGAAATGTCGTAGTCATGTTTCTGCTTTTCTCTTTTGCCATGCATGTTCTGTTTCTGGAATTATTCATCCTATGCTATCTCCTTTGATTGCTTGAGGGTTGGCATCAATCTTCTTGTTGGCTTTAAGAAGGTAGAATGAATGCAGCCTTTATTGTTTATGACAATGCAAAAGGTAGAAACAGTTTTGATAATGAGCCTCCCGGGACACACGTATATTATACTTCTTTAGGAAACTGCAATTGTCAATACATTAATTATGCATTTTATGAGAGAGACCAGGATATGAAATTTTCCGACTCGCATATAAAGTATGCTAAACAAGTGCCATTGAGCACTTTTAGCAAAATTAAGATTGCGATAAGTGCAGGCTTCATTTCTGTCGGTGCTCGAGAAATAGGATGAAGGCTTTTTTCCTCTTCCGTGTAGAGTGTAAGGAAAATTTTTCCCCTTCCAGCTAATTCACCTATAGTATCTTCCACAGTACTGACAGTTAAATTTGTCGAACTATTTCAGTGATTGATGACTGGAGATATTGTTATTGGGACTTTTGAGTCTATACAATGATTTTGAGGCGATTGCCATTGGGCTGTAATATTGAAATAACAATGGTTACAATAGCGTTTTGGTAAGGGACTCAGTCAAACTGTTGCATCGGCTAAAGCAATATTTCTCCTTGGTAATGCTTACAGTTAGACATGGGCATAAAGAAATCTATAGTATGTAAGAATATATTTTAGCTTTCATATATGATGTATAGCAGGTTTCTTAGGATGCTTCCTGTAACTAACGGTTTACCTTGTATTATAAATTGGGTTACTGATAATAAATGAATTCAACATTCTCTTCTAGTATCAGTGTCGATCTTACATTTTTCATTAAGTACACAGATGTACTAACAAAAGTTCAAATATTCATTTAAAATATTTTATTCAGAGCACGTCAGTGATTTTGATGATTATTCAGAGTATTTATTGCATATATAAAAGACCAGTCTAAATTTCATCCAACACACAAAGAACTTTAATGGTGATCTTTTCAGAATTTAACCGATTACACGTTGCATTTTGTCTTGGTAAATTAAAGTTCACTAAATCACTTTGGATTCGTATTTAAGTCTCAATCTAGTGGGACTTGTATCGCGGGGAACAATAAAAGAGAGATCGTCACGGCGCATTTTCAATCTAGCTCTGACTTGTGATGTTGACAGCGACGGCGCGGTGCTAACGCATGACTCGTTTGGTTGGTTAGGACTAGGTAGTATTTTTGAGTAAAGCTTAACATTAACGTGTTATGTCATGGGAATAGATAAATGGTTTGTTAGTATTAATAAATGTAAAAATAAAATTGGTCTTTTTTTCTTTTAAAGTATGCTTTTTTATTTTTATAAGACTTAGAATTTTATGTGATCGTTTCAACTGAGTAATTTAAAGCATTAGTGAAATTAATCCGATTAACTTAAGAATTTACAAGTGAGTTCGGAATATTAGTTGCAAAGGACTCATGGACTTGGATTTCAAAAATAAAATAAAATAATAATATAGCTTAAGTAGTATAATCTTAATATATTATCTAATATTTATTTAAAATCGCATTGAATAAGCTTTGTTGATTCGTAAACTTTTAGAAATAAATTATATATATAATAAAATTATCATGTGACATAAAATAACATGTAAAGCATATATGTATATACCATGTGTAATTTTTATATACAAATATATTTTTGTAATTAACCAAAGTATCCGATTAATTGTGATTAAAGCTAAAATAAATTAAGGAAATAATAAAAATTCCTAAAAATTAGTGGGGAAATGGCTTGAGCTTAATTAGGGCATGTGAAGCTTCTTAGCCAAGTGTTAGTTGATAGATTAAGTATAGCATGCAAATGAGATTAGTATATAAGGTAATTTTTAAGACGAGAGAGAAAACAAATTCATTTGCACAACTATTAGCCTGGACAATTTGTGAAAACCTCTCCACAAAATCTCAATGCAAATAGGAAGTTGGGGAAAATAAGTTGGAGATTAAAAGATTCAAGAAGAAATTTAGAAAAAAAAAATACAAAAAATTAAATGCAATATGAGCTTGATGAGGTACGTGAGGGTAGGGAGATGCTGGAGACCAACAGCTACAACCAAGTGACGATGGACCCATCGTCTAGGTCGGTCAATAAGGTGGCAACAGCCATTGATGGACGGAGAGCTAACTTTCCAATGAGTATCCTTTTTCCTCGATTTTCATTAAAATACTAATAATATTAATATTATCCAAAAAATTCATAAAAAATTTATTCCTACAATATTTTCATGTGTAAAATCTAGGAAAAATATTATTTGATACAAATTTTATAGTTACAATATATATCCTTAAGAAATCTACAAAACTTAACAATTTTCAATATTAATATAAATAAATCTAACGACGTAGTTTCAACTTTGAAATTTTTCTATACAATACTCTAATTTATACTAAATTGCTATCGAGATTTTTCATGAAATTATTTTCTATATTTTTATCTAATTTTTTAGCCTTAAATTGTGCTTAAATAGTGTTGTTTTAGCTAAAATTGGTATATTTTCTTGAAAAACCTTACTTGGATTTGTATTTAGTCATTTGGAAAGTATTTATGACATGTTGGATAAGGTTATATGATAAGGAGTTTTGGGAAAACAAGACTTGGTAGTTATATGTAAAGTATAATAATTTGTTTACTTGATGGATTTGGTAAAATGATGAGTTGAGTTATGATATATGAGGAATTAGAAATTAGGGAGTATTGTATATTGATGAGTGTCTCAACTGATGTTAGATAAAAACTGTGCAAAATATGTAGTATTTGCAAGTTAGGTATAAACAGAGGCAAATTTAGAGGATAGCTAAGTGAAAATTATACTAAAGACTCTACCTAGAGGTAGAATCAGAAGCAAACTTAAAAGTAACATGTGAATACAAGGGATTCTAGAAGCTAAATTAGAGGATGATTTTTAAAGAATCTAAGGATATTAGAGGGAAATATAGATGATTCAATAGCTTAACATGGCTTATGCAATTAAGCAATCGATTAGAAAATCCTAATATGTAAGTGAATATAACTTATAAAACGAGTGGCAGAACAACTAAAAACATATAAAATATGATTAATTACTACTAATATAAGGATTGAATATGGATTAAATTTGATTTATTGTGTATGTTTAGGGGTAATCAAAGAGCATCAAGGAGATGATCAAGATTGAGTAAACCAGTTAAGCATAAGTAAGTTGGGATCTATGTTTTATAGTAAGTTAGAGTACTGTTGTAGACACCTAATTTTTACTCCTCTGTAGTTCTAATTTTTATTTTTACAAAAAGGGTCCTAATTCAGAAATAAAAAACAAAAAAATTAATAAAAGATAATAAAAATTAATAAATGATGAAAATACCAAAAAAATAAGAAAAGAAAAAATTATTATAAAGAGTTTTGTAGATTTTTAGGAAGTAACTTATATTAGGAATAAATAGTTTTAGTTTTAATTTTAATTTAGTTAAAAAAATTTTTAGGAAACTGAGTAGTTTAAATATAATTTAATTATACTGAATGTTAAGGCACAGACCAACGGCCTAACAAATAAGTATCGGGGTATTTGCGTTGGATTTAATTCGAAGTCTTGTGTTCGAGTCTTAGCAGGCACCTATGTCTTTATTTTTCTATCTTTGCAAAAGCAAAGATGAAAATGGGATTCATATCTAAGATCATTTGAATCTAGTTTAATAAATTAATTAAATATGATATGATATGATTTAGACTCTATAAACACAAGTACACCTCATGCACCATAGTGCAGGCCTGTACACACAACAACCAATAGTCACTTGCACTCACGGCAGATAGTACTCATGAACCTACGACAGCTACCGTACGAATACCACCAAATAAGCCACAACAATGCAGCGACCATGATGCCTTGCTCCAACCTCTTTAATTTGGCATTAACGATTGTCTTCAATCATCCCAATTCCGATCAGCAGTGCCTACGCAACAGCTGTGATACCATATAACAGCATGCGCCAACAACTCGTGGTAACCCCGACCACATTCACGCACGCTGCTCCAATCTGCAAGTCCACCGCACGAACATGACCTGCACTCCTACACACGAGTCCATTGATTAGCCCTCGAACCACACACTATCGATCAGCTCACTCCATAGCCGAGCCCAATTCCACTTATGCTGTGCACTTCACCACATTGTTACGCACATTACATTCTATTGCCTGAATTCAATCAGCAGCATCCGCACAGCAGCCTATATCCGTGTACAACACAATGTGATACTCCATCCACACCTGCCTCCTCGTATCTCTTTCTCTCTCTCTCTCTCTTGCTAGCTTTCTCTCTTTTTTATTAGATCTATAGGAATCGCACCGAGTCAACTCAGCTATGTTGGACGAGGAACACCACTTCGAATCCAAGGCCGATGCAGGTGCATCCAAAACTTACCCTCAACAGGCTGGTACTATTCGTAAGAATGGTTACATCGTCATCAAGAATCGTCCTTGCAAGGTTGTTGAAGTCAACACTTCTAAGATTGGCAAACACGGTCATGCTAAGTGTCACTTTGTTGGAATTGACATCTTCAGTGGCAATAAGCTTGAAGATAATGTGCCCTCTTCCCACAATTGTGATGTTCCACATGTCACTCGTATAGACTATCAGCTTATTGATATTTCTGAGGATGGATTTGTGAGTCTACTGATTGAAACTGGTGAATGGCCATCCCTCACTGATTTGAAATCAGACACAAGCACTCCCCTTGTTACACGATTAGGTGAGTTTTGTTAGTTAGATAGTTAGTTTTTTATTATTATTATTTTATTTGATTATGATTATTATTATTGTTATTACTATGTTATTAGTTCCTTATTTATTTAATATAGTATATGTATTAGTTTAGGAAACTTCAGTATTAGTTTTTTTTATGTTAAGGATATTTTCTGGTATATGTATATATGACTACATTATTTTTTATTATTTCTTTAGGATTTATTACGTAGAAAGTTGTTTTTTTTTAAATAAAAATTAATAAAAAGACCTTTTTTAAAAAAATAGGATTGTTAGACCCTTTTTTTAAAACAAAAAACATTCAAAAGTTAGGGCCCTTTAGATTTTATTTGAATAAATTAATTTGGTAACAATGTAAATTCGGTTGGTTTTCAAAAATTAAAATCAACTAACACACTAAAATTTTTTAAAAGAACTACGATCGTCTGATTTTTACTAGTGGGTATATAGGCACCTTCGAGGCGACGATAAAATATGTAGAAACTTAGGTTCATTTTTCTTTTGATTTTATTTATTTATTTATTTTAATATTATAATTAGAAAAATAATCCTAATTTCGGTAAATAGATAGTAGTACCCGTTAAGGGTTTAATAGGTTAACTCTCGAATTTGGAACCCTCTGGTTCTTCATTTAAAATTGAAATCAAAGATTGGTAGCCAAATCGTAATCAATTTATCCAATTGGTTACGGTTTCTTTTTCTTTTCCCGACTTCGGTCGGATGGTGACTCCAAAAATTATTTTCAATAAAAAACCGGAATTTCTCAATTTCTTTAATCAAGGATTAATATTAAGTAGGTTAGGATTTAGTATTAATTAGGAAACGAAAAATTAATTTTAAATAAAAGAAACTGAAAAATGAGGCTTGACAACTGTGTTATATTACTTTGAGACATGAGAGTGCTTTTGGTTGTAATTGTAACTTAGTTGAATGTGGGCATGCCTCCTACGTGATTGTTTACTTGAATTGTAGATCTAGAAGGCTGCCTTACTTGATTATACTTAACTTGCTCTATCTTATGAATTGGTTGATCATTCATAACTAGATTTAACCAAAGATTGACCCTTAAACTAACTAAACATGACAACCCACCAGGGGAACGATCAGGTGTGTCAAATCAAATACTGACTTCTTTGATGAGGATAGCAAAAATAGTCTTTTCTCTTCCCTTAGTTGTTCTAAGTGATAAGAGAGGAAGTCGTAGTAATGTTAAGGACCTTGGTTTAAAGGAGGTCTCAAGAGGAGGGAGGTCTCCATTAAACAAGCCTAAGTTTGGTCTAATTTGGTGTCGCATTGAAACTCTTCAATCCAGTTTAGAACGGATGTAATTTCTCTAATCTCACAATGGATCGAATAATATTGTGTGATGTTTCATTTAGTTGTTTATATTGCATTTAACTAAAATATAACGTTTGAAAACCATACATATGCTTGTTGTACTCTTTTGTTTCTGTCCGCTTACTAAGCTAATAGTACTTACATCCCTATAGACCTTTTGCAAGTGTAGACTTAGGATTGCGAATGCATTTCTAAAATCACCCTTAAGCTAGTGTACAGTAGGCTAGGAAAGTGAGGAGATTCGAAGACTTGTGAGAACTTGAACTTCTATTTTGGTTTTTCCTGAGCTTTTGTGGAAACTAACTGGGATTCCTTGGGGCACCTATTAGTTTCTAACTTTAGTCTATAGACTTTACAACCTATGGTTTTTGTAAACTTTCTATGAAGACTAAAACTTTTACCATATAAACACTTATGTATATACTACTATGATATTAAGATATACGTAACTAGTGCAGAATTGGATGCTTAAAAGTAATTAAGTCGAGTACACTTAATGTGAGTTAAGTTTACGATAGCAGCTCAAATGCTAACTTCTATCTTATGACAGTTCACAAAGTGGGACTGTTATAACGTCATTACTTCAGAGCGTGATAGCTCTGAGTTGATATTAGAGCATGATTCTTAAAAACTTGCTTTGAAGTATCATAACTAAAATTTAATAGACACCATAGGTAACACTAAGAGTAGGGAAATAAGTGGGTAGTAAAACATTTAGACTTTAGGTTTATATCTAATATAAATATATGTAAGAGAAACGTATGAAGCGTAACTAATAATATTGAACTATAAAAGACAACTAACTATTATAAAGAATTATTTATAGAATCTTATAGAAATATTTGCTATATGTTGGCTAAATCTTTATAAAGAATTATTTATAGAATCTTATAGAAATATTTGCTATATGTTGGTTGAATCTTAAGTAGTTGTAGAAAGAGTGAGTTATAAGAGATGGAGGGTAATGTTTTAGGTTATTATTAGAAATGATTGATATAGTAGTGTTTTATTTGATTAGGGAAGGCTTATAGAATTTTACTTGGTAAAGGTAACTTAATTGTCATGATTATATCCCATATGCAGAGGGTACTCATTAAGTGTAGACAATTGATTATAATACTCTCATTTATGCCAAGTGTAAATATTAGTAAATTGTTAAGATCCATGGAGTCAAGCTTGATAATGAATTATTTGTTGTACTAATGCATTACAAGTAGAGTTGAATGATTTATAATTTAAGAAGTTTAGGGGGGATTGGAAGTAATTGATGAGAAGGATCTTGACAGAGGTCATATTAGGGATTAGTGTTCACTTGAACTTGGAATATGGTTGTGGTTAAACAATGGGGCGTAGATTTTGTAAGCTCAGGATAGTAGGTAAAGTATAATTTGGTTTAGAGGATATTGTAAAACTTGATTAGGGGATGAAATAGATGATTAATAAGAGGAAGCTTTCTACTCCAAGTGAGATTATGGAAATACATTATAGGATTTATTTTAAACTGGTAAGCGAATGAAGGATAATGGGGAAGGACTTGGAGTTTATAATACCGATATAACTTCAACGAAAAGATATCTAATGATTAAGGAGATTACATTTGTAATGGTTTCAATAATATAATCTTAAATGTTTGAAAAGTTGGAAAGGAACTATTATAGCAATTATAATTAGAGGACAATAAAAAGAATTCTATATCTTTAGAGATTTCCTTCTCATACTATAGATTGATCTTGTAAACTTTCATCCATAGAGGATGTGGTATAGAAGCTTTGCTTTAATAAATTTGAACCTTCGGTTAGACTAAAAGAAACCCTTATAGTATAATGAAATTTAGAGGTAATTGGCTAGAACTTAGGTAAGGGTTCTAAGGAAGATTTTGACCATGCTCTAGATGTTGCAATAACTTGGACTGAGAATTTAGGATGGAAATAAATAGATGTCCCAAATTGAGAATTGTAGAATAGAAGAAAAAGTAGAACTTAGGGTGGAGATCCTAACTAAGGCTCAAATGGAAAGATGTGTGAAGACTAAAGAAGTAAACTATGAGAGTTGAATTTATAGAAAAGACATTGATAACAATGATGAAGTATATGCAACTCTGAAGTCTTGAATCCCGAAATGGAAAATAAGTAATCTTAATTCCAACTTAGAGATGGTGAACTACATGTGAATAAGCATAAAAATTGACTCTTATTGGGATAATACCGCAATTTTTGATAAGCCTGGAAGTCCGTAAAATTAACAATTAGTAGATCTTGAAACAACTCTTTGTGATTTGGTTCTTTTCAATAAAGCTATGGATAGGGAACTTGATCACTCTTGACATGTAATGGTCATAATGTTTATAATAAAATCGTTGTTAGGTACACCTAGTGCTCTTTGATATATTCTAACTTTTTTAGTAACAATGATATGATCTTATGTATATAGCTAAAATGTAGTAACAATTAGGAATAGAGAATTTTAAAGATGAATAAGGGATCTTTTAACATATATGAAAACTTATGTGTAGAATCTAGTTGTGTAAAGATGTAATTATGACACAATTTTCTTGACATAAGATTAAGTCCTAAAGTACATTGTGCGAAAAAAAAAGAAAGAAAAATTCGGATTTTGATATATATATTTTGAGTGTAAATTGATATTTGAAACATATCATTACGAATAATGTCAATTGTGCTATCGCATGATATGTGTGGAGATCAATTTAAGCCGATAAACCACATGAGAGTGGTACCTACATATGATACATGATAGGAGAACTTCTGCTATTATTTTTCAATCTGGAGATATGGTAACACATTGAGTACATGGATGTTATTATAACACAATTATGAATGCTAATGATATGTTGTTTATAAGTGATAATTTGTACTTGATTCCTAATAACCAAGAACTTGGATGTCATGGGAAATACTTTGGTGTCACTGATAGGCATATAGGGTGTAGTTGACATAAATGAATTGTAGATATTGAAAATATCAATGGAAGATTTACTATCAGGAACTAGGTAGTACTAGATTGTTAAAGAATAATTTTTGCAAAGGATAGTTTAGAGACTCGAAATTTGTATTAAGTAAAGAATATGTTCTACATAGGTAGCATCTCACTAATATTACTTATATGGAAAATACACCTATCATGGATGTTAAGTGATATCAAGGGGAAACTAACTTGAACGTATATTTTGAAACTTTGATGATGAGGGCATAATAGGAGAATCTTATTGAAGGAAGTTAATTGAGATTGAGTTGTGCACTCACTTACAAGTTAAATGTGATAAAGTATAGGGTAAACAACCACTTGAGAAAGTGAGAGATTTAACTAGTGAAGTAATTAGAAGCCTAGAGGAATGATTAGAGAATGTAAACTCATTTTTAAGTATGTTATATTTAAAGATTTGCTAAGCGCCAACTCCTATTACCCTAGGAAATGATAGATTCACTACGAGTTAGAAAGAGAAGAATCATTGTAAATACTAAAGAAATAAGAGTGTCACTACAATGTATATATTGATTGGTGAGAATGTTTGAATAGAACACAATAAAGTGTGATATTAGGAGCTATGATTTTTAGGAGCCACCAAATATTATGAATTTGTTAAGATGAATCGATACCTAGGATGAAATAAGAAAAGTTGACTTAAATCAAGGACTAAATAGCCGAAATTGAGCTAAAGTAAAGACATTCAGAATCCTTAAGCATTGGAAGATAACATACTTAACCCTTAAATAAAAAGATAGAAGCTAGATTTTTATAGGACATATAGACGAAGGAATTTTGGAAGATTGATAATGTAGTAAACCCATGGGATGAGCTTGAGAAAAATATTTCCAGGTTAGTACAAAGGTTGATATATAGATCAATAATAATGAATGAATAAGAATCGATAACAGATCCTAAACATAAATTTTCTCTTATTTAAGATTAAAATACGAATTTACTTGGGAAAGTAATTGGTAAGTGCTTTAGATTGGGTTTGTCAAAGGTTCCTTACCATGAGGCTCGCATTTACTACGACATGTGAACATATAAGGGTAGGAATGTAATATACTTTAAATATATAAGATGTTTATAGAGTTAGTATAGTTAGAAGCAAGGAATAAAAAGTAGAGTTAAGATATAACTAAAGGCTTGGATCAATCTATTTACAAGAAGGGGATAAGTTATAATGAAGAGCAATCTAGGTGAAAGTAATTTCTATTAAGGAGACAAATTGAAGAAATGATCGAAAACTTAATAAACTAAGTAAATAATAAAAAGAGGAAAATTCTTGGAAGATTATAAGAGTTACAATTGGAAAGTAATATGAAGATGATTTTAGCGAATATATAAGGTAGGATAAAAAAAAAAAAAGATGAATTGAATTATGTTTGGAAATAGGGAGATGAGATAATGATAATAGAGTGTCACAGCAAGTACATGTGTAAGGATGTTTGAAGTAAATTGATGTAATTCATATAGCTAAAGGAGTAATGCCTTTATGTAGCACTGATAAAATTGTTGAATAATTAGTAAAGTTGTACACTTCATGTTGGTTATGAAAGCAAAAGAGGAGATAAATAAGTGTATTGGATTAGAATGTAATGGTTGTACAACAAGTATTTAGGTACATATGAATATGAGTAAGAGGATGGCTAGTTTGTGATTCTTGTCTCTCTTACTAAATTCTCCATCTATTACAAGTCATATGTCATTTTTGTAAATCACTGGTCTTCAAGTTAATCTAGTCATGTCATGTCCGTTATTAAGTTAGAAACGAGTCAGTGTCTTGGTAACTCTAGAATTGTGTCTGTATCGTCAATTTTAAATTGAGGTTGTCTATTGAGTCAATTTTTATCTCATACAAGTGCAAGCTTGTGAAAGAATCAAGATTTGCCAAACTTAACTTTGCAATTGTGTATACTGATATATGGAATGTCAAGCTCCTAATTAAGAAGGCAGTATGGATTTAAGGAAGAACTTAACTAAAGTATCAATATTAAAAGTCAACGAGTTTTATTAGGAGTATACAATAAGAAAGCAATTCCTCAATATACTGGAAAATTGGGTTCAAAAGTTGATAAAGTGTGAAAAGGTGTAAAGACAAGAGATACGATATACTTTAATAACTAAGTTAGAGGAATGTTCGAAATGAAGTTCTAACTATATTAAGGATTAGGAGACAAATCAACGTAGTCATACTTGAGAACTTTAGATTTGAAAGACTTAGAAACTTAGTTTCAAAAGTACTCAAACAAGATTTAAGAGAATATATTACATTAAAAACTAATTTAGAAAGTACAAACAATGAAGAATTTATTAAGAAATGAAGCAAAACTCTATAGACCTATTGATGGGAAGATGATCCATGTAGCGATAATAGATTTACTGTAACTTCATAACTTATACAAGAGACGATGGCATTAAAAACGCAATGGCCATCAATAATGTATTGTCAGTATCAGAAGTTGTCTTGCAAAAAGCACTATAGAAAACTTTCACTTGGAAAGGTACTAACTTGCTCTACCAAGAAATAGAGAGTTGAATACAGAATATTGACTTAAGTTTTTAAGTGTTTAATAAGATACCATGAAGTATCTTATATATTAATAATAAGTAAATTCATTAGGAATTGAAAGGAAGTATTGAGGGTTAAACTAGTGAACCTTTAGGAGAACTATACTAAAGAGGAACAATCTATACAGAAGCAAAATGAATAGATTCACAAAATCGAGAAACTAAAACATAAGGTATGTGGAAAACACAAAGAGGAAGTAGCCTCAAGTGGAATTGAAATGGGAATCTAAGATAGTAATAGAAAAATGGTACTCATTATGATTTTAGCAATTAGGTTAATTAATACTTTTATTTTGATTAAGGATGGTTAATGATATTGGGATGTTGTATGATAAGTAATAAATATAATTGATTATTGAAGTTTTGAGAATAAAACTTTTTTAAATGAGGGGTAGAAATATGAGACTTAGAATTTTATGCAATCACTTCAAGCGAGTAATTTAGAATATTGGTGAAATTAACTCGATTTACCTAAAACTATATGAGTGAGTTCGAGATATTAGTTGCAAAGGCATTGTGATCTCGAATTTCAAAAATAAAATAAAATAATAATATAGCTTAAATAGTGTAGTTTTAATATTTTATCTAATTTTTATTGAAATAATGTAGAATAGGTTTCATTGGTTCATAAATTTTTAGAGATAAATTATATATGTAATAAAATTACTATGTGACATAAAATAACATATAGAGTATATATTTATACACCATATGTAAATTTTATGTATAAATATATGCTCATAATTAACCAAAATATCCGATTAATTGCAATTTAAACTAAAATAAATTAAGGAAATAATAAAAATTCCTAAAAATTAGTGGGGCAAATGGCTTTAGCTTAATTAGGGCGTATGGAGGCTCCTAAGCCAAGTGTTAATAGATAGATTAAATATAGCATGTAAATGAGAATAGTATATAAGTTGGTTTTTAGGATGAGAGAGAAAATAAATTCATTTACACAACTATAAGCTTAGAAAATTTGGGAAACCTTTTTGTAAAATCCTACATGCAAATAGGAAGTTAGTGAAAATAAGTTAGGGTTTAAAAAATATAAGAAGAAATTTAGAAAAACTTATACAAAAATCGAGTACAATTTGAGCTTAATGAGGTATGTGTCACGACCTGAAAGGGCTAGTCATGGCAGGTGTCGTATATCGTATAAAAAACTGTAGATTGATTTTCCTTTCAATTAATAACCTTTTATGCGATATCTAGAGTTATGTAGGCGTAAGTAATATCATAAAATATCAAAATTATAATTATCAAATATAGACGATACATATATAATACAGATACTGAGTCTCATAAGAAACTATTAATATATAGGATCATTTAATAAGTTTTCAAGTCTGACTACAATAATAGCATGTTACTCTTGACTCGAACCTCATATTCATGCTTACCAATAGAGGTTTCATTGACCTTGGGCATCTTACGGCCCAAAACAACAAACAACTCTCCTTGCACAAGTAAGCTATGTGGGTGTATGTTAACTGGCTTAGTAAGATCTTCCTTTAGCTACACAACAAATAAGTTATACAATAATTAATTTTAAACAAATGAATGCATGAACAATCAATATGCTTACATGCAGGTGATTAGGTATTGCATGCAACTTAGATTTAACATCCTTTGAAGTCAGGGTTGGAGTATGCACGGTACCAATTAGATCCAGGTATCATACTTGAACTCATATATCAACAAAACTCCGCGTTTCGTATTAAAAAACACAACGGTATATCTATTTTTAGTTTTAGTTAAAAAATAGTTCTAAGTATGATTGTGAATAGGTTCTCGCAGCCCTAACTCACCTCTAAATGAATACTTCTGAACTTGACCCTTAGTTAGGCAATTGGCGCCTCTAACGTTTAATGATCCCGTGGGCTAGGATAAGATTATATAGTACGTATGTACTGTACTAAAACACTATAATCAGAACTAAGCAACTCCCATATGGTCTCTTACTACCTCCGTATGATATTATAGTTGGAATTAGTTATATAGTACATGATTATGCATGTTTGATTTAGTTAATTCAAGTATGATAATGTTAAGTCCCTTTATTAAGTGATCAAATAAAGTCGTAAACAAATCAATTCTTATTGAATTTACTATGCAACAAATAGTATATTATTATACTTTAAAGTAATTTCACTATTAACAAGTAATATTATACACAAGCATAACTCAGTATCACACAACATTCAATTATTAATAACAAATAATATTCACTATCTACATACATAAGCATATATAGAATAATTAGGAAAACTCACTTGGTCATTCTCAAGTTCAAGGATCGTAATAATCTATTGATAGATCAGTATCAATTCCGTGATCACTTAATATCGAGGAAATACGAAAAGTAGAAACTGTTGAAATTAAATAGTTAAACTATTATTATATTTAGTACTATTTACCCAAATTAGCTATTTTTTTATATGAAATTATTGATTTGAGCTTTTTCGTTAATTACATGTAACTTTTTTAATTTAGTTTAAATTTTTATGAATTTATAGTTCATTTTAATCGTTTTCGGGTATACTTTTTCGTAATTAGGTCTATTTTACATGTTATAATTCACAGTTTTGACTATAATGTAATAATATTATGAAATTTATTATTTTGATTTGAATAATTATAAAATATTATTTTAAGCTTTTTTTTGTATATTTATGGTTTAATAAATATTTAAATTTTATATTTTGAAAATTTTTTATTTTTAAGTCTATTTTACCATAATTACCTATTTTTGCTAATTTTTAGGTTTAGGACCTATTTAATTCATTTTTTCTACTTTATTAATTTTCTAATTAATTAATTATTTTATTATTATCTTTAATTATGAATTTTATTAATTCCATTAAAGGTTGACGTGGCAACATAGGGAAATGCCACATGTCACTTTTGAATTTTTGTACTTTTTTCACTTTTTTTATTTTTTGTATTTTTACGTCATATATATAGTAATATTTATTATTATATTTTACTAAATTTTATAAATTAATTATTTCTTATATTTTTTTAAGGATGTTGCAGTATATATATATACAAATTTACCAAATTACTTTAATTATTAAATTAATATTATAGTATATTATATATGTACTACTCAAATATACCTGTATTTCTACTTATACCATACTATTCGTATATGTATTTTTGTATGTATAATATACTTATTTACGATAATAACATAACCCTAAATATATATTATATATATTATACGTATGTATATATTTATATGATATCATATATATACTTTGTATTTTTCTGTTTTATACTCATATACATATACGATTATATTACATATATATATATACTAAAATACTTAATATAATAGTATTATACATAAATACATAAACATATGCATATCACGTCCAAAGATATATATTTGTATATATTAAAAATACTTAGTATACATAGTATTATACCCATATATATATACACTGAATATATACCCTAAATTAGTATTTTTATATTTTATACATACATAAATATATACATATAATTTCGATGACATATTATATTCATATATATGTAATAAAAATTATACAAACCTAAATTTACCTATAGTATACACATGCATACATATATACTATATAATAAAAATACTAAGTATATATATTTGGTGACATATTATATTGATATATATGTAATAAAAATTATACAAACCTAAATGTACCTATAGTATACACATGCATACATATATACTATATAATAGAAATACTAAGTATATATATATATATATATGTATGTATATTATCCATGCATACATATGTATATATGTACGTAGACATAATTCCTTATACTAATTATTTGTAGAAATTATTATAACATGTATAATATACATGTGAATACACTTTAATATCTATACATAAATGAACATACATATACAAAGAAATACTAATATTACATAAATATACTATAAAATATAAGTATGCATAAGAATACATAAAGAGGATTAATACAAAATAACTATATTATACATACTGCCTACCTATTTTCCTTAGTAAATTGAGTAAAATAGAGATGGCAATGATCCTTTTCTTCTTCATAACTCACTTGTTAAATGGGAAAATAAAATGGAATTAAGAAGGGGGATTGATCCTTACCGTTGGAAAACAAAACATATAAGTATATGTATTTTGTTTTTATGTTTTTACTTTGGAAATTAAGAGGAATGGTGCAGGAGTTCCAGTTGGTTATGTATATGCAGGGGAAAAAGAAGAATAAGGAAAAAGCAAAGAAAAAGTAAAATTGAATTAAATAGGATTTGACTTACAAGTTTATCTATTACCCTTATCCTTTACACAAAAATTCCACATGTAAAAAAAGAATAACCATACAAGTGTCCTTCACATTCTTCTAGAAATGCAACATGTAGCTGGACGTGGCAATGAAAGAAAAATAGGAAAAAGAAAAAGAAAGGAAAATAATGAAGAAGGAAAAAAAAAATAGAAATATTAGATTTTTCCAAATACAAAAATTATAGTTTAGTATTTATAAAATAATATTGAAGTTTTATAAAAATTTATTAATTTAATTGTTACTCGTTATATTTATAATATTTACGAGTTATCTAAACATGTTCGTTAAAATTTTAACGTGATTACGTGTTTTAATTGATAATTATATTCATTTAGGGCTTTATTACTATTAGGGTAAATTTATTCATTTTATAAGTTTAAAGTAATAATTTTAAGGTTTTCATCAAGTTCTGATTCGATTTTAGGTATTTACGCGTACATAGGATTTAGGATTTTTGTATGTGATTTAGGTTTCGATCAAATTCCTAGGGTTTTTTTATTACCGATACTATATTTGATTTCATAATTTAATGAAATTTTTATCTTACTTAACCTTATCAACTTGTGATATTATTTAGAGTACTCTGATCTAATTTAGGGTTTAAATCACTAACTATATAAGGTTTACAATATGTGAGGATAAGGAGACGCTGGGGACCCGTAACTACCATTAGGAGACGGTAGACTCACCATCTAGGCTAGCTGACAAGGTGCTACCACCATCGGTGGCCAAAGAGCTAACTTTCTTATAGTATCATTTTTCCCTGATTTTCATTAAAATACTAAAAATATTAATATTATAAGGAAAAATCCCCAAAAATTTATTCCTAAACATTTTCATATGTAGAATTTAGGAAAAATATCATTTATATAAATTTTATAGCTACAATATATGTTTTCAAGAAATAAATAAAATTGAGAAATTTTCGATATTGAAATAAATAGGTCTAACGATGTAGTTTTGACTTTAAAATTTTTTTATAAACTACTCTATAATTATATTGAATTACTATAAAGAGATTTTACATTAAATCTTTTTTTATATTTTTATGTAATTTTTGAACCTAAATTGTGCTTAAATGGTGTTGTTTTAGCTAAAATTGGTAATTTTCTTGAAAAACCTTACTTAGATTTGTATTCAATCATTCGGAGAAGTATTTACGACATATAGGATTTGTTGGATAAGGTTATATCGTAGGACTTTTGGGAAAACAAGACTTAGTAGTTATATGTGAAGTATAATAATTTGTTTACTTGATGGATTTGGAAAAATGATGAGTTGAGCTGTGATATATGAGGAATTAGAAATTAGGGGGTGTAGTATATTGATGAGTAGGATGTCACTAGATATTGATCTCAATTGATGTTAGATGAAAACTGAGCAAAATATGTAGTATTTGCAAGTTAGATATTAATAGAGGCAAATTCAAAGCATTGCTAAGTAATAATTATACTAATAACCCCACCTAGAGGCAAAATTAGAGGCAACCCTAAAAGTGACATATGAATACAAGGGATTTCAAAAGCTAAATCAAAGTATAATTTCTAAAGACTATAAGGATAGATAAAATTAGAGGGAAATACAAAGGATTCAGTAGCTTAACATGGCTTATGCAATTAAAAAACTACTTAGGAAATCCTAATAT
The DNA here is from genome assembly GCA_024138015.1 of Lumnitzera littorea. Lineage (NCBI taxonomy): Eukaryota > Viridiplantae > Streptophyta > Magnoliopsida > Myrtales > Combretaceae > Lumnitzera > Lumnitzera littorea. The sequence continues at coordinate 89,652,532 of JAMXBB010000003.1, forward strand.
GTAAGTGAATATAACTTATAAAACAAGTGGCGAAACAACTAAAAATATATAAAATATATTAATTACTACTAATCTAAGGATCAAATATGGATTAAATCTGATTTATTGTGTATATTTAGGGGTGATCGAAGAGCATCAAGGAGACAATTGAGATTGAGTAAACCAGTGAAGCATTGTTAAGTTGGGATCCATGCTTTGTAGTATATTGGAGTACTGTATTATAATACTTGGAGACTTGAGAGTACTTTTAGTTTAGATTGTAACTTAGTTTAACATGCATTTGCCTCTTGTATAATCGTTTACTTGAATTGGGATATTGATGGCTGCTTTGCTTGATTATACTTGACTTGTTCTATCTTATAAATTGGTTTATCATCCCACTTGAGGAACGATTATGTGTATTAGACCAAATACCGACCCTTTGATGATGATAGTTGAAATTGTTCCTCACCTTTAGTCCAACTAAATGATAGGAGAAGAAATCGCGATAAGGTTGGGGACTATGATTCAAAGAAGGTCTCAGGAGGAGGATGTTCTTCATTGCATAAGCTTCAGTTTGGTTTGATTCGATGTTACGTTGAAACTTCTTAATCTAGATTAGAGCAAACATAATTTTTCTAACATTACAATAAATCGAATAATATTGTTTTATGTTTCATTTGGTTGTTTACATTGCATTTAACTAAAATGTAGTGTTTGAAAACCATGTTTGTGCTTGTTATACTCTTTTGTCTTAATCCCGTTTAGTGAGCTAGTTATGTTTATATCTTTATAAACTTTTCATAGGTGTAGACTTAGGAATGAGAATGTAGTTCCATAATTACCCTTAAGCTAGTGTATATCGGGCTAAGAAAGTGAGGAGATCTGAAAACTTACGAGATCTTGATCTTCTATTTTGGTTTTTCTTAAGCTTTTGTGGAAAGTAACTGGAAATCTTTAGAACGCCCACTAGTTTCCAACTCTAGTGATAGACCCCACAACTTGTGGTGTTTGTAAACTTTTTGGGAAGATCGAAATTTTTATTGTACAAACAATTATGTATATATTACTATGATATTAAGATATACATAATAGGTTATATTGAACCGGTGTTTTGGAAAGCTACACCATAGGTTCTATTAATAACATATATGGAATTGGATGCTTTAAAGCTATTGAGTTAAGTACGGTTAATGTGACTTAGGTCTACGATAGCAATTTAGATACAAGCTTCGATCATAGGATAGTTCACAAGTGGGATTATTACAATTTCATCACTTTGGGACGTGATAATTTTCAAATATTTAAATATTATTAATATTTGTATGTCACTCGGTCATCTACGTCTTATATTAGTACTATTGGATTTTTTCATTATTTTGGCCCTTTTTTTCTAATTAGAGCTCCTGCGTGATTGATTCCGGATGAATTTTGCACGGAGGGAAAAATTTCCGTTTTCTAGGTAAGGTTTCCGACGTTGTAACATAAAGCCTTCGATGCTGTAAATAGTGTCCTATAATAAATGGTGTATCGAACGTAAATTTGATATTCTAAGGACAATTAAGATTTCATATTCAATGTGTAAACCACCAAACCTATGGCATGAACATTATTCTCTTTATAATGATCCAATTAATTATCCTCCAATTCATATCCTTTGGAGAATATATAATAGAAAAATTGTGGTGATGCTAAGAATGAGAAACTAAATTAAGAAATATATTGATGACACAAGTTTATTCGTTGGCATCTAATTATATGTAATATCTAAAAAAAAAAAAAAAAATCGGACTGATATTTTAATAATGCCTACACTGTATTGGGTTGAATTCTAATGGGCCCAAGGTGGGAGACAGGGCTAAATAGCCCACAGTTCCAATAGAGGAAAATGATAACGGATGCCAGCGGGTTTCAATATAAGAAAAATAAAACTTTCTATATATCTATACACTTCTTTTATGCCAAAATATAAAATGTCAAATCCATTTTATAAAGGTAAGGAGAAACTTTTTTAACCTCCCTACCATTGTGGGATTATCCATTAACATAAGTCTCTTAATTTAAAAAAAAAAAATTATACTCCCACCTAACGATTACATTTAGGTTGACATGGATTTAAAAGAGTAAAAGTAACCATAAGCACTCATAGTAACATCAATTTGCAAATTTTAGAATTTTCTTTTTAAAATGTCTGACAAATGACAATCCTGCACTTGATTTAAAAGAAAAAGCAAAAAAAGAAAAAAACTGTTCCCGGGGACCATTACATGCTGCTAAATTTCTCAATGTCAAAAACCAGAGATTCCGCCCTTTTCCCTGTTATTTTACCCTTGTGGGCATCTTTCACTGCATTTGCCATAGCTTGTCATCATTAGGGGGAAATAAAAAAAAAAAAAAAAGCAAAGATGATGATGTCGTGAGTTATCGCAGTAGAGCAAAAACTTTTTCTCCGAAAATCTCTTAAAATTATACGTTTATCATTTATTACGAGAAGTATGGTAGTTGATGGAAAGAATCACCTTATTGGTGATTTTATTTTGATACATAATGTTAATACAGTAACTTTTTTCCTTATTATTATAATTTAAGAAAAATCAGTCTTTAATTTACTTAGATGAGAGTGGAAAGAAAATCATAAAAATGACTCCCAAGTCATTCTTAAATGTTAATGCCCCCATACAAGATAGCAGTATGATGATGGTGTAATGAGGCATCTGATTGAAGTGCCATGGAGACATTAAGAAACCAACAAAATTAGAAATTGTGTGAACATTTTTCATGTGTCCACTAAGTCTCAAATGTTTCCCTTTGGATATATGCTTCTGACATCCCATTATAGAATGGGAAATTAAACTATTTTAAGAAATGAATAGACAGTTGTATCTAAGTTCTTATAGAACAAACAAGTTGACATAAATAAATAAACCAAAACAAAATAGTTGTAGAAAAAGATTGTTTTTAGTGAATAAATAAATTGCATTGGATTCTATGAAGAGCTGCCCTATCCATTACCCGTCAGTAGAGAGCTAAGGGAATTATGATGCATTATTATATATGACTTAATTCTATGATGGAGGAAACCGTAACCAATAAATTTGGTTTCAATAATATTAATACATTACGTATAATATTAGTAATATTTTAATATAAAAAAACATAGCTTTGTTATTATTATTATACTTATAAATATTATCAATATTTGTCAATTACTCATTAAAATATATAACATATTAATATCAAAAAATCTTTTTTTGAGAATGAAGCTGTAAAAAAAATAAAAAAGGATCATTGTAATTCTCATAAAATTTATAATGCTTGAACCAAATAAGTAGTTTTGGCATAATAATATAAATTATTTATTTGTTGACTCGGACGAAAATACAGCTCATAATTCTTTGTGGTTATTTAAAACTAATTATGAATTAAATTAAATTATCTATTTGGAATACAAGTGAGGGACGTTCACATGTGGCTTAAAGCAATAATTTAAAATAAATTTACATATCTGTCATGGGTTTCTATCGCCATCTACTCGAGACAAGTCAAATTTTGTTGTGAGGCAATTATGACGTATATAGTTTTTTTGGCAACCTAAAGCTGTAGACTTGGTCCATGGCTTGTTATGGTGCTGAATTGAAGCGACTTTGTGGAATCAAGTAAGTCATGGAACATAAACCCTTTTTTTCTTTCTGATTTTTTTTTCCCTAACAGTAATTATTTAGGTGAAACTTTTTGAATTTTCATAATTGATTCTTAAATTTTTCAAGACCAGGATCAAAGCCTTTTAAGAAAAAATCATAGATCAAACCTTAAAAAATTCAGAATAATTTAATATTTTTCGTTAAAAAAGTATTTTCCTTTTACCTGTTGACAATCAAACATGGAAAATTGGGATCTTGGATTGTGAAGAGTATTTTGGCTTGCAAAGGAAAGGAAAGTTAGATTAGGGGGGATTGAAGTAACTTTGACGTTGCCACTCTAATATTTATAAAAGTATAATGGATAACATATATAATTAAAAGAAAGGGAAGGAGTATTCAAAGAAGCCAAGAGAAAGATACCATAGGCTTCTGAACTATATTTATAGATAACAACTTGTAACTGTTATGGTAATTGTAGCTAGCACTTTTATCACGAGGGGAATTGAATTTTGGACAACCTCCTCATTCTTAAGGATGTAGGGCTAATGGATGGTTACTAATGTAGTTACTATCGAATTGATTGTGCCCCTTGTCCAAATTTAAATATCTATGGACCTCCTTCTTGACATGGGACCAGATTTAGGAGGTAAGTCTTGAGACAACTCCTCTCTAAACTATTCTAGATAGTTTTGGCTCTTTTAGCTTGATTTGTGTGTTATTGGAATATGTGTGTTATCTTAAATATAGGTAAACCTAGGTCTTGAGATTTAGGTTAAGGAGGCTTCAGTCAGGTCGGTCTAATAGGTTTATACCTAAAGATCCCTATCAACAATATTTATTATTCATAGCATGTCGTTATAGTGTTATATAACAAAGGAAAACATTAAACTATGCCATATTAGGGCAATATTGCATGCTATGTGGTCAAGTGTATGTTTTCAAGAAAATTTAGTAATAAAAAAGTTTTGGGATTTAATTGCAAGAACCTAAAAGAAAAAGTTTTAAAAAATTTAAGTTTATATATATTTTTTCTTTTTTCCCTTGTTTATCGCTTGCATTTGAGATGCATAAAAAACTATTCTTTTAATAAGTGTTATAAAGACCTTTTTAATAAATCAAACCCTAAGCATCAAAGAATTAAGATTTGAGGATGAATCTTTGTTGATCTTGGGTGTATGATATCCATCATGACCTACAATGTTGCTTGAAGAGTCAGTCACAAGTCAAAGAAAGACTAGAAGCCAAGAGGTTGCACATGTTAATAAAGTAGTAATGGCCGAAGTCTGCAAATACAGAGAATGACTTCATTTGAACCGCACAATGGGAAATTCAGATGAAAGTTACTTCATTTAGACGACCTACGGTTTCTTGTTTCGATTTATTTTATTTCCAACAACGCCCAAATGAGTATGAGTTATCAGTTGCATCATTCATTCATGACTTTTGATTATCATTTAGAGTAGAATTCTTGGGCTTTTCTCATTTAAATATTTCGTTCTAATCTTACTTGATTATGGTAAATGCTAGATTATTAGATACCATAATAATGTTGATTGTCTCTCAATCTATCTAGATCAATTACATGTTACACATAATACTGATCCTGTAATTCATGTCTAGTTTGATTTCTTAAAAGTTATTGCACAACATCCAATCTATTAAATCATTTATATCCTTTTTTTTATTTTCCCTTGTTATTTAAACATAAAAACCACAAAAAGCTCGTTTTATTATTGCAAAACCCATAAGTCAGAGATTCGTCATAGGAAACTAAATTATAATTGTGTTTAAATCCAACGTTTGGATTTAGTTACAGCAATATGTTAGGACTCAAAAACCAATATATCAACTGAAAGGTAGTATAGCAAGTAGATGCTCAAGCTAAGTCCAAACATTTGGTTCTACTACTAAATATGATATGACGAACAAGTGAGAGTTTGAACCACTCCACTCTAACAACATAATTAGTTAGTTCAACTGAATTGCCATTTATTGAAGAAGTATTTCAAAAACTCTTGTTGCGACACACATTCCTAAAGCTTCCATTAAGGGTTAGTTGAATAATGTGTGAAGACATTCGAGCGATATCTATAACATTTGAATGGTTCGACCCTCCAACTAATCATTTACCCCGTTATACAAACTTGTGCTATATTTTAATTATCACTTTTCTTATATTTATGCCCTTAATTACCATAGTTGGCTTAATAATAGGAGCTTTCTTGTGTACTCATTATCGATAGGTATTTTACTAGTGAACCTAGAGACTTTTCTGAGTTGTTTTTACTCGAATATTTAGAATTATTTCTCCTGTTCATTTGTTCTTATTGATTCACTTTATTATATTGTGGTTAACCCTTTTATTAGAAAAATCCCTAAATACCATATTTAGTATCCATTCTCCCTTGTTTTGAGAAAGTATACATGCTATCATTTTTGTGGTCATCCCTAATTTGATTCTAGAATTTGTTTGTTATACCAAATCATACAATCATCTATATCCTTTTTTTTTTTTCCGGTTATTAAACACAAAAATACATAAAAAGAAATCATCTTTATCATCAAAAGCATCTATATCCGAATTTGATCCTTGAGATCCGACTTTTCAACAGTGCAAATCAGGCCCTTGGATTTTTGACGTATCAAATACCTTTCAAGTTCGATTTTGGTCTTGAACTGAATCATGCAAACCCTTGTGATGTAGAAATGACTTTTTGTCATGTAATTATAAAAAAAAAAAAAAAAAATCTTTATAGATTGGCGAATCACGTTTTAAACCATTTCAAGTTAGAATTAATTATCTTGATACAGTACGGTCATTAGTTCAAATAATCATTTATGAATACTGTACACTAACGTCAGTCCTTAACCCATCAAACTCAGTATGGTTCTTTTAATATCTACATGTACCAAATGATAAAAATAGGAGGGCTTCTCATGCAATGCAATAGCGACTGCATTTTCAATATCAAAATCTTATGTTGACTCTGATCACACTTTACTGGAAACACGAACCAAACTCAAAATTCAATTCCCCAATTTATAAAACCCACCCCCCACAAAATGTCGTGGCCGAGCTATGAATATTTTCAACAGCTATGTATCTAAATGCACACTTTTGACTTTTCTTGAAAACGGGTAAATGTGAAGTTGTGACTAATAACATTTGAAACAATATGATAATATGTGTAAGTACGGGATATTATTACGGCGAGACAATATAAAAGTGACATGGTACATGACTCTAAAAATATAATTATGACATGATAAAATATGATTATATTATAAAATGATTATTGAAAATTTCGTTCAATTTTATATATATTGATACTAACATGAATTTGATATGAAATGAAAATATGAATATACTGTCTACTAACCAAAATCTCCATCCTACTTGAAACTATGGACAAAAAGGAGTGGTGGCTTACCATCAAATAAGTCTTCTCCTCTGAGAAGTGCCTGGGTTCAATCTCCAACAAATACTAAGTTACCTAGTTGCACTAAACATTCATAAAAAGAATTTTTTTTTTTTTTTTTAAAAAGAACAAAATAAAAACCAAGTCCAAACATCAAAAGGCCAAAAAGACAACTCTCCACCACGTGCCACGCACATGTCTCACATGCGCGGGGGTCCGAACCTACATTCCCCGTTTGGTCTTTATCTCTTTCGTCGCTCTTCTCAGACGTGAAGCGAAATTAAGGGCATTTGATCTAGAGAGAACCATCCATCATCCAAAGAAGGAGATCCACTTTAATGAGTCAAAAAAAAAGTGTCCTGTGAAATACCAAAAAAGGAGGGTCCACTGATTGTGTTTAATTGGCTGCTTTTTCCTTAAACAGCCCATCTTGCAGATTCATTGAAGAAAAATTAAAAAAAAAAAAAAAATTTGTTATCGACTATCCTATAAGTGCTTGTTAACGTGTTAATAAATTAAAAAAAGAAATTTCGCTTATTATTATACGTTTGTTTTTTTATAAAATAAAATAGAAAAACGTGAAATATTTCCTTTTTAGATTTTTTATAGTTAATTAAGATACCTGTTAGCAAAACTCGGTTTTAATATGATCTAATTATGATAAAAAAAGGTGGTTTGAAAAAGTTGAGTCTCGAAACAAATCATAAAAAATAATCAAAAGTTATGCTTGGAATCACAGCCTCCGTTAACTCCCTTTAATGGTGGCTTTTTCTCTTCTTAAAGCAATAATGATAGTAAATAAAGGCACACATATATTTAACATATTTAATTTATAATTTCATTTGCACCTCTCAGATTGTCATTAGGTTAGGTTTGGTCAAATTCCATTGACATAACTGCCCTCAATATGAACCTTTGCGTTGTGAGAAACTTTGTTTTTTCCGTGCAATTAAAATTTTCACTTGCCCTTTTGGCACCAGTTCTGATGATCTATTTGAAATATATAATTGATAGTGTGAAGTTCTTTATTGTATATGTTAATATGACTTTTTTATAGTTTTTCAAAAGCTATCCCTTTGAGATATAGTTATACATAGAAAAAATGATATCATATTAATATCATATGTTATTTCAAAAATTAAGATAATTTTAACTATTGGATTTATGACTTAAATTTAGAGGATCCATTTCCACTATTTTGATAAAACAATATCAATGTTCAGATGAACTCTTCCAATCTCAATTCATATTTTCATCTTTGATATCATAAGTATTAGTGTATCTTCAACTTATTACCCTTTTTATTTATTTATTTTTTTTGGGTTAATTATTTTTCTTTGTATGTTTGATAACATTCAGCACTCAATCCTTCGTCTACTTTAAATAAAATTCATCGGACGACAAATGAAAGAGCCCTGTATCCTAAAATACCATAGTATATAGATCTTTCAAAGCTTAAGATGATCCATATGAGTCTCCTCCCATGATCAAATTCATAAAGCTGAACTTTAATGCAGCAGTAGATTTAAAAGGTAATTGTGCAGGTTTTGTTTTCCTTGCTAGAGATCATAGTGGAACTTCATCGACGGTAGCAGCTTCTCCGACTCCCACAAGCATGAATATGGCAGATATCGAATCTGAGGCGATTGCTAAATCCGTGAAGTACGCAGTCAGTAGACAATGATAAGATTGTCATCGAAACTGATTCGTCAGTAGCTTATAGTGGTTTTCAAAATCCATGCAGAAGATATTGGAGGATCTTACCTCTAATTTGGTTCCTTGTTGATTTGAAGTTTAAACCTTCGGACCGATGACATGTTTGTTGATCTTTGTTGAGTTTCTAATAACATGTTTCTCTTTGACAGAAACAAAACATAGAAAAAGAAATCAACCTTTAATATGAAGGAAAATTAGTACATCTTTATTATTGAAATTGATAACTCGGTAGAGCTATGGACATTCTTAGCACATTATTTTTAATTTGTTACATTCCAACACTTTATGGACTTATTTGAATAAAAGGTTAATGGAAAAACTCTGTCTTATTTTTGTTCAATATAGACATAAATATGGGTAAGCATCAAACTCTGTTGTATAACGTATCCTATTCTCTCGAGTAAGTTCTGAGTTAGTAATCGGGATTATGAAATCGATTCTTGATAATAGTTTCTTGCAACTTGCTTTCATAGAGTAGAGTACATGTATAAAGTCAAGGTATCATGTCCAACCTTTGAACCTTTACTTTACGGTTTTATCGTATCTTATACCTATTTTGTACAATAATTAAATAATACTAATGAATAAAAATTTAATACTATTGTTTTTTCTATTTCAATCTTAAGGGAAATAACAACAAAAGCTAAACTCAAAATAAAACCCAAGATTATATGCAGTTTGTGTTTACTATTTACTCCCTCGCTCTTCTTTTTCTTCTTCTTCTTCTTTTGGGCAAAAACCTCTCTTTTCTCTTACTAATTTATTTGTTTTGTATCTTCATTCTTCTTTTATTAACTTTAGTCTAGTGAGATCTTAAAATATCTCAATTCTCAATTTATTATTCAATATATAATATTGAAATTATTCGCACATGATTTTTGTATTTTATGTATAATAATCTTATGATTTTATAAAAGTTTTATTTTGATGATTTAAAATAAATGACAAAAAAAATTTAAGCATGACATAACTAGGGGTTTTAATATTTCTAGTTGTAGAAATATTTTTTATTTTGTTTACCAAAGTTTTATATTGTCTTGACTCAAGATAAGTTGCAATATATACAAATTATTACTAGTGAGTTTACTTATAGTATAATTATAATTTTGATATTGATTATGCATCAAATACAATGTTTTAAAGGGAGATAAAGACAATAATTATAAGTTTCACATGATGTTATATACCTTATAGAGTTTATACGATAGAGGGTATATTGTGGTTCCCAAGGTGCCATAGGGTAGGATTTGGATTCAAAAACTTAAAAATTTATACTTATAGATTAAGGTATAATAGGACCTCATATCTTATTCATTCTATACTTACTCATCTTTAGACACAACTCTCATATTTAATAAAAATGAGCATTTATACCCATAGATGTTTATTGATAGAAAAGAAGAAGGAAAAGAAATTATGATAATTTTCCATCTAATCGTAGTCGTGTTATTTTACATAACCAAGTACTTACATGCTTTTTCTTTAGGGAAAAGAAAAAAAAAAAAAAGAAATTAATAACAAGCTGATGGTGGTAAGTTGTTACCATTACATTAAATAACCCACGCCACCCAACAACGAGGTAGGTCACATAACTACTAAAAGATTGGGGAATCGACCACCACTTTGAAGGGATTATGCAACTTTCGCCAAGTTGTGGCCGTTAGTTCTCCGACCATAGATGGCTTATCATGAATAACCCATACTAGTGTTTCCATTTTTTATAATCTTTTACTTTAGTTATTTTTTAATGATTTTTTTTTTTTTTCTCTATGACATATGATCAATTAGGATCTTATTGCACAGTTGCACTTATCATAACATCGGATGTTAGACCGCGTATTAGAGGTAGAAGCTTAGGTGTACTTGGAGGATACAATTTACCGTTAAATAAATGTGATTGTTCTTATTCTTTTTGGTCTAGAGTACAGCTGGTATTGATGAACATTGCTTAATTATGTAGTGACTCAGACATGGCATATATTGATTTGCTAGTACGTCAATCAACCATCGAAGTGACTTTAAAGTTTATTAAATTAAAGATCACGTTCTAAATTTATTAACCTTATCTGAAGAATTATTTCCTTAATTGGTACCCTGTAGGACTCGATAATTGCATCCGACATGTTAAATGTGTTTTAAAATGCAGTTTTACTCTTTGACTTAAAACTAGTATATAAAAGGAATGTTGCTAACAAATGTCTTTAATGATCAATATAAGAAAATTTACACATTTTAACATTGGGGGCTTTCTTATCTTTAAAATTTTACATTTATTTCGTCAAATAAAATCAACCAAGTGCTATAAAGGTTATATGATTCATATGACATGAAATATTGTATCCTATTAAAACTTCAAACATATCAAATCTCTTCTTTGCACAACCGTTTAAATGTAGAGTCGGGAAAAAAAAAATGAAAAAGTAATAAAAAGCATCAGTCAGCAAAAATCCTGCATTTTTTTGTCTAAAAAAAATATTAAACACCTAAAATGCTAGATGTATTCAAAGAATATTTATATCATGTTATTATGGCATATTTGATTCTTATATTTGATTCACTTCATAAGAATCAAATTGTATGATTATTTCTCATCCACCCACCTATTCCTATATTTGATTAGTAAAATGGCTACTCAATGAAATTATTATTACTGGAAAATAAGGAATTATGATTCTTTTATATACATAAGGGAATTACTACTCTTTGATTTTTTTTTTTTATAGAATGTTTTCATACTATTTAGAATACTTATTTATTTTTTTATCTAAACCCTAACTTCTAACCTACACCTCTCTCTGTCTTCCATTATAGATTTCCCTTTTTTTTTTTTTGGTAGGTTGAAGCTACTATATATTAGCTAAGTGCTAAATTGTTCAAAGTGAATTAGCAAAAGAGGAAGGATTTCTGACTAACTAAAACAATGGGCTTATTGCCTGCTCTAAACTCAAAGAATTTTCCTATTGGGGTCCTAGAGGGGAAGGGTAGGTGGGGTGGTAGGGGAGCGGGTGGAGGGTGGTCCAGACTTCCAGTACATCCCCTTCTTTGGTCAAGCTTGGATAATAGTAGGTTGTGGTCGGTGAGCATGGATACTTTTATTACTTTATTGAGTACATATAGGTTATAGTTTGAGCAATAGATGAATATGGGCTGGCGATTCAATACATAGATCCTATAAAGCACTTGTTATAATAATCCATTTACTTATCTTTTCTTGTAATTGCATACTTTGGAAATGATAAGAGTAGTAGTATTGTACGAGATGGAGTCTCTCAGCTCTCTTCTAGAAGAAAACTCAAATGAAATGGATGATCGCTTTAGGAAAAGGAAAAAAGCGTCTTAACATAGATGTTGATGGTGAAGTAGAGTAGTTGGAATTTGACTTTTTATCAAATAAAGTTTTGTATAAGGATTCAGTCTTTATAAACATTCTAGGAGCTTGTGAAAAATGTTTCTTTGGGGAATCTAATAATCTAGCGGATACTGAATTTAAAGAGGAAGAACAATTTTCTCGTTTACAAGAAAATAGTGAAATTGCAAATGGAGTTAGAATTATATCTTTCTCTAAAATGGAGAAGTTTGTAATTAGGACATCTTAGAGAAATACTTGTAATTCTAAAATGCATGGGGATTAAGATTGGATTTAAATTAATGGAGTTGAGATTAAAAGCTCTTTGGAAAGGAATATCCTTTTTTTAAACTAATACATGCTAGAGGTGGTTTCTTTTTAGTAACCTTTGACTTTACGAATGACTTGAATTGGGTGATCAACCATGGCCCCTTGTTCATTAATGGATCATTTATTGCAAAAAAAAAAAAAAAAAAACACTGGATTCCAAATACTAAGGCATCTATGGCTCATCTTGATTTTATCATTGTATGGGTAAGAATTGAAGAACTACTCATAGAATATTATTCACCAATTGTGATTAGGAAAATTAGGGAAGCAATTGGTGTAGTCTTGTGCTTTGATACTTATATTGTAAGCTTAGAACATAGGAGATTTGTTAGAATTTGCCTTTAAATAAGCACAAAAATTCCTTTAGTCCATACTATAATTATAGGTGAAATTTCGTACATTGTATAATGTGAGAGATTACCTTATTTGTGTAACATTGCGTAGTTGTGTTGGGCACAATAAAATACTATGCTTAAAAATAGATAACCCTAAAGAATATGCATCAAAGGAGAAAATAGGAAAATCCACTCCATCGAGAAGCAATGAAGATGATGAGAATTACAAAACCAACATGCAAAGGATAATAATAGGAAGACAAGTTTAGGTGAAGTTCATACTTAATCATATTAAAACTCTTCTCAAAAGTCTCATATTCCATATCAACAAGATTTAGAAAAAGGGGAATAATATGGGGATTGGATCAAAGTACAATATAAGAGAAGAAACTTAAAAAGGACTCAATCGGATTTGAGAGATAAGCCAAAAGGAAGGGAAGCAAGTAAAGAGTAGTCACAAAATTAATAGAGAACTATGAAGGAGGATGAGAAACTAAAATGGGGGAATGGAAAGGGTTTAAGTAACTGTGTAGTTATTGCGGATCAAAACTTTGAAAAACTTGCAGTAAGAAATTGAAGAGATACAAGGAAATGATAGTGAATTACAATTGAAGAAAAGAAACAAAAGCAAATTGGATGAATATAAAGTAAATGTTAGAACTTCTTAGTTTCCTTCTCAAGAAATTGCTATCTCTTCAACTTCTTCATCATCTTCAAAAGTTCCTTTACAAAAAAAAAAAAAAAAAAAAAAGGCAAAGCACTAAAATCTTAGAGACAACATGTGAGAGAACATTAAACCAAGGTATTAACTTCGGATCAACATACAAGTCCTATATCTAGCTTTGAGCATGCCAGTATTAAGTCCCAATGTAATCGTTTTGGGTGTTTTCTTTACCTTAAAACATCATGAAAGTAGCAATCAAACTAGTTTCTCAATAAATGATTCAACACACTTAGGAGCATCTTAATACAATCCCAACCATTTGATTCGAGGAGACTCAACACATGGGAGATTGAACATTGTCAACACAGGTCAAGTGGTTTTGACAATGAAAGAAGGAAGTTTCATTGTAAGGACATCCAAATGGGCAACTAAAATGTCAATTTAAGTTTACTACTAAAATGGAAGCCAATTGTCTAATGGATAATGAGTATACTCTATTGAAATCCAGTGGTTGCAATCAACTAGTCGACAATACCAATCATGATGGTGCCTTAGAGGGGGTCATGAATTAATGCTTGTTCCTAGCCTGGGACTATTGAGCAATAATGAATGTTAGCACTCTACAACCATGTTGGATACATCTAGAAATAGCAAGATTTATGTAAACAGAATGTGAGACTCTAATGCTACATCCTTCGTATAACTCTTTTTTAGATGCTTCTGCCATGGCTTAAGAAGGAACTGTCATAAGAAGAATACCTTTCAAAATTTTCTCATGAAATGTTAAGGGAGCTGGTTTTAATGCCCAAAGATAAGCTATCCAATAGCTTATTAACTAGCATAAACCGAACCTTGTCTGTTTGTTAGAGATAAAATTGGACCATGGTGTTACAGTTCTTTTGCAAAATGCTTTAGGATACTAACATATGATTTGTATAGAGGCAAAATGACAAAGTGGAGGTATTATAGTCCTATGGAAGACTTTTGATGCTATGATTAATGAGGCTCATTTGTGATATGGATTTGTAGATGAACACACGAACCTAATTTCACGCGTAACCAAGATGGCCTTTTTTTTAGACAATTTGAATCCATTCAATAAAATTAGTTTTTTTTTTCTTTCTTTCAATTCTTCCTTGTTATTTATTCGTTATCCTTTTGTTTTTTTTTTCTTTATTCTTCAGATTCGATAAAAACAATGAACATAATGGATATCTCGCGTATGTAAATGATGAAAGTACCAATATTACCTTTGGCCTTGCTAAGTCAGATGTCGGAGATAATATTAAGACTCTAAGCGAAATACAAGAGAGTTGGTGTCGATTTAAATAGGGTAGAGTGATTATTGATGAGCCGATAGTTGTGATTAATTTGGAGACAGAAGAGAATTTGTGAAACTTGAAAATTAGCAATAATTTAGCGGATGATTAGAAACATGAGTTGTCATGTTTGTTATCAAAGTACTTAGACATATTCGCTTGGTCCTATGAGGGTATGCCTGGCTTGGATACATTAATCGTAGTTTACAAGTTGCCAACGAGAGAAGATATTAAACTGAAGAGGCAGAAGCTTAGGCAGTTTAGACTGGATATACTCCTTAAAATAAAAAAAGAAGTGAAGAAATTACTAGAAGTTGGGTTCATAGAAGTATTAGATTACCCCGAATGGGTAGCCAATGTGGTGCTAATGTTGAAGAAAAATGGGAAAGTTAGAGTATGTATGGACTTCTATAATTTAAATCAAGTGACACCAAAGGATAATTTTCCTTTATTGCACATTGACGTATTAGTGGATAACATAGCCAGAAGTCATCTTTTCTCATTTATGGATGGTTTTTCGGGCTATAATCTGATTAAGATGGCAGAAGAGGATAATATCAAAACCACCTTCATTGCCACTTGGGGAACGTTTTGTTATCGCATGATGCCTTTCGGGTTGAAGAACTCTGGGGCAACTTATCAACGTGCTATAGTAGCTTTATTTCATTACATGATGCCTCAAGAAATCAAAGTTTATATAGATGATATGATTACCAAATCCAAGGAGGATGAAAATCATGTTAATGTTTTACATAAGCTGTTTGAGCGGTTAAGGAAGTTTTAACTAAAACTAAATCTAAAAAAATGCACCTTTAGAGTAACCTCGGGCAAATTATTGGGTTTTGTAGTCAGTAGAAAAGGGATCAAAGTAGACTTAGACAAAGTCAAGGTAATTGTAAACATGGTTGCACCAAAGACTGTAAAAAAAGTTTGGGGACTATTAGGGAGGTGAAATTACATTGCTCGATTTGTATCGCAGCTAACCGATAAATGCAAGTTGTTATTCAAACTTTTGAGGAAGAATACAGCGATAGAATAGGATGAAGAGTGTGAGCAAGCATTTGTTGAAATCAAGGAGTATTTTATGAATCTGCTAGTACTGGTCACTCCTATACCGGGATGGCCATTGATTCCTTACTTGACAATCCTTCCTGAATCGATGGGATATGTGTTGGGGCAAAAAGATGAAACGGGTAGAAAGGAGCATCTTATATACTACTTGAGCAAGAAATTTATAAAAGACGAACAAAAATACTCATAGGTGGAAAGAACGTGTTGTGCTTTAGTATGAGTGATGCATAGGCTTAAGCAATATACTCTCTATTACTTAGTAGAGTTGTTGACAAAACATGACCCGTTAAGGTGTTTAGCTAAAAAGCTTGCATTAATTGGGAGAATATCAAAATGGCAGATGTTGCTCTTTAAGTTTGATATCAAGTACGTAAGTTAGAGTTTAGTCAAAGGGCAGGCAATGATTGATGAAGTGGCAAAACACCTACTAAAAGATGAAGGTGATGGTTCAGAAGCTCAATTTCCTATGAGAAATTAGGATAGAGAATATATTTTGATGGAGCAGCCAATGTATTCAGATGTGGGATAGGAGCAATACTGGTATCTCCTGAGGGTAATCGTTTCCATGTAGCAATAAGGTTAACGTTTTCATATACAAACAACATTGCCGAATATGAAGCCTGCATTTTGAGGCTTAAAATGGTGTTAGACATGGGGATAGATAGGCTTAAAGTGTACGGAGATTCTTCTCTTATAATTCTTTATATCCTAGGAGAATATAAGTCAAAAGACAAAAAGTTGATACCTTATCAAGAGCATTTACGCAAGCTGATTAAAAGATTCCAAGAAATTTCATTCACTTACTTTCCAATAGCTTAAACTCAATTTGTTGACGCATTGGGCTTGTTAGCATCTATAGTAAAAGTCACGAATTGGATAGAAATCCAACCCCTGAAAATTGAGGTAAAGGAAAAACCGACTTTTTGCCTAACTGTTAAAGAGAAGGAATTGAAGAAGCCTTGGTATTATGATATCAAAAGGTTACTTAAAACAGGTGAATTCCCTGATGACGCTGATACAAAAGATAGAAAAACTTTAAGGAGATTGGCTACTCATTTCCTGTTAAGTGGAGTTACATTGTACAAAAGATCACCAGATACAACATTGCTAAAGTGTGTAGATGAAGAAGAAACCGAGAAATTGATGAAAGAAATGTATGAAGGAATCTATGGTCCTCACATGAATGGATACATGTTAGCTAGGAAGATGCAGCCTCTTCAGATTATTTGTCGAACCAAAACAAGTTAATTTAATCCTTAGTAGTTTTTTTGCTCTATCCTTCCAAGATAGACTCTCTTAAATTTTTTACCCTATCATTTCAAGATAGGTAACCCCAATTTCTTTGCCCTATCCTTTTAAAACGGGTTGTTATCCTTTACATCGACTTCTCAAGGCAATATCCTTTATTAAGATAAAACATGGTTTAGTTGATCAATTTAAAATAGGGTTTGGTAAAAATAGGTATCTTATTTTGTCTTTGTAGCGAAATTCTAATTAAACTTCACTATAAATAAGGGTAACTATAGATATCTCATTTTTGCCATTTTTGCCTTATTTTAGTTTAAGCCAGAAATAAAAATAGAAAATAAAAAAATATAATAAAAAATAAAAATAAAAATTAAAAAATTTTAAAAAAGGAAAAAAAATATATAAAGTGTTAAGTCCAATCATATCAAGTCAAGTCAAATCGAATTGAGTTAAGTCGGATCATTTAGTGTCGAATTGGATAATGGTAAATCTTAAGCCGTTAAAGAATCAAGCTTCATTAAAATATTTTAGCCCATTTTGATATAAAGTGGATTTTTTTCTTTAATTTATATTGGGGTAGAATAGACTTAGGATTTATCAAGTAGGTTATTAGGTTAAATTAAATTGGACAGGATCGAGCCTGAAAAATAGAAAGCCTAAATTGAGATAGTATTCTAGAAGTTAGGTCAAATTTTCAAAAAATCGTTATTATATCTTCCATATTTGAGTTTATTATCATATCTTTTGATACAAAAGATTCAATTGTGAGTTTATAAATAGGAATTTGACAGTGGAGTTTAGAGGTTTTTTAGAATCCCCAATACACGTAGTCAATACCTCCACCATTCAATCACACTTCATTGCTCCTCAATCATCAATTAAACATAACCCAACACTCACTCACACTGTACTACCTGCGTATTGGATTACCTCTACTGCTAACACTTATCCCTTGAACAACAACACACTAGATGTTACAGCCAACACGCTATACAACTAGACGTCCATACACCTAACATAGGACATACCCATACGTTAATTGGTTAGTATGCCCTCACTACTGACCCCCTGCCACGTCCCACACCAAAGCCCTCTATACGTTGAATAACACACTTACACTAATCTATACCACTATACATTGCATTGACCGATAACTCCTTCGCATAATATAGCAGCAATTATGTTGACTCCCCTGATACCACACCATGTCTGAACACCAACACTCCCTTGGACATGAGACAGCCCCCCGATGCAATCCATGACCCACTCATTGAAACAAATTCACACATGCCTCATGCTCTGACACGTTGCACTCCACTCCATGAGGATACTACGACATAATTGACTGTATGCCCTTATCCTTCGTTCACACGAATGCTACACACATACACATCTTCTGACTAAAGTTTACATGTGGTCACAAACATGCCATCCTTTGCAAAAAAGCACACTACACACATACATGTCTACGGCTGATCGCATATATGAAAATATGCAAAGTCTACATACGATGCAGGCCAACTTACGCATGATCACGATGCACCGTTGTCACATATGAATACGCGCGACTCGACTCATTTAGGTAAAAAAATTAGTTTTATTTTATTTTATTTTTACTAATTTATTTTTTTAAGTGCATGGTTTATTTATTTATTTATTATTTTCATATTGCTTGTTTTTAATTACATTTTTGGTAAAATTGCATTTTTTGGACAAATAAGCATATTTCCTCCATGAGATTCATATCTTTGAAGAAAATACGTATCGAGATATGTATTTTGCATTTAAGATTTAGAAAAGATATGTGTTTAGATATGTATCTTAACGTATTTTGTAATTGAGATTTGGAAAAGATACGTACTTGGATCGTATCTTAGTGGATCTTATATATAGGATTTAAAAAAGATATATTTTGATACGTAGTAATTTTAGAAAAATAATAATAAAAAAATCTTAATAAGAGTTTTTAAAAAAGATTTAGTTGGTTAGGGGTTTTTTTAGATTTTTTAAAAATAAATGATTAAATAAACGTATATTTAGCTCGATTTTCAAATCTGAAAAAAAAAATTCACCCATTAAATATTTTATAAAAAAAAAAGAACTATATTAGTTTGATCCTAACTAGCCGGTACGTAGGTACTTTGAGGCAACTGTCTAAAAAAATATTTTTTTTTCTTTTCTTGAAATTTGTAATAAAAAATAATAAAAAATTCATTTTGGTTATATTTTGCATGTTTGTATATATTTTAGCGTTTTTAGAAAAATTATAAAAATAATGCCCATTAATTTTTTTTTTTATTTTTACAAGGTGACTTAGTCTTAATAGGTTAGCTCTCGAACTTAGTTTTTTCTGGTTTAATTTTCTAAAAATTATTTTCTTAGAAGATCCACAAATTAATGGTTAAATTAGGGTTTTCCCACCTGAAACCCTAATTTTATTTTTTACCAATTTAACTGGTTGGAGACTCTAACTTTTTTTTTTAAAAAAGAAAACTATTTTCTTAGTTTAATATCAAGTAACTTATATTAAACAGGTTGAGCTTGATATAGATTAAATTAAAGAAAATGAAATAGGGATTGACAGTTACCAAGGAAGGGGGTAGTTATAGCACTTGTTTTTTAGATAAGAATTTGTATCCATTAGCATACTTTCAAGAAAAAGTGAAGGAAAAAAAAAAATAGTTGAGAAGAAAGAAAAAGAAGGAGAGAAAGTAAAGGCTTATTACAAGTTTTTCCATTCGTGTCGGCTTGAGTGGCCAAATCTTCAGTTCATATCATTTACTTTTAAGTCATTTTCCTTGATTTAGTTTTTGATGTCCATTAATTATTTTTCAAGTCAAGTAACCTTATCCATAATACCTTTCTTGTCATAAATGGTTCTTACCAAATTCTTCATTTGTAAATTTCTCAAGTTAAGAGGTTTTTCGAATTGTTTATGTCCCTTAGTTTTACTTCTTCAATTGCTATGTAAGGTTTTAGCAAGCCTGTAGAGCGCTTACCCCTTTGTCCATTTTCTTTAAGGATTTAGCTAGCTCATAGAGTGTTGTCCTAACTCAAGTTCTCATATAGTATGTCGAGCCTGATTTTTCAGTTTTCTATTTATTTAAAATTAATTTCTCATTTCTTGATTAATATTAAACCCTAACTCATTTAATATTAATCCTCAATTAAAGAAATTGAGAAATTCTGGTTTTTTATTGAAAATAATTTTTGGAGTCGCTACCCAACCGAAGTCGGGAAAAGAAAAAGAAACCGTAACCGTAACCAATTGAGTGAATTGATTACGATTTAGCTACCGGTCTTTGATTTTAATTTTAAATGAAGAATCGGAGGATTCCAAGTTCGAGGGTTAACTTATTAAACCCTTAACGGGTACCACTATCTATTTACTGAAATTAGGATTATTTTTCTAATTATAATATTTAAAATAAATAAATAAATAAAATCAAAAGAAAAAAAAACGTAAGTTTCTATAGATTTTATTGTCGCCCCGAAGGTGCCTACGTATCTGCTAGCTGGGATCAGACGATTGTAGTTCTTTCAAAAAAAAAAAATCTTTAATGTATTGATTGATTTTAATTTTTGAAGACCGATCGAGTTTACGTTTTAGTTGATTTGGTTTAAAAAAGATCTAAATGGTCCTAACTCTTGAGTATTTTTTTTTTTTAAAAATACTCTAACAATCCTATTTTTTTTTAAAAAAGGTCTTTTTATTAATTTTTATTTAAAGAAAAAAACAACTTTCTACTTAATAAATCCTAAAGAAATAATAAAAAATAATGTAGTCATATATACATATACCAAGAAATATCCTTAACATAAAAAAAGCTAATACTGAAGTTTCCTAAACTAATGTAATCATATATATATATACTATATTAAATAAACAAGGAACTAATAATATAGTAATAACAATAATAATAATCATAATCAAATAAAGTAATAATAATAAAAAAAACTAGCTATCTAACAAACAAAACTCACCTAATCGTGTAATAAGGGGAGTGCTCGTGTCTGATTTCAGATCAGTGGGGGTTGGTCATTCACCAATTGCCGTTGTCATGCTGCCGTTTAGTTGCACGACTGGTTGCTTTGTGTAGAGATTCGTTTAGACTTGCCGTTGGATGTGGTTTGCGGATTGGAATTGTTGGCATCTGGAAATTGGATTGCATGTTGTGCAATTGATCGGTGTGGAATTGTCTTCAGATTCGTTGGCATTGCGGCTTCATTAGGATTTTCGAAGGGGGTCGGCGTTGTGGAGCTTCGTTTGATGGAGTTGACGCGGCCTACTTTAGATTGTGTCAGGGGATTTGAGATTGAGGCTTTGATCAGCGTGCGTGGGATTGTTGTGTTCAGCTTCGTGTGTCGGCGTAGTGAACTTCGTTGGTCGGATTGTAGACTGCCGCAAGCAAGTATGGACAGCGTAGATTGAGAGTGATGTGTGTGGAGATGTTTGGTGAAGTTGCTCGACGATCTGCGTGTGGTTGTGAAGTGTGCTACTAATTCTGCTACGTGCGTTCATGGACTGCTGCTGTACGAGTGAACTTGATCAGAGACGTACAGTTGGACGAGTGAGGATCAATGCTGCAGTAGACGTGTGTGGATCGTGTTTGTGTGAACACTATTGTGTGCTGCAACGTGGTGATTAGGCTACTCTTTTTTCTGACTGCGTGTGTATGTTTATAGAGTCTAAATCATATTACATCTTATCGTATCTAATTATATCTGATTCGATAATTAAACTAGATTCAAATGAATTCAAATCTGATTTAACTAAATTCATATGATTTAAATAGATATGACCCATTTTCATTTCGCTTCTACAGAGATAGAAAAATAAAGACATAGGTGCCTGCTGAGACTTAAACCCAAGACCTTAAACTAAATCTAATATAAATACTTCAATACTTATTCGTTAAGCCGTTGACTTATACCTTGATATTTAGTACAATTAAATTATATTTAAACTATCTGATTCCCTAAAATAAATTTTTTTAACTAAACTAAAACTAAAATTAAAACTATTTGTTCCTAAATATGAGTTAATTCCTAAAAATCTACAAAACTTTTTATAACAATCTATAATCTTATTTTTTTTTTTTTGGTATTTTCATTATTTGTTAATTTTTATTATTATTTTTTTATCTTTTATTAACTCTTTTTTTTTTATTATTTTTATTTTTGAATTAGGACCCTTTTTTTGTAAAAATAAAAAATCAAGATTATAAAGGAGTAAAAATTAGGTGTCTACATAGTATCTTAGCCAACTTAAGGAATGCTTTGCTCTTTTGCCCAACCTCTCCCTAGGATGGTAGTTAATCTCTAAGGCATTTAACCCTTATGCTCTTGGGTCTAGCTAGCTTATAGAGCGTTGACCCAATTCTCATTTTCTTAAGGATTTAACCAGCTCATAGAATATTGCCTCAATTTATTTTCTTTAGACTTCTAACTAGTATATAGAATGCTATCACGATCAACATTTTTTTTAAGGTTCTAGCTAGCTCATAGAGCGATATTTTGATCCATATTTTCTATTAAGTTAGTTAGCTTAAAGGAGTACAATTAGGTTTTAAGTTGACTTTTTAGTTAGGGTTACCGGTTCTTTAGAGACGCTCTCGCCTAAGTCAGTTAGCTCAAAGGAGCATGATTAGGTTTCATGTTGACTTTTCAATTAGGGTTGCTAGTCCCTTTAAGATGCTTTTGCCTATGTTAGTTAGCTTAAAGGAGTATGGCTAGGTTTTATGTTGACCTTTTTGTTAGGGTTGTTAGTTCCTTAGAGACACTCCCGCCTATGTCAATCAGCCCAAAGGAGTAAAGTTAAGTTTCATGTCGACCTTTTAGTTAGGGTTACTAGTCCTTTAGAGACACTCCTGCCTATGTTAGTCAACTCAAAGGAGTAGGGCTAGGTTTCATGTCGACCTTTTACTTTAGGTTGCTAGTCCCTTAGAGACCTTCCTACCTATATCAGTTAGCTTAAAGGAGCATGACTAGGTATGTCGACCTTTTAGTTAGGGTTGTTAGTCCTTTAGAAACACTCTCACTTGCATCAGTTAGCTAAGAGGAGCATGATTAGGTTTTGTGTTGACCTTTCAGTTAGGGTTGCTAGTCCTTTAAAGACGCTCCCCCCCCCCCTATGTTAGTTAACTTAAAAGGGTATGATCAGGTTCTCATTTAAGGTCTTAGCCAGCTAAAGGAGTGTTTCGCCTATTTACTTATGTTAGTTAGCTTAGAGGAGCATAACTAGGTTCTCATTTAGTGTCTTAATCAGCTCAAGGAGTGTTTTGCACATTCACTTAAGTTAACTAGCTTGCAAGGCGTTGCCTTCTTTTTAGTATCTTTTAGGGTCTTAGTTAACTCAAAGAGTGCTTTGCTCGTTTACTTTAGTTAGTCAATTCACAAAGCACTACACTCTTTTTAGTATCATTTAGGGTTCTTCCCAGCTTACAGGGGTGCCACCCGTCTTTTTAATACTTTTAGGGTTTTTACTAGTTCACAGGGGTATTACCCTTATCACCTTTCTTTTCGAGCTTTTTATCACCAAATATCTAGCGAATTAGGTCTAGGATAGCTAGCTAGTTATAGTGTTTCTTAGGACAAAATCATCTCCAAGGTAAAAATAGTGTCTTTTTTATCTTTGTAGTAAATTTTTACTTAAACTTCATCATAAATAGAGGCTCACCACAAAAAGACAGTTGTAGACACCTTATTTTTACTCCCTTGTAGTTTTAATTTTTGTTTCTAAAGGGTCCTAATTTGGAAAATATCAAAAATTGAAAAATGATAAAAAGAAAAAATATATAGAAAATATTCAGATGAAGAAAAAAATTTAAAAAGATTAATCGGATTGAGTTGTTATTATTATTCTAAATGGATTTAATAGAATTGCGACTAAATAATTATTGAAAAACACAAATCTAAAACGATAATATTAAATCTATTAAGATAAAGATTTAGACAGATTCAAATTTAGATTGGTCTTTATCAATTTAGATTTAAAGTGATCTAAGAGATTTGTTTTCGAATTGTATAAATAGGGATTGAGTAGTGAAGAGGAGAGGATCATAAAAAAAAAAAAAAAAAAAACACCCAACACACACATAATCATTCTCATACAATTCCCAATCCTACACACATGTCCCAAACTCTACACTCTTATACTTCCATACTTACGTACGTTTTTAGTACAGTAGCATAATAACACAGACAACAGCACCTAATTTTGATTGCTCTATTTTGCTCCATCCTCGTGCAATGTGGTGACACATACATGGCCCGAACATCCATGTGCGGTCCTCCCTCAACAGTGAAAAACAACATAAAACGACACACGAAGTATAATGACCTGCTCTAACTTGCGTATGATCAAGTAAGTTGAGTTGTTTATTTCTTCTTTTTATTTGTTTATCTTTTCTTTCTTTTAGTTTATTTACTTGTCATACGTTTAGTTAATAATTAGTAGTCGTCTTTAAGATATATAAGAGGAAAAATATTTTAGCTTAGGAAATTATGCATTTTCCGAACTTTTTTTTTTATAAAGCATTAGGTCTTTAGAATTTCCCAATTAGGAAAATACTTTTTTCAAAAGAAAAAATAAAAAAATTAATAATAACAAACCATTTTCCAAACTAGGACATTTTTAGAGAATTTTTCATAAAATAAAAAAATATCTTTAATAGACATATTTTCAATAGTTAAACATCTTTTATATGGTTTAGGCTTTTTTTTCCTTGATTTAAATATTTTTTCCATAATTTAAACATCTTTTGTATGTTTAGACATTTTTTCTATAGTTTAGACCTTTTTTCTATAATTTAGATATATTTTCTGTAGTTAGACATCTTTTGTATGATTTATATATCTTTTCCATGGTTTATATATCTTTTGTTTAATTATGTTTCTCTTCTATAATTTAGGCATTTTTTCCATATAAAAGTTTTATTATCTTAAAAAAATATATCACTTAGTTGTTTCTTTTAAAAAAATAAAAATCTTAGTTTGGGACTTTTCAAAAATTAGGTATTTATGGTTTTTTTTTTAGTTGAGAATAAAAATTAGGATTTTTCGAATTTTTTTAATAAAAATAAAACGGTTAATAAAAAAGTAAATCTAGTTCGATTTTTTTTTTTTTTATAAAAAGGACCAACCTACTAAAGTTTTTCCAAAAAAAACTATAGACGTCTAATCCCGATTAGCGGATATGTATATACCTTCGAGATGACGTAAAAATCTGTAAAAACTTAGGGTTCTTTATTTATTAAAAAAGGACAATTTTGAAAAATAAAACCTAATTTTCAGAAAAGTAATAGTAATACTTGTTAGGGTTTAATAAGTAACTCCAGACTGCGAAAATATCTAGCTTTTATCAATTTAAAATAAAAAATCGGTAACTAAATTGTAGTCCATCTACTCAATTGATTATAATTTCTCTTTTTTCTAGCTTTGATCGGGTGGCGACTCTAAAAGATTTTCAATTAAAAAAGAAACTGGAATTTTCCATTTTCTTTAGTTAATGATTAATATTAAATGGGTTAGAGTTTAATATTAGTAAAAAAAAAAATAAAAAATAAAATCAAAATAAGAAACTAAAAATCAAACTCAACAATGTCTTAACTACCTTTTAGTGCTAGCCACCACCTCCATGGGCTTTGGCCTCTCGTTATTAAAGACACAATAGTTTTTGTGCTTTCAAATCCTACATAACATAATTGTTGTTGCCGATAAAATTTCCATTACCTGCTCTTTTGAAAAACCATGAAGCTAGAGCATCTCATTTATCTAAATGTCCACTTTACTAGTAATCATACATTTAATCTTGACATTCAAAATCGCAAATCAAATAACAAGGACTTAAGCATAGCAATAGGAGGAATGCTTAAGGTAAATATTACTTTGTACTCTTAAATTTTAGCTTGTTAACATGTATACCTATGTCTTTGTTTTTGACACATATATCTGTATTCTATTTCTACTTATTAGTCTTAATTAGTTGCCATGTACTAGTTTCTAATTGGTTCCATAATAATTAATTCAATACGACAATATTATTAAATGTATTTAATAAATAGTAAAATAAAAAGTAAAGATACAAGATGAGTGTTGATTGGCTAGCCAAGACTATGCCAGTTAATATATTGTATGATCTACACATGTTTGTAAGTGGTGACTCACAACCTTAGGAGCTAGCATCGCAAAAAGTAAAAAATAAAAAATAAAAATAAAGGAAAAAGGAAACCATTGGATCAAAGTTAGGATATAGATGGGTTTTGGCCTTTTTTTTTTTTTTTTTTTAATTTTACCTATCGAGGGTGATAAGTGGCCATTCACCTATTTATGCAACCAATAAAGGGTAATAGATAGTCACCCATCACTCTAGGTAGGTGAAAACATACTAAGTTGGAATAGCCTTAGTTGGCTACTCCATGACTTTAGGGCGGTTCATGTCTTTTTATTATTATTTTTCTTGGAAATTTCACTTATCTTTTCCTTTAATTTTTTGCAATTTTAATACTTTTATTGTGTTGTTTAATTGATTGTATTTAATAATATTAATTTATTAAATTAATTAATAAATTGGTTATTATGGACCTATTAAAAGTTGCATGCTTTCATTAAGAGTGATAAATAGAGATTAAACATAAATGTACAAAATGTCAAAGACAGAAAATAAGGATATACAAGGTGTCTGAGAATTGTAAACTCAAGTATCTAAAATAAAATGTTCTCCTAACACATAGAAATGAATGGTGTAACCTTATATCAGCACAAGACTTAATTTATTTGTTATTATTCAACGTAAAACTATGTTCACGTAACCACAAAATATAATACCCAGATTTTCAAAGAAGCATCAACAAGGTAATTTCAAACATTTTCCAAAATTTATAGACGCTCAATCGGATGAAATGATTAATAGCATATTCATGTCAATCGGAAAAATAATGAAAAATCTTAGTACCTAAGAAAACCTTTAATGTCTGAGAAGATTGATTGTATAACTTTTCCGATGAGTAGGGAGACAAATATCTTGTCATGTAAATATAAACTTTGAGATTTCACTGAAGATTTTCTAAATACTAATACTACGTTTGTTTCATTTGTTAAGGTACAAGAAAATACATTTAACCTATTACATGTTATACTATGGTCACATGAGAATAAACCACCTAGCCAATAGTAAGTCTTTCTCGCTCTTTCAAGATCTGAATATTTAATATATATATATATATAAGCATGAATAAGTGAAAAAGACCTGATTGGTTTCCTTAATTACTACAATTACAAAGATGCTGCACCCTACCGAAAACATTCTCTTTTTGCCTTTTTGTCTCCTTTGGTTTTTGAGTCATATTATTATATGCATCGTAACAACAACAACTAAAACGTATTTGTTGTTCAAAGAAGATATATGGAATATATACAGTCTACATAAACTAGATAATTTATATGAAAGAACTTCCCTGTTTTCTACCTTTTCTTTCTTTCTTTTTTTCTTTTTTCTTTTTTTCTTTTTTTAACGATTACGTTTAATGTGGATGATATTCGTATAATTTAGCTTTAGTTGCAAAAAAACATCAAATGTCATTGAAGTTTGACTCTTCACAAATCCAAATGATAAAATTTTCTCTTGAATTTTTAAGAATAACAGGGAATATATGTAATTGACTATTTTACTTAAACAAATTATTACGAGCGACATAAACTATGTAACAATTTTTATCAAGGGTATTTACTTATTGAGAAATAGAGAAATATTTGGTACTAAAATATAATTAGTTACAGAAATTTTGTTCTTTGTAAATCAACCCGGTGTATGTAATCCATAAATTTTCAGGTACGGGAAAAGAAATAACTTTTGACTATTTAAGTTAAAAAAGCTTTGCTAGAAAGCTAATGGTTGAACGAATATGATAATTTCTATTAAAGACATTTCCTTATGAAATAGTAATGGTATATTTGCACAGCCACCCCCAAAAAAAGAAAAAAAAAATCAAAGAAACAGTGATGATATAGTTTGGTACAGGGAATCCAAGCTATGACTTTTTATATATCAAAAGAAAATATCCTGTTTTGAATAAGTAAATTCATATAACCTCATAAAATAATATCCATATAAATAGTAAAATAAAATAAAGAACTTGTGAGCTAAATTTCCTATAGCCTAATGACAAAAACATTGGTTTTTCAATAGGATCAATTATATATAATTCTCTATCTATAATATTTATAACATAGAGTAGTTGGTGAAAAAGAAAAAAATAAAAGAAAAATAAAGGAGCTATGAAAACTAGTATTTAGGATTAAGGGTGAGTACCGAGACATGTAAGATTCTAAACGTTGAAAGATCTTGTATGATTAGATAGGTTTTAAGTTGAATATTTAATACCATAAAGTAAATTTTAGTTTTAAATATTAGAAATCAATAGTCAGGGGGTAGGCATTGTACAATGTATATTATAAGTTCTAAGTTCTAAACTACATCATAATCTCTTATAACTAGTTTACTTAGGGGTAATGGAGAGGGAATAAAACAATAAGTCCCTATCAATTTTTTATTATCTTATTTATTTGGAAAATAGGCAACAAATTTTAATTTCTAGGCTTTTTATTCCCAATCTATTGGGTATAAATATTGTCTAAGAAAAAGTTTAATTTTTTGCAAAGGGAATAAGAAGTTCAAAGTTAATGACCATTGTAACCTCATTAATATTACAATTAAATAACTTTCTTTTTTATTATCCAAATTGACCAAATAGGATACTGTAGTTAATAAGTGAAGTTAGCACTACAATAAAAAAATTTGACAACATAAATAGTAAAATAAAAATTTCTAGTTTGTTGCTATAATATACATCACCTAGTTATAATTTTTTTGTTCCTTCTTTATCTCATTCTAGAAAGTAAATGGATCGTTAGTATATGCTGGATATTGAACATGATCAATAAAATGTTACATATGCATAAAATTTAATTAGACAATTATAATTAAATTCAACTATGTTTATCAAACTTATTATTAATTTTTTAGGTTAACACTTGATTAAATAGTTAAATCTATCTTAAGTCTCTAATTTAAGTTGACATCATAAATTATGTTTATTATATTTTATTATTATTTTTTATTGAAATTCATTGCATTTATATTCAAAATAATTTTCATTTAAATCAATGTTAACTTATAGTTTGAATTTCGTGGTTTGAATAACTAGTAATACTTTAACTTAAAAATATATTAGAAACTCTTTACTTTATCGAAACTCTTTGTTTCGAAAGATGCTAATAGCGATCAAACCTAATGTAGCCAAAAAAGATTGGCAGCGAAAAATGAAGAATCATCACCTATAGCAATAGAGATAAATGTAAATCAACGAAGGGGAGGAGAGAATCAGAAGCTCTCCTTTAAGGACACGATGGTCATGAATATCTTGGGAGCATACGAGAGATATTGCCTTCCTAAGATAGAAAATATTCAAACTAAGATCACCATGGAACATGACAATGATGATACAAACAATGAAGAGGATCATGTGGTTGATGGTAATGATCCGAAGATTTGCCATATCTCTTTCTTGAAATTAGAAAAGGATATTCTATATACTTCATAGCAAAACACATTTATAGCAAAAGTCATGGGACAAAACCTTGGATATAAAGTCATGTTAGATAGACTAAAAAGAATGTGGCGAGGATTAAGTGACTTCAAATTGATCCATGTGGGTTTAGGGATTTATTTCATATCGCTTGATAATAACCTAGACTACCAATGGGTAATAAAAAATGGACCATCATTCATTAGTGGTCATTATCTTGCCTTAAAGAGATGGGAACTCGATTTCCAAATAAGCCAATCATATTTCAAGGTGTTAGCAGTTTGGGTATGCATTGTAGGACTCCCAATTGAATTCTATTCTACCCTTGCTATAAAGAAAATAGGGGAAAGAATTGGTCTAGCGCTTTGGTATGATTCATACACAGTCGGATTAGAAAGGGGAAGGTTGGCAAAATTTTGTGTCCAAGTTGATTTGAATACACCGTTGAAACACATAATAATGATTCATGGTAAGATGCGATGTAATATGAGGGTTTGCTTAGATTATGTCAAACCTATGGTTACATAAGTTATAACAAAACAACATGCCTAAAAGTCAAGGGAACACTAAAATCAACGAGGCCATTAATGGGAACATTAATGATGAAGATCAAACATCGGAGGTGAAAAGTAATGGAGAAAAGCAGTAATTACAATCAATTGCCTTACAAAAGAAAATTGTTGAAAAAGATGGAGAAAATAAGATGCCAGATCAAAACGTGAACATCAAAGCGACCACCATAAGGGAGAAGCAAAGCATAGTAAATGAGTTGGTTGGACCATGGGTAAAAGTACAATATAAAAAAGTGGCTCCTAATAAAAAGGAAGGAAAAACCCCTTATCCTCCAATTGAAAATATGAATAATAGACAGGGTTTATCATTTAGAATATTAAATGAGTTTCTAGAGACCAATGAAAAGACGTGACTAGTGGACACTAAAGGGACGCAATCTTGAGTGCTTCTACCGAAAGACTTGAATGTATAGAAAGTATTTAAAGCAAACACCTTGAGAAATACCTCGGACTTTACCAAAGATAAGGAGCCTTTAAAATTAGCCACCAAACCTCCTACTCCCATAAACAAGCAAAAGCCCATCAGAACATCATTGAAAAAACTTACATGCCAATATGGTCAACATGTTTGAAGTAGAAATATAGATGTAGCTACTACGTGAGGGTTTGGACAAATCAGACCAACATCCCGAGAGTTGAATTTGGGAGATCTAAAGGAATGGACGTTTAAGGCTGGTATGGATAGAAATCCAAGGGTTAACACTACATCAAGTTTAATGGAGGAGAACATAAGCACTAGAAATAGTATTTAGGCCAGTTGTGCATCGACCAAGAACCTTCAATCAAGGGACAAAAGTAATACAGGTAACACATCTATGCTTTGTGATAGTCAAGATGCCACTCTTTCGAGAGGATCTAATGGGCAGGGACATCCTGCGAATGATGGAATGGACATGCAAAACCCTAGTGGAGAGAGCATATCTTCAAGAGATCATTCCGTTGGAGATTTAGCATATCACGTTTGCTATTCCAGTGATGAAGGAAGGAAACAAACAAGTAAGGATTACTGCATGGGAAATGCAAATGGTGATGTTCTATGCAACCTTTCAGCCATGCCAATGGAAAATGGGTGTTGATTACTCCAATAAAAAATATACTGCTTAATATTGGTACGTGATGATAGCCATGAAGATGACAACTGCAGAATTTGATACTTTTTCTTCTAATATGGTTTGTGTACTATTCAAGGTCTTTGCCTGAAATGCTAGCGGGGCAAACTCTGAAAATCGCCGCCGAGCGATTCATGATTTAAAGAAATAATATGAGCCTCAAATCTTTATTGTCACAGAGATCGAGATGGTGCATTAAGTTGCCGTTGCTCTCTGCGACTCATTAGAGTATAACTAGATGCTTTGTGTAGAAGCAGAGGGAATGAGAGGTGGAATCATCATCATGCGGAATGCTAAGACAACTTCTATTTAGTCTCACCATTTTTCACAACAACATGTCCTTATGAAAATCAAGGTATGTAATTCTCCCTTTTCCTGGTTTCTTTCTGTTATTTATGCTAATCCAGATGGAAATATACGACATTTATTATAGAATGACCTCACCATCTGGGTGGAAGAAAATCATTGGGTTATAGGTTCTTATGGGAGACTTTAACAAAATTCTAAGTAGAGAGGAAAAATGGGGTGGTGGTGAAATAAACCAAGGACATGCATGGGAATATCAAAAACTGCATGAACTTATGTCGTATAGCGGACACTGGCTTTGTGGACCAAGATACACGTGGTCGAAAAGATCAAAGAATCTATCGAACCTTATACAAACTTGACTTGATAGAGCGTAGGCCACTTATGAGTGGCGCAACATCTTCCTAGAAGCGAAACTTTTTCACCTTTGCTCAAACTAATCTAACCATTTACCCATTCTCCTTAATACATGACCTTTGCTAAATAATGTTGAGAAAAGTTCACGACCTTTTAGGTTTCAACCAATGTAGCTTGATCACCCCTACTTCAAAGATGTGGTAGTAAACTTCTAGAAGCGCCCATCCTTTAGCTACTTATAGGAGTTGAATGATTTCATTGCTTGTATTAGATTGTAGAACAAAGAAGTATTTGGGGATGATTTCAGTGAGAAAGAGAAAAATGGTTGAGAAATTAAATTGTATCCGCCAACAACTTTTTCATAATCCAACGCAAGATATGGTTGATCGTGAGCGTAGCCTCTAGGAAGAATTCTCATGGATAGCTAAACAAGAAGAACTGTTATGGGCAGCAAAAGCAAGGTCTAATTGGATCATTAATGGGGAGCGAAACACCAGATTCTTCCATGCTAGCGTGATTACCCGAAGAACTAAATCAAACATTGTTGGCATCTTTGACACGATAAGGAACTGGATCAGTGACATATCGAAGGTAAAAAACCTATTTGTAAATTTCTTTAGATCTCTTTACACAATAGAACACCTATTTATATAGAAGGAGATGAGTGATTGGAGAAGCAATCAAATGATTTTGAGCAATGAGGACTTTGGCTAACTTGCTTAACCCTGGACCAACATTGAGATCAAGAAGGCTTTATGGTGTATTGGTAATCATAAATCACTAAGAATAGATGGTTTCCATGTTGAGTTCTACAAAAAATGTTGGGACATTGTTAGACTTAAGGTGTGTGAATTAATCCAAAACATTTTCGAATCAGGAGTCATTCCGTATAAGTTGAATGGAACCTTCATCACCCTAATCCTGAAGATCATGGGGGCAAATAAGGTTAAGGACTTTCAACCTATCAGTCTTTGCACCACTATATATAAGATAATTAGTAAATGCCTTGTGAATAGAATAAGGCTCTTATTGATGAACTTGATAAGCCCAGAGTAATCTAGTTTTATCCCAAGTCGTACAGCAAGGGATAACATCATTATGTTTCAAGAAATCTTACGATCAATGAGTAAGAAATCTAGATGTAAGCAATGGATGATGGTAAAACTGGACCTAGAGAAGGCATATGACTGCATGGAATGGGACTTTATTAGGTTTGCTCTCTAATCCCTCAATTTCCCTCCATCCTAGGTCAATCTAATTGGCCAATGTATATCCTTTGTTTCATATCGCCTCATCTTTAATGGTTCTATGCTAGAACCTTTTTCAACTAGCAGACGTCTTTGACAGGGTGACCCTTATTACGATACCTTGTCATCTTTGGTATGGAAATATTAAGTAGAATTATAACTACGATGGTGTTAGCAAGAAATTGGAAACCTCTATATCTCAGAGGAACGGACATATCCCTTTTGCACCTGTTATTTGCTGATGATATCTTGCTCATAGAGGAAGCATCAGTAAATAATGTAAGATTAATGATGGAAGTCATGCAGGGATTTGGGGATGTATCAGGACAAAAAGTCAACTACTCTAAATTGTGTATTCTTTTCTCTTGTAACACCTTAAGGGAGCTAAAACAGAGCATTGTAGATATCTTCGGCATTTGATTAAATGTAGACATGGGCAAGTACCTTAGTATCCTTGTTCATGAGAATGGTAAATTTAAGAGCTTTGATTTTAACTTTATCCTAAAGAAGATGAGAAGAAAATTGAATGGGTGGAAAGTGAACCTTCTAAGCATGGTTGGCTAGAAACTTCTAGCAACATTGGCTTTAGAAGGGATACTAAACTATTACTCCCAAGTTTTACCAATGAAGAAGAATTTAACTGTTAAATTGGAGAAAATCAATTGAGACTTTATTTGGGGGGATACGGAGACATAACAGAAGCTTCATTGGATCAACTGGGAAAAGTTTAAGACCTCAAAAGAAAAAGGAGGGTTAGGGATCATGGACCTAAAGAGGAGAAATCGGGCGAACTTTATATATCTAGCCTGGAACTTGAAAGGAAGAAACTCCTATGGACATCACTGATTAACCAAAAGTATAAATTGTAACTCAGTGGATGATGGAAGCTAGGGAGATTAGCATTCCTCCTAGAGCTAGGAAAAGCTAATGTTTAGCTAAAACAAAAGATCTACATGAAGGTAAAAAATGGGGAATTAGTAAGATTCTATAGAGACACTTGGCAACAAGGGGAGGCTGTTACATCCGGGTTACAAGGACCATTGAACAAATATGACGAGTCCTTAACCATTCATCAAGTTTGGGATGATATTGAAGGATGGAAAGAGGATATTATTGGTTACCCATTGGATGAAAATATAAGACAAAGACTGGGAGTCTAGTATGGCATTAGTCACTTAATGGAAGAGGATAAAGTAGTCTGGCCATACAAAATCGATGGATAGCTAGCCACACAATCAGTTTATTCACAACTTATGAAGGATGTAAACTCAGATGTATCAGGGAAACGATGGGAGTGGATATGGAAACTACTAACTAGTCCAAGCGTGCAATTATTGGTATGGTGCATTTTTCATAATGGCCTTGCATCAAGGGATAATCTTCAAAAGCGTGGAGTCCTTGTAAACACCATCTGCTCTTTTGTGATAAAGGTACGGAAACTTTACAGCATGCTTTCATGAATTGTAGATGGGTGAAACAAATATGGAATGGATTAAACATAACCTGGCAGCATCAGCAGTCCACCTTTAAGGACCTAACAAACTAGATTGAGACAAACACAAAAAGACCAAAACTAGACTGGCAGCAAGTAGATGTACCAAGGCAAGTCATCATTCTTTTTGCCCAAAAGCATATTTAGAAGTCGAAAAACAACAAAATCTTCAAACAGGAAAGAGAAGAAGAAGAGGCCCTATAGGAAACCATTAGAAAAGAAGCATTTAAATGGTGGTCCTAGAACCATAAAGAAAAGCTCAATTTAAAATACAAAAACTTCCATCTCTTAACCCCCCTAGATTGATTGAGATTGGGTAACTATCCAAACTGATGGAGCTGTACCAGAAATCAAAGCTGCTCGGGCTTGGGTGTCATTTGTGTTGACCATGAAGGGGTGTTTCTTTGGGTTCTCCATAAAAGGGAAGAGATCCTTTCTCCTATGGAAGCTAAGTTATGGGCAATAGATGAAAGATTACACTTTGCACATTAAAGAAGACATAAGAAAGTAGTTTGCATGACAAACTCACAACGAGCTACTAACTGGCTACTCAATGATAAGGTGGACTTGGATAGATATCATTCCATCTTACAAAAAACGAAGGAATCACGAAACCTCTTTGATAATGTTTCCCTTTGCAGTGTTCTTCGTGAAAAGTTTATGGTTGCTAATCCTTGAGCGAAGAAAGGGCTATAGCATTATTTTCCTATGTTTTTTGTTACCTAGCTATCTTTATTCTTGTTTACGGTTGTACCTAATTATAGCAAAGATCGAACTAATACTTTAGTGCTTATTGAAGAAGAGATAGGCTAGTTTTTTGTTTTGTCTTCCTTATAAGTGGTTTAGACTCTTTCATCGATGTTTTAATGAATACCCCTCTTTCATCGAAAAAAAAAACCCTTTACATTTACTCTAAATTCACTTTACCTCCTTATCCTTAAACTTAAGTATTTAGACATCAAATCTTCAACTAAATACTCTTGATCTTCTAAATTACAATTTTGCACTTTAAAAGGTAATAAAAAAAGTGCTTTTAGTATATTTTAATTATTTACTTTGAGGATAAAGGACAAAATAGGATCTAAAATCATCTTCTTTTAAGGATTTGGGTTCCAAATACTCAATTTCAATTGTAGGAATCTTAATTTATATGAAATAAATATGAAATGATATATTTATACAAAAATAATTCATAAGTTATATAGAATATTTCGAAATCTTTTATTTTATTGTGGTTCTAATTTTCGGGTAATTCTAGAAGATTGTGAGATAAGTTTTAGGTTCAAACTTTTTATAACTTGTAAAAGGTATTTCTCATCCTCCTCTATTATTGAAAAGCTAAAAAAGAAAAAAAAAAAAGAAAGTAAAAACATTGGAAGGGGCATGAAGCAAGCATAATGACACAGCTAGCATGAATTTGGAGTTCCCTCCAGTTTTGTTGACTCATCTGAAGTTTTTTTCTTTTCGTCTTTACACAACCTTTTTTCTCAAAACACCATCATTCAATAATCAAACACTATTCTCTTAACTATAAATGCCAACTCTCTTCACCTCAATTTTCCTTTATTTTGCTTTCCCTTTACTTATCTCTCTCTCCCTCTCTCTCTCTCTGGTCTGGTTTTCCTCCATTGCAAACCAAGCTTTCCTTTCCAGCTTTTCTCAGGTCCCTTCTCTCTCTCTCTCTCTCTAAACATAAGCCACCAACCATTTTCACCGACCTTTGCCATTCATTTTCCCTTTCAGCACATACCCATTTCTCTCTCTCACTTCCATTTTTGCCCTAAAGATTGGAATTTTATTCTTCCCCATTATTCCTTTCATCATTCCTCTGGAAACCCCACTTCACAGGACCATCATATCACACTTGCCCACTACTCTTCTCATCTTCCTCAAGGACTCAAATTCAACTGAAACTGAACTGAATTGAATCCAACTGAACTCACACATTTGTTATCATTATATATATTTGGTTGTAGCTTGTATATCTATGCTTATTGAATCCACTCCATTGGATCATATAAGAAAATAACTCATCCCTTTTCTTCTTTGGCCTCTCAAGGAAGAAGAAGATCAAGGGGGTTAGATTCCTCGCAGATCATTTTCAAAGGTCTTTGCTTTCTCTCTCCATAATCAAAACTTTATTTCTTTGCTTGTTGATTTAGTTTTTTGAATTTCATTTTCACTTCATTTATGTACATTTGATTCATGAGCTTGACTTTAGGATATAAAGTTTTTTATCTATTTTTTCTTTAATTTTTTTTTCTTTTTCCCGAACAACCTAAACAGGATGGATCGAAATAAGCAATCGTGTGTTTTGGATTGAATATTTTATTCATTTATGTGCTTTTTCTGATTGTTTAAATGCTTGTAACAGTTGCTGGTTTCGCTTTGAAGTCAATTTAATTATCATTGGATTATGTCAACATTAATATATGTTGCCGGTTTCATTTAGTTTACTACTGTGTTTGGAGTAAGCAGATTTTGACTTTCCTTAACTATTTACCTCAAGGAATTGATATATTGATCAAGATGAGTTTTGCTGCATTTTGAAATAGGGTAGTCTCATAGTGTAGAAAGTTGTCACTTTTCTATAGCATTTGGGTTTCGGACACGGTATGCTAACGTTGTTTCTTTAAAGTTAGGTTGGACGCCTTGACCTTGCCTCGGTAATCACCAGAAAGAGGAGGGGTTAGGTTTGCAAGTTCTTGTAGTCAAGTGCATAGAAAATGTCATCTTTAGATTCAGAGTTATCTAAGAAATCGATTTTTGGTTTAAAGTTATGGGTTTTGATTGGTATATGTGTTGGTGTATTGATTGTTCTGATCCTCTGTATATTATCAATGTGGGTTTTCTTAAGGAAAAAATCAAAAAAGAGGGTAGACAAGTTTTCCCTTTCCCAAATACCTAATGTGTCGAAGGATATTAAGGTTGACAAGGTAGGGGCACAGAGTATGAATCCTCAACCTGAAAGTGTATACCTAACTGTTAGTGACAAATCAATTGATAAGAATTCAGAGAAGATGCTGGCTCATTGGGGTGCAAGCAAATCTAGTGATGCTGATAACCTTAGTCAATGCAGCTCAATTTATCATCATGAGAGAGGATTTAGTTCACAGTCAGGAGAAGAAGGGAGCTCCGGGACTGGTAGGAAGCATGGATCATCATCCTATGCTGGACTTGTTACGGCATCCCCTCTGATTGGTCTACCGGAAATTTCACACCTTGGATGGGGTCATTGGTTTACTCTCAGGGATCTTGAGATTGCGACAAATCGCTTTTCTTCGGATAATGTTCTTGGAGAGGGTGGTTATGGGGTTGTTTACCGCGGAAGACTAATTAATGGAACTGAAGTTGCAGTCAAGAGAATCCTCAACAATGTGTAAGGAAACGTGCAAAAGTTCATTGTTGTGTTAAGTGAATGTTATGTCATGCATTTGTTTTTGTGGTATGTAGGGGTCAGGCAGAGAAAGAATTTAGGGTTGAGGTGGAAGCTATAGGCCATGTTCGACATAAAAATCTTGTACGCCTCCTGGGCTACTGTATAGAAGGTGTTCACAGGCAAGATGACTACCTACTTATTACTCCATCAACTAACGATCATTCTTTTAGTCCCATTCTTTAGCAACTTTTGTTTTCTGTTGAAACAGGATGCTGGTGTACGAGTATGTCAACAATGGCAACTTAGAGCAGTGGCTACATGGAGCTATGTGCCATCGTGGTACCCTCACATGGGATGCTCGCATGAAGGTTATTCTTGGTACAGCCAAGGCGTAAGTATATCCTCTAAAACTTATTAATATAATGTTGATACATTGTTGTAGTTATTCCCATCAGTAAATGTTTACAATTTCTGACAATTTTGCATATCCTTCTTGCGACTCTAACTCTAGATCTTTTATGTACTGACATTGCTGCATAGAAAGACCACTCTTGTGACTCAATTAACATGCTGGAATGACACTTTTGTTTCAGACTTGCGTACTTGCATGAAGCAATAGAACCCAAGGTCGTTCATCGAGACATTAAGTCAAGCAACATCTTGATTGATGATGACTTTAATGCTAAGGTCTCCGATTTTGGATTGGCCAAACTAATAGGATCAGGAGAAAGTCATATTGCAACTCGTGTAATGGGGACTTTTGGGTATGTTAGCTCTATATTTCTCTATTTTTGGCTAATAATGCTATAGTTTGTATATATTTGTAAATTTGTTTAATAAAACATTAACTGGCATGTTCATTTCAGTTATGTGGCACCAGAGTATGCTAATACCGGCATGTTGAATGAGAAGAGTGATATTTATAGCTTTGGCGTGCTCCTTCTTGAAGCCATCACTGGCAGAGACCCTGTTGACTATAGTAGGCCTGCCAATGAGGTAATGACTTTTAAAAATTTGTTGGTAAAGTCTGGAATGATGTTTCCTAAAAGTAAGAGAGATCTTATGTAGCTTAAGAACATAGAATAGATTTTGCAGTCTTCATTTGCTTACTCCAGGTTGCAGGAGCTAATTACTTCTTTTTAAACACTTTTCAGGTCAACCTTGTTGAGTGGCTGAAGTTGATGGTAGGGACAAGAAGAGCGGAGGAAGTTGTGGACCCAAACCTGGAAGTTAAACCCACAACACGTTCTTTGAAGCGGGCTCTTTTGGTTGCACTGAGGTGTGTTGACCCTGAAGCTGAGAAAAGGCCAAAAATGTCTCAGGTTGTACGAATGCTTGAGGCTGATGAGGGCCCATTTCGTGAGGTGTGGATTTCTCTTTATGATCTTTTTTTATAGAAGCCATTCAACTATTTAGAACTCTACCACTGCCACTGGTATGAATGATTGTAGTCCCAACAATTGAGTGAAACAGTGTCATAAACTGTTTAATGAGTGGAACAAAAGAGGTATTGCATTGAAGTTTGAGGGCTTAATGTGTCACAAGCTGTTTGCTTCATTTGAAGGTCGAAAACTAGGAAATAAATCTGGTGTAGCCCAGCCGTGAACTTTTAGTCAACATGCTAGGTCTAAATACCCACCAGACCAGACCTATCAATTTTTCAGGCAGTGGGAACTGTTCTTCCCATCATGGAAAGAAGTTCTAGTGGAGTAGGTTGGTACTTAAGAATGCTATATTAATCAGAGGAATCTGTAAAGTTGGATTGATTTGGTAGATATTGCAATCAATAAGTCTGTCTAGCCTGCCTACTATTTGTTCCATGATAATTTGTCATACAGATAAGTTTACATGTGTTGGCAATTAGCTGGAGGTCAATTTTCTAGTTGAAGTGACTTTTATCTTCTAGAATGAAACTAGTCATAGAAGAAATAGCTCTTTTGCTCTATAATTTTCTCAGGACCGAAGAAACAGGAAGAGCCGTACAGCCAGCATGGAGATTGAATCTACAAGGGAAGCTTCTGCTTTGGTGGAACCTGAGAGCAAGATTGAGGATTCAGTGAGCCATAGACCCGAAACAATGCGGGAGTAGCACTAACAAGCAATGCATATTGTCATTGATTTGCTCATTGACAGATTACTATATCTAAGGAGTGTGGTAACACAGTGACACAAATGCATGCCAAGATTCGTTACTGGAAGCTGGTTCCTATCCTAGGAAAGAGATCGTGTACACAGTGGCACATTATTAGGGTGCATAAAGGTGTAGCTCTAATTCATGCTGCTTTCTCCACTGCGGTGATGGTCTTTCTTGAGGTTGCGTTCACTAATGAAGGCACAAAGAATTGATAGAAGTGTGTGATTACTACTATTCCGAGTCTTTTCCTTTCATTTTTTTTTTTCCCTTCTTTTCTTTTTGGTGACAGAGATTCAGGTTGATGTGAGAACTGAGACGGTACGGTGAGAATGATACAGGCTTTGTACAGATTTATTCCTGAAGTTTACATTATACATGATTCTTGATGCTTCTCATTTTTGCCTTGGAATGGTCATGGGCAGATCAAGACTGAATCTCGCAAACCATCTCTCTTGTCTTGTAGTACCTGATTTTAATCATATATCATTCTCATTACAGATTCATTGTTGAATTCATCCTTGTCAATATGGAACTTATACCTTTCTGGTACTGCTTCGTTTATTTGTTGATTTTTTATCGTTCATTTTGGTTAGTTTTCCATATGTACCACCCCGTTTTCGTTGTCTCTTCGGTTTTGGCTTTAGCAGAAATTGTAAAGTTTTGTATTTGGTTTCACCTGATGTCCCCATCATGCCATATTTCCTTTGGCAATGTGTGTGCTTATTTTTTTTTTTTCCTTCCTTTTCTTTGCAGCCTTTGACAATGCGTATATAGGCAGTCCCTTGCCCTCCTTTTGTTTTTTGTAATTTTTTTTCTCTTTCTTACTGTGCGTTTGCATAATCTAAATGATTTTTCAGGTTTATTTAATAACTAAATAAAATTCTTAATTAAAATAATAAATTCAGTAAGATTGTCACAAATGACATATTGATAATATACGGTTATAAGCAGGGCAAATACTATTATTTATTTATTATTTTATTTAGTTATACAAAAAATATAAGGGGAAAATGTAAATAATTCACTTTTAACTTTGATTTAGGTGTGTATTTCCATTTGAACTTTTAAATGTGATAAATTACCTTGTTTAACATTAATAAATTGGTAATTAGTTCCTATATATTGTAAGTAATTTTTTTAAATTTTATCCAGGTAATTTGGGGAAAGAAAACAAAAACTTTGATCTTGGTGTAGGTTTATCAAAGTACACTTTGAGATTCCCTCAAGTTTTAATTATAGTTTGATTTTTTTTTTTTAATTATAGAAGGAAATATTATTTATATTGTCAATTTATTAAAATTTATGAGATAATTTGTAATACTTAAAAGTTTATGAGTTAAATTCGTATTTGAATCAAAATTCAAAGGGTTATTTGTAATTTTTTCCAAAATATGATGCAATGAAGTCTTATATGAGGATTGGATTTTTTTTTTTTTGAAAGATGTATTATTTAAGGTGTTATAATCTTTCAAAATATCATAGTAAGGTATCATGAATGTGAAAAAAAAAAAATTATTTTATTACTTTTTTAATCACTTAAAGCATGGCGTTTATGCAGAAATTGCAACATTTGCATAACTTTAATACGAAAAGGAAACAAATTCTAGTGCACGATAGAAGGATCATGACATGACTATATAAATCCTATACCATTTTGTATAATTGTGTATACCCATTGCAAAAAATACTTATATAATCAAATTATAGCAGTAAGTAAGAAGTTGATAATTATGACAATTTTTAAATAACTATATGATTTTTACCAATATAAATATGTAGTTGAAATTAAAACCCATGCATAAAGCAGAAGAAAGTATTTGTTCGCAAATTCGCAATGGGGATTGGGGACAATTGAATCATATCAGAAAGATAACCGCAAATTTGGCTTTGACTTTTTCCTACAATTCTAAGTATGTAACCTTTCATTTCTGTCAACAATTAATTCTAGATTTTGTGTGATCCCGAGGACCTGCAATGCGTGCACTCCCACATGTTTTCTCATCGACAGTTTCGCCATTAACGTATTCATGTCTTGTCGAGTCAAATCTCCATAACGGTCTATATGACATCTTAACCAAATGGATGAACTCCTGTAATTATGATCGACACTAACATTATCTGATTATATTATTCTAAACAGCCATTATGTCGAATGTTGACGTCTGAGACATGTAACGATAGGTCTTGAACGAACGTGTCTTATTTATCAAATATCATCAAGTAATTGGATTTTTTTTGGTCGTAAATTCTTGGCCGAGATACCCCATGTTCCTCCTTCATTATTATCCTCATGTGATTAAAATAATCTCTTTCTCATTAGGAGGACAGGAGCACGTTATGGCCTGCATGGACAAAATAAAAACGTGTTATGCTATGAGATTATGCAATGAAAACTTTTGATCGGCCAATTTTTTTTTTTTTTAATGGATTATCATGGCATAGAATCAAGATGTGTGGATTTCGTTCTTCTGATAGGGTAGGGAAGGTTACGTTTCTTCTGTTAAGGGAAAGAGTTACAAACGATTCATAAACTAATTCAATTTCCTAGGTAAACCTCTTAATTTTAGGTTTTCCTTTCCTTATGTTTTTTCTCTTCCTCCCAAACCTAAATATATATATATATATATATATATATCTACCAAATTAATCTTAATAATTGTATGATTGTACAAATCTACTTTAGAAATAGATTATCTCATTTTAGTTTAAATCATTTTAACGTTGGCAACTCATACATGAAAAATATTCATTTTTAATATACACCGGTATATTCTCTCATGACACTTAAATCACTCTAGCATAAGCAAATTTTATTCAGTACTTTTATGTGTATGTTATTTTTGTTTTATATTTTGTTGCGATCCATTATGTCATGATGGATTCATTGTACGGGAAGCTACACGTGCTCCATATGTGGTTTATTGATTCGTGAGGAGATGTAACTTTTTTAGTTAAATGGAAAATATAATTAACTTAGCTGAATAATAGCACCTGCAATGTGCGAGACTCACATATGTAAATATTATATGGGTTATTAATATAAAGAAAATAATGTATGATTAAATTGCAGAATATCTATTCATCTATTCACCCATACAATTTAGACGTCAGAGTTGATTTTTTTTTTTTTAATAATTAAATTATGCCTTTAGATAGGATGGACAAAACGTGGGTTGGTTTCAATCGGGTGTGAAAATGGAACCAACAACATTTTATGATTGGATTTGGAACACCCTTCCACACCGAGCCACTTTAAATAGTTCTGTAAATTTGAACAATGTTAAGATGATTTGTTTTCGGTTTGAACGTTTTCTTCTTTTATTTTATTTTATTTTTTTTCATATTACCCTCTCTTTATAGATACATTTTCATATATCATATGTTTGATTACATCTAAAATGACTTTCTACTTCTCAATTATGCTATATTATGAAGAAATATTAGGAATTTTTTATCCACCATAAAAGAAGTATAAATGTTGTTGGACTTTCAAACACTAGAATAGTGTAGAGATTGCAATAAGGTAGTGTTGTGTATAAATTCTGCTAGAGATGGAGTGTGAGATGATTGGCTTGATTCTCAAGCATTTGGAATGGAATTCTAGGCCCATGAATGGTATAACCTCCAAAAACACATTGAAACACATTGGAGTTTGGTTTGGCAATACCACTCCAATGCTCAAGTTAGATCTCTTGGTGAGAAAATGGTAGAGTAATAGTATATTAAGTCTAAGTAATCATACCTATGGACCTCATCCCTTATTTACAGAAGGTGATGAAGTCGAAATATTTTAAGTAAGTCATCTCTTTAAATGTATCTTTTTGAGTTGGTACTGTCTTGATTTGGAGTATTCTTAAATAGGAAAACATATCTAGTTAAGTATGTACATCTTCTAGAAAGTTGGAGTATGTCTTTATAAAGATTTGTTCTAGATATGAGTGAGTTTGTATCTCTGCGCATCACATGAGCTTGGAAAAGCCCTTATCCGTAGCATGGCAAATCTTGGTCGGAGGCCATGAGAAGTAAGAAGCCCTCTAATTGAGATCAAGGCGACTTATTTGAGGAGTCAATCTAGAAGTAGTTCGAGTGGAGTTAA
This sequence comes from Lumnitzera littorea, assembly GCA_024138015.1. Lineage (NCBI taxonomy): Eukaryota > Viridiplantae > Streptophyta > Magnoliopsida > Myrtales > Combretaceae > Lumnitzera > Lumnitzera littorea. The sequence continues at coordinate 89,696,879 of JAMXBB010000003.1, forward strand.
GCAAGTTGGAGTGGGATCTTATGAAATGGATGAGCATCAAAAGCTTGACCTAGAGCATGTCAAGCCGCCTAGGCTCGACTTAAATAAGGGTTAGGTTAGCCTAGGTAAACTAAATCCACATCAACTTAGGGTTCTCTTGTATAGATTGTAGAGAGGAGTAAGGTTTGCTTGGGCTTAAGAGACCTAAACCAAGAATTACATATGAATAGGTAGAATAAATTAACTAAATAATATATAAGGTTTAATGGAACTCCTTCATTACAAGTCAAAATTCTTTTACATTTTAAAAGTAATGTGGTTTGATTCGATTTGATTTATATATGATATTGAATTGAATTGCTTTGAGCGGTTTGAAGATCAAACAAAATCATGAACAAAAACCCATAGATCACATGTTGTGATTTTGTATAATATGATGTATGGTTCAATATGGTTTGGTTGAGTATTTGCATCTAAATAATATAGAATCTACGACATTAGTTTTACTTTTTTTTTTTTTTTTGTCACTATATATGATATAAATGTTTTTATAGGTAAATTATATGAAAATTACAACTTTTTTGAAAATTTGAAATTTTATATAAGAGTAAGACAATTAACAAAGAATGTACCAAAGCTTCTACTAACAAAATATAAAAGTTTTACATTATCAATCATCTTTTCATAAATGCAATGTGCTACAACAGAGTTGAGTCAAGCGGCAATTTATCAAGTCTATTACATGCAATATATCACATTTACTTATAGATATCCTTAGAAAGCCATGATAATGAATTTATATCATTTTTGGAAAAAGGGAAAAGAGTCTATTATGGATGGATATACGCAAGTGAAAATTAGTTTTATTTTCGAGCATAGATATTTTTCCATTTTCCCACTTACTTAGAAGTTTCAAAGAATTGAAAAGAAACAGGAATATATAAGCAAAAACTTCCCAACCCGATTTTATGTTTCTTTTAGGGTAATTATAAATACAGTATTTTTATTTCTTATCTTTAAAGTTAAGCTTTTAGACTCTAAAAAAAATGCTCTTAGATCCGTATATGAAAGATCTGCCCTTAACTAACGCAACAAGAAAAAACAAAAAATGTCAAAGACATTTGTTGTAACAAATATATTTGAAACAATGAAAATAAAAATCGGATTTTCTTCTCTCTTCTTGATTATTTATTTCTCTTTCCGATTTCAGTAAATTTTTTATTATTTTTATTGAGAGTAAAATGATTATAGAGAAGATTCAAGAGTATACTTTTAAAGATTTGAGACTCTACAGGTTCAATTTTTTTTTTTTTTTTAATAATAGATTCACTTAGATTGAGTTGTCGCTGCTTATTATTTTTCCCTTGAACTGGATTCACCAATCCAAAATTCAATATATTTATATGTATTAATACTTGCCTCAAGGCCTTTTTTACATTGCTAGGTGTCACATATCCTTAATATTACCTTACTTATTTAGAATTTCCAGGAAAGTTCTCAAAAAGAAAGAAACACCCTAATTTCAACCATAATAAAACGAATACTAAGAACAAAGCAAAAGAATTTTGAAACCTAAAAGCTCATGAAAGTTGCAAAACCCTAATTTTAACCTTAACCTTAATTAAAACGAATGCTAAAAACAAAGCAAAAGAATTCTGAAACCTAAAATAAGCTCATGTCATATTCATCTTTCCCGTTGGAATCCCAAAAAACCCTTTAAAAAAAAAAAAAGGCGCCCCTATTATTTCTGGTCAGATACGAATAATGGCTAACAACAGGTAACAACCCGACAGTGTAGTGGATTGGCTGGTTGCATGAATGCTTCCATGTATTTATGCGGTACAAAAAAACTCACACACGCATCGGATCACTCACGTTGGATGAGAACGCGGCTGCTATTTTTGAACGAAAAGAGGGTGGTGTCAGCTCAGCTTTTGACTTTTGTGTCAGCACCTAACGGTCGTCTTTTTGTTACGTGGAGAGACAATAGAATATTAATCAAACAGAGACCAAAACAGTGTATTTTCAGAAATGGAACTTGCTTAGATCATGTTTACGTGATGATAGATTCTCATGTGGCAGTGCTTATAGGCTCCCTGCTGATGCGGGTATTTCCAGCTTTTCCGTTCTGTTGCGTAGTGGCCTGGGGCACCACTAGGAGTTTGGCCGCTCTTCTCTGGTAGTTTGCACGCATTAATTGCAAGTATAGATTTGGATCGGATGCAGAATATCTTAGGTTTCGCAAGTCACATTAACGATTCGTATGTTGTATTAGAATTTAAATTATTTTCTGTTCAAAAAATCTATTTGTAGTATAATTCATTTATCGACTGTATTTAAAAATTCAAACTTGTAATTTGACTAATCCAATAGATGTATTTTGCGTTAAAGTTGAATCCATTTACTGATTAAGAAATTTTTAAAATGATTGTACCACTACAACAAATTTTGCAATTAGTGAGGATGCAAAGTGTAAGAAAATGACTGTATTTAAAAATTCAAACTTGTAATTTGACTAATAGATGTATTTTGCGTTAAAGTTGAATCCATTTACTGATTAAGAAATTTTTAAAATGATTGTACCACTACAACAAATTTTGCAATTAGTGAGTATGCAAAGTGTAAGAAAATGGAATGATATAATGAGAAACAATATGCCACATAAGCAATTATCTGATGACATGTTTCTTGCAAATGTCAAATATTAGGTTTCCAAGGATTTAACTGCCACATATGCCTATATGCATTAATATTATTCTCGTAGATGCTAAAAAATTTAAGATCTCATACTTTTTCCTTGACTTTTCATATATTTCTGCAAAGAAAAAGAAAAATTACTCTTTTCTTATTTTGAAACAGAACATCAAGAAGAAGAGAGCACCTTATCCTTATCTTGCTTGAGCTCTAAGTATTTTCCATTTCTATCTCATCTTTTGAATTATGGCTCTTGCTTTTTAGATCAAATAACTCAATTTTTTTCTCTAGTTTTGTTATATACTTGTGAAGCAATAGATAGGATTTACTATTTTCTCATTTTGAAAGAGTACACTTAGGAGGGATATCAAATACCTTGTTATCGCGGTTTCACTGGATCTACATGTGTCTTTCAATTTCCCTTTCATATTATTGAATTGGGGTTTTTGTATTCAAAATCAACTACGCCAGTTTCATATTTTTGAATTAGGGTTTTGTTTTTTGTTTTTTTGTTTTTAAATAAATTTGGGGATATTAGTATCTAGGAAAAAGTTTGACTCTTTTATGGCTAAATTTAGAGTTTTGATTATTAGCTAAACTTGGGGTACTTGGGTAGAAAGTATGCATTCCCTTTCCAACTAAATCTAAGAGTACGCTTGGTTGGTAGAAAAATTATCAAAATACCTTTAGTATTTGTGATAATGTAATGTTATGCTACAAAAGTAAATTATTAAGATGTAGTGTATTGAACAACACTACGAAATAAATAAATATCTAGTGCTTAATTTGTCTAACTCATGACTATTGACTTGCTTCTTTGGTACTTCATCAATTGGCATGAGATTTTGGAACTGGTGCTTGCGATAATATGACCTTTATTTGGTTTCTCTTTGCTTCTTAATAACATGGCAAAGTCAATTGTAGGTTAAATTATATGTAATGCCTTATGCTGAACTTCTGAGTTGATTATGTGCTTTATTTTAATTATGGTTGAGCAATCATAAGTCTATATTACTTATTAAATCAATGCAACTACCTTCTCCATCTCGAAATTTTGGTTGCTCATGTCATGTGAGGAGAAATGTATTTTATCTCGATAATCTTATATAAAGGGTTGGCTCTTTTACATTCTTTGTGAAACAAGGTAACCAAAAACATGATTATTCTCTTACTCCATTAGACATATTTCATAAACATGTGTATCATACATTACTGTGTATACTTAAGTTTTATATGAGTTAGTAAAAATTTTAGTGAAGTTATGATGAGATTCAATATAAATATGTTGTAAAGTACCACATAGTGCAGATAATTTGTGACATATATTAGATAATTTATATGATATTCAAGTTGAGTTTGTGATAAATTTTGTGTTGTTTTAACTATTTTTGAAAGTAACTTATAGTAAATAATGAATAAGTAGTAAACTAGTTTCAATTGAATTACTGTGATTGGTATTATACTATTGATGTTCACATTTCCCATTCTCCTTGTTGCTTTGTTAAGCTGCGTATTCTCCATTTGGGCAACAAAATATAGAATAGCAAATTTCAAAGGTACATATGTAATTCTTTGGACTTACTTGATAAAATTGGTATTATTTAGTTATTTTTCTTTATGCTCGAATGTGAATATTAAGATTACAAATCTTAAAATATACATTTTTAATTTTTATAGGCATAAAAGTGAAAACTAGATAATACGAATGATGAAATTTTTCTTATTGAATTATTGAATTTATTCTAATAAACTTAGCTTTGCTATTTCTTTTTTTTTTTCCTTTTTCTTTTGAACTTCTAATGATTAACCACTACATGTAGTAATGGGAAAAAGAAGAATGATGCTAAGGCATTTTATGAGCAACAAATCCTGGTGGAAATTCCTTGAGGAATAGTGTGAAACACTAAGTTAGCCTTCTTTCTCATGTTCATTGTACTTTTGATTTAGTCTTTGTGCACTTACCTCTAAAATGTCAATGGCGTCTCCAAAGACGGATTTGTTCGTGGGTTTACCAAGCCAAATGAGAAAGCGTAATATTATTGAACATCTCATATTTCTTCATTACCTAAACAATTGGTGTATGCTTCGATTTTCTCTTCTTTTATTTTGTTGAGTTTAAGCTTTTAGGTGGGCTTATTCGTTTTAATTCTACTTTTATTGTAGGATGCATAGGAAATATATATCTTTCAATGAAAAATGAAGTAAAATGCCATACATAGGGATAAATTTTCCATTTTATAGGGAGTTTCGAAAAAAGTACTAATTATAATACATGGCATTTGATTTGTTGGTGGAAATTTAAGGTAGAAATTTCTAATTTCTTTTTAGGAGTTGTAGGCAACATAGGTTTAACATTACTATTTTTTGTGGTATGTTGCAATTTGTTGATATTACCACTCTTTAGACTAATAATGGAAGTAAGTATCAAGTATCATATATGAGTTGGACACATTGTCATTACCTGCTTTACAACTTATGATCTTTCTTACCTTATTGCTTGGATTGCTACTCTTTGTTGGTCTAAGGTAACTTTCCAAAATTCATTTTCTTACATTTGTATTGTTCAAAGGGTAAATATTGAAATTGCTATACCCTTATAGAGGTATCAACTAATTAAATTTCACAATAAGATCATAATTAGTGTAATTGAATCACATGATCATATATACACCTAAGATTAATTGAAACTTAGAATTGATAAATGATATAAATTGTAATGTTGTATTCTTTTCTCTCCAATAATAGTAGTATGGTATTCGTATGAATATACACATACACATTACTATGTATGTTTGTATATAAATATCATTCGAGTATTTTTCTTTTACACCTTCTTCATTATCATGAGGTTTTCCCTCTCTAAGAGCTTAATTAATGCTAAATTATAATGATTTTGGTTAAGAAGCTAAACTTGTTATAGGTTAGATTTTGGATCTCAAGAGATCGAGGAGGAGTTTTACCTTTAGGGGGACTGCAAATCTACATGTTAGAACCAATATAATTTCATTACTCAAAATTGTTATTGGAATGCCGATCATTGTTTAATCTCAGTAAGATTCAATCCTTTTTCTCATTATCTTACTTCCTTTATTTAATGAGTTGTTTTCTTAAGATTGCTATACAAAGAATGTTATTGCCCACTTTGAGATATGGAACACAGGAACCCTAAGATTAGTAATGTTGGATGGTTTATATGACTTCATTGCAATTATGTGAACTTAGTAGGCCTATTTTGATGAACCTGAAAGAGATGACCCTCTAGCCTTAGACTTGAGAACTATTGGAAAGGTTAGATATGGATCAAAGGCTAAAGTATAGGAAGATATAACATTCTATTATTTGTGTACCCTTTTCTTTCTTCTTCTTCTTCTTCTTTTTTTTTTTTTATGTATATGTCTCTCTAATATATCATGAATTGCTATCATGTAATTTAATTTTGTGTTTATTTTGTTTTTTTGAATTAGATCCAAATGTGTCTTAAAGTAGTAATTGTATTCTACTTATCGGTGAATTTAGTTAATTAGTAAGTTTATTGATAGTTATTTATAATTATAAGTTTTATATAGTAGAAAGCTTACCCTTCTCTTTTTCATTTCTTTTAGTTTTATCTCTTTGGTTTGATTCTCATCTCAACTTGGCTCTACATTCCACATATATGTTCCCCCTATTCCACCTTTGTCTTTTTTACTTGTATGAAAGTTTTTGTTTATTTTTGATAGATAGACTTTTTGGTGATAATTATGCCATATTATTTATCTATAAAGATTGATAGATTTCATGTTTTACGTTCTTTACTTCTAGCTTTTGGAAAAAATAATAAACTGATCAAATTCTTAAAAAAATACCTGTTTATCTCATATGCTTGCAATAAGTAGAAATAATTATTTCAAGATAAATTGTTATTAGTAGTATGTTATATGATGTCAAAGATCTTACATACGTGTTGGTGTGGAGTAGCAATGTAGTAAGTGTGTTGAGTAGTAACTATGAAATGGGAGCTTAGAATGGGGTTGTGTTTGTAGTGGAGATGTATATAGTCTATTGTTATTTGTTATTTGTGTTTTGTAGATGTGGATGGGTGCAATGGATATGTGTAGAGTGGCATGATTGATGAATTACAATGATGTTTAATTTCTAAATGTTGATCTACAGTTTATCTGCTCATTAAAATGAACTGCTATTTTTGGTGCATTAGAGTGCTATCTCCATTTATTTCATTTATTAATTTTTGCCCAATAAGCTCCATACAATTAGTTCTAAGTATATGAAACAATACATTTAAATACTTGCTTGGTACTGATAATTGGAATGTGATGGTAAGAGTTAAGCATTGGTTGTTGTAGTACTTACTATTTGTGTATGGAACAATACATTCAACTACTTGGTTAGTATTGATAGTTGGAATGTGATGGTGAGAGTTAAGCATAGGTTGTTATAGTATTAAGTGTTAGGCTACAATTTAAGTAATTCCTCTAACATTTCTCTCATAATGTGTAAGTGAATGTCATCTCCTTACTTTAAGTCATATTAGAAGTATGAAACATTCCATTTTTGTGCAATAATTTTATTTCTTTTTTTGTTTAACCATAGGTTAGCATTCGTAATCTTTCTTCCTAGCTTTGTTCCATCCTTTCCTTTGTCCAGCAATAGTGACCATAATCTCTGGTAGACAAACCTCATCGTTGGATTCATTTACTTGTATTCAATCGATCTAAATTTTAATTATAAATTCACTAATGTTTTTGCATTTCTTATGTAATTTGTTGATATTTTAGGCTTTGTTAAATATATTTGAAAAGATGTATGATTAGGCACTTTAGATTTACTGTGTATTTTACATTTTAAAGGTTTAAGTTTTATCATAAATCAATTTATTTATGTTAGTAATTAGTATGTTGTTTATTTTATTACATATAATTTGTAGTATATTTAAATATTATATAGATTATTTATTAATATATGTACTGTATAGAAAAACAAGAATCCAATTGTCACAATTCGTCCTAGAGCCACTATATTTGACACTTGTCAAAATGTTCTATGAGGTTGCGTTTGTCGCAAATACATAACCTGTTACTGAATGGGAATGTAATTGTTGAATATGTCAAAGTTGGAAAGAAAATGCTGGAGATTATAATAGAAGGAAATAAATGTTAAGAGTATTAGTTTTATAGAATTAGATTCAAAGTAGATGAGGACAATAATTAGAAGGTTGTAGTAGCTGGTGCATGTGTGTGTAGGAGAGAGAGAGAGAGATATGTGCACATGTGAAAGATAGAGAAGATATTAGAGTCATATGATAGTAATTGAATCCTCATTTCTATTATTGAGGTATTTTGCATCATTGGACTATTGACTCTTACTTAGCCTAATTAGGCCTTTTTCTAAGACAAATGTTAGAAATTTTAACCGTAAAGAGGTTTGGGGGTTAGACTTGAACACGTATAGAGACCTGTTTATCATATGGGTTCACTAATAGGTTTAGATATTGAACTTGAACATATTTATAATAGAGTCCAGTGGGTTTAATTTGTCTATCATTTATGCCAATTTTTACTAATGTGTATCCATTTACAATTGTGTCCTGTTATTTGTAGGTTAGGAAGTTGGTCTCGAATTGCTAGTCCTAATGTTTTCCTTTAATACATAAAAGGTCATTTTTTTTTTTATTCATAAGACCTTAGCTTCCACTTGAAATAGGAAGAGCATATAATAGAAATACTTAATTGCGACTTAGAGGTTAATTAAAATATTCTTAAAATGTAAACAGTAATGTTTAAGTTCGTGAGACACCATATATTTTGAAAAGAGGGGCACTCTAGTAAAGACAATTCATTTCTACATTTAAAAGGTTGATTGGTTCATTTTTCTTCTCACTTTTGTAGAAAACCTATAATAATAAAAATAAAAAAAAAATCTCACCTTCTCAAGTCTTACCCCCTCGAATGACACCATCTTCCTACGGTATATGATTTTTTTGCATGATTTCTTAAGGAAATTAGAGGTGAGGGAACTACTGCTTCCTCTTGTCCTTTGTAAGGATTTTTAGTTTAAGAAAAGGAAAGAAATGATAAGTAGTTTGGTGGTTGTCGCATGGAATATATTGCAATCAAAGTGCATATCTCAATTCCATTATGTGCATCTCTGATGTTAGTATTCTCATTAATCTTAGAAGGGAGATGTCTTAAATATTAATTTTAATATGAAAAGGCTTGAAGTCTTGTTAATTCGGTATTTTTTTTAATTTCAAGAAATAAGATACTGTCATTAACTTTGATTGATTTTGGATAAGAAAGGGAAAAGGTTTAATTATGAAATGATGATTTGATATGTTTTTTAGAGATTACTTGATTGACCTATTTAAGGCCATAGGTGGAGTCTTATATGTTTTGGGATAATTTTTAGGGAATTGGTCTCTAAGATGGTTAGCCATCCCTTTGTTAGTAGAATGGAGACAATTGTTTCAAATTTTAGTTGATCATCATTCACTATTGGTTAACCTTGTTGATTGACCAAAGAGACCCATGAAACTGGATATTAAGCACAAATAAGGCTTAAATCCTAACTTTACATATTATCTTCTAGATTTATGTTACAAGGTGATTCTAGAAGGAATTTCTAAGCTTAATTTAGATAAATTGATTATTGTTGATTTGGCAATTATGCATATGGAATTGGAATAATGTTACAATGATAGCCCAAACTTTATGTACTTTTAATTTTACACGAAAAGTTTGAAATAATTGAATATCATACCTAATGAAATTTTTACTTATCAAATATTAAAATAAAATTTAAGTTTGTTAAAAGTGAATTTTTACTTTTCAAAGTTTACTACTTCTATTATTTTTAAATAGATGATGTGGCATATAATCATTAGTTAAATACTAATTTAGGTAAGATAGTAAATTAAAAGGTAAAAGTTTGATTTAACATGTTATTTAATAATTTCAAACTTTATATGTAAAATTTTAAAAAAAATGTAGGTAGCATTTTTGCTAATTCCTCATTAGAAGTCGATGAGTGATGTTTGTGCATATTGTTGAGATCAATAACTATTATGGATAGACATTAAGTATTTGCTACATTTTATGAGACGTATATCTAGGATCATGTAACCTACCTATTTAACCTAACCTTTTCGGTGATGATCTCTATCTTAACTATAGTTATGATAAGTAGGGCTATGGGCTTGATGAGGGTGAAGCACAGTAATGTTGATGTCTTGATTGTTTCTCTATGTTCTATGTAGATCTACACCCCCTTACCTTTTTTTTTTTTTTTTTTTAACTATTAGAAATTGTTTTGAGACTTTTGACTTGTTGGAAGTTTCAACTTTGAGAATTGTTGGACTATTTTCTAGGACTTTTATATTTTGGGCCTTAGGCCATGGGACTTTCATGGACATTACATGTTGTTATGATGACTTTTAGCAAAAGTATTTTTGAAATATTATTCATACTCATTTATATAGAAATAAATTTACTTATATTTTTGAGATTTGAAAATCAGGTATTTCTGATAGATTACTTTTTGTTTATTTTGGATTTAGGTTAATTTTTCTAGTAAATTTGTACACTCTTTAGCAAGAAAACAAAAGAAAAATGTGCATTTCAACTTGAAAAACCTGATTAGGTCCTCTGGTAATCAATTTAGCAAGGTTAGATTTTCAAGAGTCACTATCAATATGGGTTAACAAGGTGACATGGACTAGTTTCATGACCGAATCAAGTCAAATTAGATTGAGCCAACTAGGTGATGCGTCTTCGAGGTCTGGCACATGGAGGGGCACCACAAAGATAGTGAATCGAAAGAAAGCAAAGGAAAAGCTTGCAAAGTTTGGATAGTTATCGAATGGATATGACACACCACTTGATCTTACTTAGCCTATAATCTACCGGATGTGACTCACTAGTCTGAACTGAAGGGTTACTCGCCACTACTCCTTACTAAAGGTAATAGATAAGAGTTGAAGAGTAATGAGAATATTAGGATTGCTCAAAGGATACTTGAATAATTTGATATTTGATGAGTTGTCTTTGCGTATAAATAAGTGGAGGTTTATACATTCGTCCATTAGGGCTACTTTATATGTATGAAAAGATAAAAAGGGCATCCTTATGATAAAGTTATATAATGTATACTAAAAGGGGTAAAAGAGATAAAAAATATTTAATATGGAAGAGAAAAGAATCTTTCTAGAATATCGTGCCAGAAGACACATGTCATGTAATAGCTAGATGTTAGAAATATGGTATAAGTGGGCGAAAGTGAGAAAAGAATTTGCAGTTAAGAGTTGACTTGATCTAGGTTAGGTTGGAGGTCAATTAATCCTTTTGAAGAGGATTCATCTTGAGTTGTGGTTGGATGTCTATGGTCAGATTAGGAGCTTAGTTCGGTTAGTCTTAAGCTGTTTTTTGGGATAAAACATAGCTATCGGGCAAGAGTGGGTCCGATTCACTTGAGGGTCCAACAGTAAGGTTGGTAAGGGATTAAGTCAAGATAAGAATCTCCATTTTAGATGTGGCTTTGAGCTAGTACCTTCAAGTGAGTCCTTAGAGCTCTTTAGCTCGGCTGTGGGTGATTGGTCAAAGGGGTTGATTCCTATCATCTACCTCAAGGTTGGAAAGATTTGTCTTCAGATCTAGAGTAGTCTTTGCTCCTCCCTCTAGGGCACTTATAGGGTCTTCTTCTGTTAGTTGGTGAGGAATCAGATCAGATGAATTGAAAGTGGGGGAAACACCATAGTTATTAGGAAACTTGATTTGGTAGGCATTGTGGTTGACTTTCTTCAAGACCTTAAATAGGTTATTAGTTAGAGGAGATAGTTTACTCTGTCTCAAGTGTGGGAATCGTTCTTGGCTGAGGTAGATTTATACTAAGTCTTCTAATTGGAAAGTGATAGTTTGACTACCTTGGTTACCAATCTTATGTTGTTTTTAATTGAACTTGGCAATCTACCTGGTTATAGACTAGTGTAGCGCTTACATTTTTTGGGCTCGGTCAACTTTGGATTGATTCTCTTTAGTAACTATTGGGGTGCCGATCATATCTAAGGGAATAGTAGGATTAAGGTCATAGATGACCTCAAATGGGGTCTTCCCAATGGTGTTATAGACAGTCTAGTTGTATGTGAACTCTACAACTAGTAGGTACAAATCCCAATCCCAATCCCAATCCCTTAAGTTCTTTCCCATGATAGCTCTGAGTAGATTACCTAGTGTCCTGTTTACCACTTTAGTCTGGTCATTAGTCTGAGAGTGGCTACCGGAGCTGAATACAAGTTTAGTTTTAAGTCTTCTCCAAAGAGTCTTCTAAAAATAGAAAAAAAATTTTGTGTCCCGATTTGAGACAAGAGTCTTCGATACCCCATGTAGTTAGGCAACTTCCTACAAAAATAAATCAGTAATAAATAAAGCATCATTAGTTCGATGGCATGGGATGAAGTATTCTATTTTGTTGCTACGGTCTATGACAACAAATATGGAATCTTTTCCTCTAGACGTTCGGGGCAACCCTAGGATAAAGTCCATGTTGAGGTCGGCCCAAGGTAAGGTTGGTGTCGGCAAGCGTATGTATTCTTCTTGAGGCTTTCTCTTCTCTTTCGCTCACTTATACTCTTCACAACTACCCACTACCTTGTAGACATCCTTAACTAATCCAAGTTAGTAAAAGTTTTCTTTTAGCAAACCAGTTATTTTGGTCTCTTCGAAATGATCAAATAAACTATTGCTATGAGCTTCCCTGACCAACAGTTCACGTATAGAATAGCTTGGTATATACAGCCTTCGGTCTTTAAATAGGCAACCATCCTTAATATAATATCCCTTAACAATAATTCCATCCCTGCACTACTTTATGATATGGCTGAAATGAGGATCATAAGGGTACTGCTCAGTAATGAGTGAGAATCCCAATAATTTTGTTTGCAAAGTAGTCAGTAAGGTTTACTGTCATGACAAGACGTTGGTGACCACATTTGTGCTTCCCCTCTTATGCCAGATGACGTACGAGAACCCTTCTATAAACTCCAACTACTTGGCTTGTTTTTTCAAGAGTTTATTTTGACTCCTAAGATGCTTTAGAGACTCTTGGTTTGTATATATGACACACTTTTATGGTAACAAATAGTGTTGCTAGACAGTAAGGGCTTAGTAAAGACAGTATAACCCTTTCTTGTATATAGAATAGTTTAGGGTAGCACTACTAAGCTTCTTACTGTGGTAGGTGATAGGTCTTCTCTCTTGCATCAGGACAACACCAATTTCAACTCCTGATGCATCACATTCTAGTTTGAAGGGTTTATCAAAATCCGATAGTGACAAGACATGTATGGAGGTGAGTTTCTCCTTGATTTCTCTAAAGCTCTACTTAGCTTAGTCATTCCATTTGAATCCTTCACTCCTTTTTGTTAGCTCAGTCAAAGGAGTGGCTATGGTATTGAAGTTATTGACAAATTGCCTATAGAAAAAAGCTAGGCCATGGAAACTTCGAACTTTAGTGACTTTCTTCGGTGTTGGTTACTCTAAAATAGCTCGGATCTTCTCCTCATTTGCTCAGATTCCTTCCTTCGACACCATAAACCCTTGGAAAACCACTTCATCTTAGTATAACGTACACTTCTTCAAATTCTCATATAGCTTCTCAATTTGTAGAATGTTGAATACTTTGTGGAGATGTTGAACATGGTTCTTCTAGTCGATACTATATACCGGTATATCATCAAAGTACACAATCACACATTTTTCAATTGGATGGCGCATCGCATGGTTCATTAACTTTGTGAATGTGCTCGGCGTATTAGTAAGTCTGAACGATATAACCAACTATTCATAGAAACTATGCTTAGTTTTGAAGGCAGTCTTCCATTCATCACCTAGTCTCATGCGAATTTGGTGGTAGCCACTTTGCAGATCAACCTTCGAAAACATTTTGGCACCATAGAGTTCATCCAACATGTCGTTGAGCCTCGGTATCGGATATTTGTATTTTCAGTAATTCAGTTGATTGCTCTACTGTCGATGCACATACGCCATGAACCATCTTTCTTCGGGATGAGTAGAGCTAATATTATACAAGGCCTTATGCTCTTCCTCAAATATCTTCGCTCCACAAGTTCATCTACTTATCTCTTCAATTCGACAGCCTGTTCAAGGTTCATTTGTATATAGGTTGGTTTGGTAGGGAGATACTTAGCTGTAGATTAATATAGTGCTCTATGCCTCAGACTGGAGGCAGTCTTCTAGGTAATTCTTTAGGGAACAAATTGGAGAACTCGTTTAGCAAACTTTGGATCTCATCGTCTTACCTCTAACAATCTTCTAACCAATAGGAACATAGGCTCATCGGCCTTCTTAACAACTCGAAGCTCTCTTTGGCTCATCACTAAGGCTTTCTTCTTAGTAGTTCGGGTGAGTTAACTATGGGTCTCATTCACTTGGGTTGGTGTCATAGGTTGCAACATAATCTTTCTTTCATCCTTGATAAAGGTATAGGTGTTTTTATATCCGTCATGAGTGATACGTTGGTCAAACAACTAAGGTCATCAAGTAGCAGATGTGAAGCTCCCATGGAGACAACATTGCATATTAATCCGTCCCTATACACACTCTCAACACTAAATAGTATAATTACTTGTTCAGTTATGTACAAAGCACTCTTATCATGAAGCTAGTATAGTTTGTAAGGTCGAGGATACTTTAAGGTTGGCAAACTCAACTTGTGCATAAAGGACTTTGCAACTACATTAGTACAACTTCCTCCGTCCACTATATTGGTGCACAATTACCCCTTAATGGTGCACTTTGTATGGAATAAATTTTCTCTCTAGTCTTCATTAGAGTTCGATAGGGAACTCAATACTTGTCTCAAAACTAGGGTCATCACTTTTCCTTGGTTGGTATAAACATAAGTCTTCTTTTCCTCTTTGGCTTCAGCTTTTCCAACATCCCTTTCCTCCTCGGGCTTGCTCCCGTTGGTTCTATCCACTACATCTCTTTAGAGCACATGACATGTTGGTTCGGACACTTAGCAGCCACGTGTTTGAAACCTAAGCATTCAAAGCACTTCACTTCGCTGGTCTTCTGTTTAGAGTTTTGTCATCTTTCATATGTCTTTAGGGTCGGCCTAGCCTTAGTTAGGCCTGATTGATCAGCTTAGCCTTGTTAACTTGCTCGACTATCATCAAGTTAGTCATTCCTTTCCTCAGCTTGGTATGGCTCCTTAGCTTGGTTTGAACAAGTTAACGCTGGGCAGGGGTTCGAGAAAATGTTGGTCTAGGTTTGCTTGGGGCACTTCTTCTTTGCTTTTCAACCTTCTGTGCTATCTTAATCGTCTCTTCTAAGGTATAAAACCTTTGCACCTCTACAATGTTGCGAATCTTATATCTAAGTCCAGAAATAAACCTCGATATTATACGGGCCTTTGGTTTTTCCACATTGGCTTGGATGATAAGCATTTGGAACTCTTTCACATAATCATCAACAAATCGACCTCCTTGGTGTAGTTCTTGCAACTCTGAAAATGTATTATGTAGGTAGGTCTCGGGTACAAATCTACCCTTTAACAATCTTTTCATCTCATCTCAAGTCCTTACTCCTCACCTTCCATCCCTTGTTCTGGCTGCATTTAAATTCTTCTACCACATAGTAGCATGCCTAGAGAACTCAAATGCAGCAAGTTAGACCTTTACAGCTTTTGTATATTCATAATAGTCAAACACCTTCTCCACCTTCTTTTTTCACTTCAAATATTAATCGACATCTCTACTTCCACCGAAAGGTGAGATTTAGTCTTTGACATTGTCTAGCCCTCGAGGAGCTTGAGGTCCTTGCTCCTGTACTTGGTAATAACCAGCTTCTTCTTCTTCCTCTCCATACTTCGATGTGTCAATCTCCTCATTATCTTCCTCAACTTCCTCTAACTCTAGTCTTCATCTAGTAGCTGGGTTTACAACTCCTCCAACTTACTGTGATCGAAGTGGACGGTTAACTCGGCTACCTCGGCTATAACCTCACTCTTCAATATTTTTAGGTGGGTTGTGCGGCGGTATGCCTTGAGGTTGTTGCCTATTAACTTGCATTGTTGTGATTAGACTCTCACCAAGGTTAGTGAGTCCATTAAGTTTGTCATTGATTGACTTTGGAGTGTTGCTACCATTATGACTATGATTAGGTTGAACACTACTACTTTAGTCTCTAATAACACCTTAAACACTCAAATTGGACATGATATAATACTTCTTTAACAGATTAATAACACAATACAGAAAACAACACTTCCTTACCACCCAAGACTCTGATTAACACACTAACAATTTTAATACCTAGTAACGGCTTAAAAAAAATAGAAATAAACTTGCTCTACTTTCGAAGTGAAAAATAGGGTAAGAGCAGGGTAACGATGAAATCACACTTGTCAACACTCAAATCTTCTCTATATAGCTCATAACTTTAGACTTAATCCTCATGAACACACTACAGTAGCAATGGAAGGAACATAGTAGTCATTAACAGTAAAGCGAACTAAAAACTTCATTGCAACTTCATACCCTCTCTCGTGGAACCATGCTTTGATACCAATGAAGCTGATGTGTCTTTAGGGTCTAATACATGGAGAGGTACTACAATGATGGTAGATTGAAAGAAAGCAAAAGAAAAGCTATTAAAGTCTGGGCAATTGTCGAATGGGTATGAAGTACCCTTCGATCTTATTTGGCTTATAATCTGCTGGATGTGACTTACCGATCCAAATTGAAGAGTTACTCGCCACTACTCCTTACTAAAGATAATAGATAAGAGTTAAAGAGTAATAAGAATACTAAGGTTGCTCAACGGATACTTGAATAATCTAATATTTGATGAGTTGTCTCTGTATACAAATAAGTGGGGGTTTATATACCTATCCACTATGGTTATTTTACATGTATGAAAAGACAAAAAGGGCATCCTTACAATAAAGTTACATAATGTGTATTAAAAGGGGTAAAAGAGAAAAAATATTTAGTATGGAAGAGAAAATAATCTTTTTGGAATGTTGTGCTAAAAGATACATATCACGTAGTAGCTAAATTTCAAAAATATGGCACAAGTAAGCAAAAGTGAGAGAAGAATTTGCAGTCAGGAGCTAACTTGATTTGGGTCAGGTTGGGGGTCAATTAGTCCTTCTAAAGAGAAGTCAATTTGAGCTACGGTTGGATATTTGTGGTTAGATTGGGAACTCGATTTTGCTAGTCTTGAGTTGTTTTCTAGGATAAAGCAAAGCTGCTAGGTAGGAGCAAGTCTGACATATGTGAGTATCCAATAGTTAGGTCAGTAGTGGATTAAGTTGGGATAAGAATCTCCGTCTCGGATGTGGTTTTGAGCTAGTATTCTTCGAATGAGTCCTTGGAGTCTTCTAACTTGGTTGTAGGTGATCAGTTTAGAGGGCTGATTCTTATCACTGGGTTAACTTGAGTTTAACAAGAAGAAAGGATTTTCGAATAAGGATTTAAGAAAGTTAGAAGACTTGAAAATGCTTAAAGGAGGTTTCAAGGAAATAGAAGTAAATGTGCTTTCAATTTTGAAGTGTTAAAGGTAGGGTTGTTTATTAAATTGAACTGAGAATCGAACTGGACCAAATTGCAAAATGAGGTTCTTTCACATTTCAGTTTGATTCATGGTTCGATTCAAAGTGGGTTTAAACAGTTTGTAGTTCAGTTTGAGTGGACGAATCGAATCAAAATGCTTGACTCTAAATTGAATTGCTTCTTATAAAAAAAAATAAAAAATAAGTGACATGTTTTAATTTTAAACCTTGTTGTTGATATTTTGGTTTAATCCTATTTACCTTTACTTTTTTGACATTTCTCATATCACTCTTAGCCTTCACTATACATCTTTTCTTTTACCATCGTCTCGTGTCTTAAGTAGACTTGTACGCTTCACTATCATCCATGATGTAATTTTATCATGATAAAAATATTTTATAGCTAAAATTCTTGTGTAATATTCCTTGATTTAAACATCACTATTTGATTGAAATGTCCAATGACTATTAGTACTATTAACTAGGATAAAGTACTTTTAAAAGAGATTTGAGCATAATCGAACCAAACAAAACGACTTTTGATATGCTTCGATTTAGAGTCTTAAACCATTAAAAGTGATCACGAAAGATTTGAACTAAACCGTTTCAAATGCAGTCTGATTAAATTCTGCCATTAAACCGAATTGAATCGGCCATGATCACTGCTGATTAACAGGCCTAAATCGTTTCCTTATCTCATTTTCCATAGAAGAAGGATGAGATTTTGACTTCCCGGCTATTGTTGTCCTATGATCGCTAGACAGCAACTATTATATTCTCAAAAACAAAAAAAAAAAAAAAAGAAGAAGAAATTTATATGTGCTGAAGTTTGAAAATTCACTATATCGAGCCACACGAAAGGAACAAAAGCTAAAATTCCGATCCGATTGGCGAGCCCATACTAGTCCGTGCCACTTTGGTCAACCGGGGCAAGAGTCCATATTGTGGGTCCTGGTCAGGTCGGTTAGCCGGATGATGAAAAATATAACGTACCCAAGCTGGAACTGGTCTAGCCCAACTCTCAGCTTCTATGTTAAATCTATAGAAACTTTTCTCCCCTTCCATTTACATGGAGGATGTAAAACGTGAATCAGTTATACTTCAAATTGTCGTTATGCCAGGACCTCACATTTATCGCGTTGCATTAGCTGTTACTACTAGTAACTACTATAGCTTCAATTGGTTATTAGTCAATTAGTCATTACGATTTAGTAAGGGCAGCATGCATGGATATTGAAGGGCAACATTTTCTCGGCATTAAAGGCAATATTTAGTAACCTTTCTAAGATCTCATAAAATTTCGATGGTTAATTGCGATTCTTGATATAAAAGAGTGGGAAATTTTACAGTTTGGTGACTCAATAAATCACCTCAATTAAAAGAGCTTATTCTCACTTGCAATCTAGATGGGCCTGGAAGCATTGATGAAAGTAGAGAAAAACAAATAAAAATCATTATGAATAAATTACCAAATTTCATTAATTTGAGACATTTTTCGCGGAAACTATATCATATTATATGGTTACTTTTGAGTAATTGTATTATAAAAAGTCTCCAAATAACAAGTGCAATTCAAACATTATAATAGCAAAAATTTATAAATACCTCAGTCAACTAAAGCAAGTTTAACTAGCATAAACTCTTTCTTGGCATGATTAAAAAAGGTTCAATTCAAGAAAGAAAAATGTCTCCATTGATGAAATTTGCTAATTTGTTCATGACCATTATGATTTGTTTTTCTCTACTTTTGTCAATGTTTCCAGGCACATCCAGATTGCTGGTGAAAGCAAGTGATGAAATGCTAATTCAAAAGTTGTGCAGCCAAACCCTAGAAGTGGAAGCATGCAAACATTGCATCCTATCAGACACCAGTAGAGGAACTGATAACATCCATGAGCTCATCCATTCCATCATCTTCTGCTTGCTCAGAAAACCGGAGAGTTCATGCAGCGCCAAGCTGTTTGATGCGGAGAATTTGCTCGGCGATGGGCTAACGATGATGGAGGGTTCGGATTACGTGAATTCCTACAACAATTTGAAGCAATCAAGGACGAGTCTGGATTATTGCACTGATGCGTTTAGGAAAATTGCTGATGCTCCTGTACCAGATTCGCTGCTACAACACATGACACCGATGAATCGTCTCTTTGATGTTACGCATTCTTTTTTCCGCCTCATCATAAACATTAGCGATTGATTGATTTGCACCAATAGATAGGAAATGAAGGAGATGTATAACCTTATATATACACAAGCTATTGTAGGAGTGTGTCCAGTAATTAAATAAACTTTCTTTCTTTATTTATTTATCTTTTATTTTATGAAATTGTATGATTACCACTAGAAGAACACGTTTTCACCTTACATGTGCATAACAAATAAAAAAAAGTTTATAATGATGTGAAAATTTCCCTCAAACTTTTCCATCATAAACATTCCAAATGTAATTTTTCCCACCTCTTTAACTTAGAACTTTCATCTCTTATTATTGCTACGATCTTATCCTTTATTTTGATAGAATTGGTTCTATATTCTATTAATCTTTTATTTAATATTTATTAAATCTGAACTGTTGAAAACATAAATAGTTAAATAACTCATATTTAATAAATATTAAATCAAATATGAGATAGAAGGAGATATCGTAAATGGTACTATAGATAAATCCACCATCTCCTATTATTATATAATTTTTTAAAGACACCGAACCCGCATCATGCCCTTCCATATGCTAGATATTTGCATTATCATTCATTCGGCTAAACCGCAAAAATAACGGTGCTTGATGGCTGTAAATTAAAGCTATTACTTGTCTATGCATGGATACGGTTATAAATTGCTATTCAATAATGCGTAATTGGTTCCTTTCAAAATGTTATTAGACGCATAATGCAAATAAATGCAGTTATAAACATTTCACGTGGGCATGAATTATCAATATGTGTTTTTGTGAATAACATTGTACTAATATGGAAGAAAAACGATCAAAAAGTGGGATCCAATAAGTATTCATCCTCGAGGTACCATATAAATGGTGAAGAAACGAATAAAAGCACCTCTTGAGATATGGAAATTAAATCAAAGTTAATTATAATGATAATAAATTTATGATAAGATTAGCATGTTGTTAATTGCGACCTTGTATTTACATATTTTTAATATGTTACATATAATATTATCACACACACAGACACACATACATATATATAGATGTACAAATGTATTTTATGCACCATAGAGTTATTTATGTGTTTTGTGTGATATATTGCATTTTAATGGGTTATGCATGTTTATATATAATGTTGATGTATTTCCATGCAATTCTAATTATTTAACACCATTATACAAGTATAAAAGGAGAAATTGTAAGAGATCCTCCTAAACTTTCACTTAGTTGGACAATCATCCCCTCAACTTTTTTTTTTTTTTTCGATAAGCAAACAAGGAGAATATTATAAAAGAAACAAGTAAATAAAGATTAGCAAGGGGTTGAGCCATAATGTAAGTTCCCTTACTCTAACAAAATCTCTCCATTATGAGCTTTAGTAGATAATACAAATTCCTCAAGACTCAAAAAAACAAGAGTTTAACCTAGTTTCCAAAAGACAACTTATAACATTATTTGACAATAATTTTGAAAAGAAAAGATCATTTGTAGTTTCCACCACAAAATTGGCTAGTCTATCAGTTGCTTCATTCATTATCTAAAGTGTCTATGTTAAGCTCCGGTGCTCCTTCTTGTAGAACTGTTCCTTGCATAATTGGACAATATTTGGTAAAAAATTACATTGTAAATCATTCTTCGTGATTAGATCAGTAGCTTATATTGAGTTAGTCTCAATGAGAGCATTTTCCCATCCTTTATCATGAGCATAAATGTAGCAATGATAGATAACCTAGATTTCAACTTCTAAAGATGATATTGTAGATATTCTTTTTGTAAAACCCCCTAAACAGTCTCCTCTATCATTAAGAGCTAAACCCCTAATGCTTGTATAAACTCCCTTCCCCTTAAAGGCATTGTCATAGTTAAATTTAATGTAATTCTTTGGTGGTAGATTCCAAGAAGGTTAGTTGTGACTGGAGACTCCTTTGATCTTCTATAAGTTTTGAACCACCCATCATTCATTTGCCTTTGTTTGTGTAAGTTCCATATGGGAAGGGCCTTATTGATTTTAGAATAGAATTCTATTCCTTTCTAACCAAATACTCCATAAATAGAATGCAAATATAACTTGCTAAGGACAAGAGATAGGGGGAGTTTTGGTTGGTTTAACATTTTTCACAATCCAATTCCGTACATCTAGGTTAAAGGAGTATGAAAATGTCGCGTTAGGCTTCATCCTTTGCTAGAATCCTTTTATGATATCACATTCCATGAATATACGTGTCATGGTCTCATCATGCCTATTGCAAAAGACACAAGTTGGATCAACGTTCATATTTCTTTTTTTAAGATTGTCTTTAGTTGGGAGATCGTTTACCAAGCATCTCCAAAGGAAAAACTTTATCCTAGGATATACTTGAATCTTCCACACCTAATTCAAGTTAGAATTCCTCATACTTTCTTCACAAATTTTATGATATGAAAACTTCACTGAGACCTCCCCATTCGTCTCTAAGCTCTAGCATATCTAATCCTCATCTGAGCCATCAATAAGAATAATAGATCCAAGAAGAGCTTTAATATTGTTATCAATAGGATATCTAATTTTCTCCTCATCCCATTGATTCGTATCAATCTATACATCTGTTAGGGCCTGATAGCAAACTTCTAAGTGTACCTGAGCTAGCTTAATTCATTTTCCAAAAACTAGTCTTCTTTCCACTTCTTGGTTGATAAACAAGATAATCCTTTGGCTAATGTTGGATCCATAAGCAATTTCTTAGGGTTGGGGACATTGTTTTTTAGATCTTCCCTCCTTCAGTAAATTTGCTTTGTTGTCACTTCTTAGAATTTTTGCCTAAATCAGTTTCTTCACCTTAAGCTTCCACAAGAGTTTAACCATGCATGCTTGGTTTTGTTGCTTCTAACTCCAGATCCCAAATCCTTTGGTTTAATAATTTGCTCCCACGATACTCCATGGTATCTTCTTTCATCATTGGTTGATCCCTAAAAGAAGTCTCGAACAATCTTCTTAACTTATCTCATGAAACCTGCTAGTAATTTGAAAGCTTGCATGTAATATCCCATAGTTCCTTCAACGATAGATTTGATAACAATATTATGACTTGCCGTACTAAGAACTTCACTTTCCATCCTGAAGGTTTACTTCTTAGCTTCTTTAGAATAAAAGACAAGTCTTTTGCTTTGATGTATCTAGTTCTTGTTATAGGAAAGCCAAGATAGGTTTTAAGGCATTTAACCTCCCTCAATCTGGTTTCTAATCTAATCTCTTGCTTGAATGGTTCAAAAACATTCTTGGAGAAAGTAGTTGTTGATTTATCCAGATTTATTTTCTAGCTTGCAGCACTCTTAGACATATCTAAAAGCAACAACATGTTCTTAACATTTTGTATTGAAGCTTCACCAAACAAAAGGATATCATCAACAAACATCAGGTGAGATAATTCTAAATCTAGTCGTCTAAATCTGATAGGTTTCCACCATTTAGACTCCATCCATGATTGAATCCGTTGACTTAAGATTTCCATTACTAGAATGAAAAGATATGGAGACAGAGGGTCTCCTTGTCTTAATCCCTCGAAGCAAGGAATTCTTTAGTCATACCACCATTAAATATGACTGAGAAAGAAGAGGATAAACAAAATCTGATTAAATTAATCCACTTTTGTGGAAAATTTAACTTCTTAAGAGCATCTTTTAAGAAATCCCATTTAAGCCTATCATATGCTTTTTTATAAGTCAAGTTCCAAGATTACCCATCCTTTGGAACCTTTTTTTGAGGAAAAAGCATACACAACCTCTCTTAGGAGGATTGGATTATCAATAGTACTCATTTTTGGAACAAAACTTGCTTGCATTGAGCTCATAAGATTGTCTAAGATAGGATGCAACCTGTTAGCCAAAATCTTAGTTATGACTTTATATAAAGTTGTACAAAGGCTAATTGGCCTAAGCTCTTTCAAATTATTAGCCCTAATCTTCTTAGGGATTAAGACGAGAAGAGTTTTGTTTAACTCCTTCTTCAGTTATTGATTTTCAAAAGTTTTAGTAACCTCCTATCCAATTGACTCCCCTACTATACTCTAACACTCCTAAAAAAATCACACGTGTAACCCATCATAGTACTTACACCAATATTTCTAATTGTTCTAAAAGTTTCCTCTTTAGTAGTAGGAATTTGTAATTGAGTTTTGTCATCCTCTCCTAAAACTAGTTCACCAAGTTCTGGAATTTGATTTTCAATAGAATTCATATATTTCCTTATTTGGAAAAGATCCTTATAGAATTTGAAAATAAGATCTCCTAGTGCTTTTTCCTCTAATATCTAGTTCCCTAAATGATCAAATAATCTTAGAATTTTGTTTATTGACCTTCTCATCGTAGTACTTAGGTGGAAAAATTTTGTGTTTCTTCCCTCGTTAAGAATCCAATTTACCCTGGCTTTATTAGCCTAGAGAATTTCCTCGTTCATTCGCATATAATTGAGCTCTCTCTTTAAAAAATTAACCTTGTTAAGCAAATCTTGAGAATGGTGTTGATGGATAATAGATTCTATAGAATTAATAGTTTGTACAATGTCTTGCTTCCTTTCAGAAATTATCCTAAAAGCTTCTTTATTCTAGACTCTCATTGTGTTTTGGATAATTTTAAGGTCCCTTTTCTAGTCCATGTGATGACTTAGCTAGATATTTTGAATGAACTCCTTAGACCTCAGGTGCTTGAGCCTAATAGCTTAAACCAAAAAGGTTGCTCAACCTTAGTATGGCCATACAAAGGATTAGTATTTAAATAATGGGATGATGGTCGAACTGTGTTTGGTTTGATAGGAATTAGGTTACTAGGCCTTTGACCTGTAGCTGAGCTTGAGGACTGGAAGGCCTGGTAAGGTGAATTCTTCTGCTCCAGCCAACTTCTACCGAGGCCGAGTATATCCTAACCAACCCATTCTTCATGCTGAGCTGAATGACTGCTTATTTCTTATAGATAGTATGTCAAGAAGCGGATAGCCGAAATAATAGCCAACCCTCATTCTCATTCATCCTTGGCTAATCACTTACTTTGCATCACTTTTGCCGAGTTGCCGAGAGAGAGAGAGTTCATATTGACTAAGTCATTCCTGCTCGAACAAGTAAGCCGACTATACTTTTTGTCTGCATCTTATAACAGCATCACCAATATAGTATCGCTACGTATATAGAATCGTGTGTAGAATCTATTAGACCAATGATTGTTTTCTTGAATATTCGTTTTTACCCTTTTGTATCTTGTACATTACTTCCTTCGGAAATACCTTTTTTGTCTTTTTCATTTGGGCAAGTTGCCTTAACTTATGGGTATAAATACTCTTATAATTGTAGCTGGATAAGATGAATCATCATTAATATACTAGAGTATTTTTCCTTCCTTACGTAAACATTATCTGTTTACTCTCGGCATCACTCTTATTTTAACCCTTGAGTAAGGTTAAGTGGCAAATAACCTCACCGGATTGATTCGTGTGTCATATTGAATTGTACCGTATGTCTTCGAAAGTTCCATTAGCGTGTCATATTCATTAGAGTTGTTTGTAGATTTTTGCTTACTCATCATTCGCTTTCGTCCTTTTTGCACATTTACCATCACTTCCTTTTTGAGCTTTCTGTAAGCTTGGACTCATTCAATGATCGGCTTTGTTTGTTTTTGGTTATGGTCTGCAATATCTTGGTATCAAAGTGGAGGTTTTGTTTGAGTTGTAGTTGTTCTTGAAGTTATATTTATACTTTGTTTTTACGTGTGTGAAACAGAGTAAGTTACTATGTTCATCTTAATTGCTATGTTTACTAGCTATTGATTTTCTGATTTATGGAAGTGTTTGTTTGAGCTTTGAATCGGTGAAGAAAATGACTTACTTGAGTGTGAACATTGGTGTTGGGGATGATAATATTAGAGTTGTCCACTATAGACGACAGTCCTAAGGAACCTTTAGGAGCACAGACGAGAGGCTTAGTGAGGTGGCTAACTTCTTAGTAAATTTGACCCGAGCTGTTTATGCATTAGCTTACTAACTTATTGAGGTCGCATAAAACACTCCACAAGCTACTCAACCTGTTAGAGGTCAAAACCCAGCTTAACAAGTTCAAGGTAGAGGGGTGTGAGGATGAGTAAGATGAAGGATAGACCTGAGAGAGCTAGATGAAGAGAACGAGGAAGAGGAAGAATATTTTGAAGAAGAGTGAGCTAGAGTCCTTAGAACATCTGATCATGTTAAGCTTCAAATTCTGAGCTTTAATGGATCTGCGAATATTGATGAATATCTAGAATGGGAAGAGAAAGTAGAGTGTGTTTTTTACTATTATTAGTATGAGGACTACGAGAAAGTAAGGATTGTTGCTATCGGGTAGGAAGATGAGCCGGATCAAGTTCTTCACGTGCCAAAGGTTCGAACATATGGTTGCTTAGTGCCAAAACTGATCGACAATGATCATCAAAGGAGACATCTTAAAGCTAAAAGTAGATAGGAGAAAGAAGTGATTGAGGAGGATGTGCTCGCTGAGGACTTAGACCAGTTGGCCTTAGTTATTCGATGCTCAATGAACATCGAACCCTTACTAGAGGAGGAGCAAAGGGAGAATTTGTTTCATATCACCTGTAGAGTGAACAATCAGGTGAGCACATTAATTGTTAATAGTGGAATATATACCAATATGGCATCGACCGATGTAGTCATAAGGTTGAAATTAACAACTATTACACACTTGAGGCCGTACAAGCTGCATTGGCTGAGTAATAAGAGAACATTACATGTTACTAGGCAAGTACTATTATCGATTACCATCGGACATTACTCTGACGACATTCTATGTGACATGTTACCCATGTATGCTTCACACGTACTACTTGGCCAACCATGGTTGTTTGATAAGAGGGTTATCTATGACAGGTATAAGAATACATATATGTTTAAGAAGGATGGCCGAAATATTACATTGAACTCAATGCCATTGAGTGAAGTTAACAAACTATAAACTAAACTTGCTCGCGGGTTGAAGAAGGCTCCGGTGATGAGTAGAGTAGAACTACGAGAAGCCATCAATGTTGACGAGCTGAACCTAGTGTTAGTCAAGCGTTTGCTGGAGATGAGAGAATAAGGTAAACTACCTTAAGAAGTAAGAGCATTATTGGATGAGTATGCTGATCTGTTCCTAGAAGAGTTACCCGAAGGGTTGCCTCCATTGTGAGGCATAGAACACTGGATTGACTTAATACTTGGCATTGTCCTGCTAAATAAACCTGCCTACCGAATGAATCTCAAACAGGCTCTTGAACTCTAACAATAAGTCAATGAACTACTAGAGAAAGGTTATGTTGAGGAAAGTCTCAACCCTTGCACTGTATCGGTGCTTCTAGTTCTAAAAAAGGATGGAAACTGGTGGATATGTATAGACAGTTGAGCCGTGAATAAGATTATTATCAAGTACAGGTATCCTATTCGAAGATTGGAAGACATGCTGGATGAATTGAGTGGAGCTAAGATTTTCAGCAAATTGATCTTAAGTTTGGCTACCATCAAATTCACATGAGGCTAGGAGACAAGTGGAAAACGGTGCTTAAGACTTGACATAGATTATATGAATGGATGGTCATGCCGTTTGGCTTATTGAATGCCTTAAGCACTTTCATGAGACCGATTAACCATGTGCTAAGACATCTAATAGGAAAGTGTGTCTGGTGTACTTTGACTACATCTTAGTTTACAGTGCCAACATGTTGAGTCATTGTGAACACCTCCATGTTGTATTGAATGTCCTTCGTGCTAATAGACTATTCGATAATCTTAAGAAATGTTGCTTTTGCCAGGGGGAAGTGGTCTTCTTGGGCTATGTAGTTAGTGGAGGAGGCTTACGAATGGATGAAGAGAACATTCGAACTATTGTCGAGTGGCTGACTCCTACTAATTGTACCAATATGAGAAGTTTCCATGGACTACCTTCATTCTATAGAAGATCCATCAGGAATATTAGTACCCTTGCTGTGGCATTTATTGAGCTAATGAAGAAAAATATTGACTTTCGATGGGGAGAAAGGGAGGAAAGGAGCTTTGTTGAGATAAAAGAAAGATTGACCTCTGCCTTGGTGTTAGTTCTACCTGACTTCAAAAAAATATTTAAGTTGGAATGCGACGCATCAGGCATTGGAATAGGTGTCGTCCTAATGTAGAAATGCCATCCAATTGCCTTTCATAATGAGAAGCTTAGAGGACATCAATTAAATTACTTTGTGTATGACAAAGAACTCTTAGCACTGATCTAAGCACTGTAAGTATGGTAGAATTATCTGTTACCGAGAGAGTTTGTTATCTACACTTACCATGAGTCTTTGAGGTATCTTTGAAGTCGGACA
Organism: Lumnitzera littorea; assembly: GCA_024138015.1. Classification (NCBI taxonomy): domain Eukaryota; kingdom Viridiplantae; phylum Streptophyta; class Magnoliopsida; order Myrtales; family Combretaceae; genus Lumnitzera; species Lumnitzera littorea. The sequence continues at coordinate 89,724,624 of JAMXBB010000003.1, forward strand.
AAGTTGTCTAAGTGGTAGATGAGATGGGTAGAATTCCTTGAGAGATTCAATTTTGTAATAAAATATAAACAAGGAAAGGGTAATGTAGTTATAGATGCTCTTTCAAGAAGACATGCACTTTTGAATCAATTGTAGATAAAACTGTTTGGGTTTGTAAGTATCAAAGATCAGTATTATGAGGATCCATACTTTGGACCCATAGTTGTGCAATGCATCGATAGAAGAATAGTGGACGAGTATCAGGTGGAGGATGGCTACTTGTTTCGAGGCGGAAAATTATGCATGCCAACTTGTTCCCTGAGGGAGCTGCTGATTAGGGAAGCGTATGGTAGAGGACTATCTGGACATTTTAAGGAGAAAAGGACACATGAGTTGCTGAGTGGTTGATTCTTTTAGCCTAGGATGAGGCGAGATATGCACTAAATTGTTGCAAGTTGTACCGTATGCAAAAAGGCTAAGTGCAGAGCCAAAAGAGGAAAATCAATGCCTTTGCTTATTTTGATAAAACCATGGACTGAGTTGAGCATGGACTTTGTTTTCAAATTATCATGAATTGCCTAAGGCAGAGATTTTGTAATGGTTGTGGTGGATTGGTTTAGTAAGATAGTATACTTTGTGCCTTATGCCAAAATTAATAATGCTTTAGCTATTGCTTTTCCTTTTTTTGCTAGAGATTATACAGTTACATAGCGTGCCAATAAGTGTAATCTTCAATAGGGACTTAGAATTTTTGAGTCATTTCTAGAGGATCTTGTGGCTTTAGATGGGGACCAAATTACTCTTTAGTATCTCTTGTTACCTTCAGACTGACAGCCAAACAAAGGTGGTTAATCTCACTTTGGAATCACTGCTTCGAGCTATGGTGGGCAAGAACTTGACCGATTGGGACGTTTGCTTGCTAGTATTTGAATTCGCTTATAACGGAACAGTATACAACACCACCAAGTAGATCTCCTTTGAGGTTATCTATGGTTTCAATCCTAAGTTGCCCCTTTATCACACCTCTATACCTATGCCCATGCAAGAAGACTTAGATGCAAGAGGCAGAATACAATCCCTTCAGCACATCTATAACAAAGTCACTCGGTATATTGACCAAGTTGCTAAAATAATGAGAGAGAAGACCAAAGGTAGGACGGCTAAACAATTCTAGCAGGGAGACTTAGTATGGTTACATCTCAGTAAGGAATGGTTTCCTAAAAAGAGGAGAAACAAATTATCTACCAGAGTTGAAGGATCGTTTAGAATCCTCCAGAAGATTAATGTAATGCTTACAAATTTGAGTTGCTCGAGGACTATAGCGTTTCTAACACCTTCAACATTGCAGACCTTAATTTATATCACCCCGATGGAGACTTAATCGAAGACCATTCGGATTTGATCCCAAATCTCAATCAAGCCGGAGGGAATGATAGGAATCGGGTTATTCGGCCTTTAACCCGCAGCCGAACCTGAGGATTGGAAGGCTTAGTAAGGCAACTCTTACTGAGGCCAAGTATATCTTAACTGACCGTTCTTCATGCCGAGTTGAATGATTGCCTATTTCTCACAGATAGTATGCCGAAAAGCGAATAACTGGCCCTCATTCTCATTCATGCTTGGCCAATCACTTACTTGGCATCACCATTGTTGAGCTGTCGAGAGAGAGTGAGTCTAGATTGATTAAGCCATCCTTGTTTGGACAAGTAAGCTGACTGTACTTTTTGTCCGCATTTTCCAACGGTATCACTAATACAGCATTGCCACATGTATAGAATTATGTATAGAATCTGTTAGAATAATGATTATTTTTCTTGAATATTCATTTTTACCTTTTTGTATCTTATACATTACTTCTTTAAGAAATGCCATTTTTGTCTTTTCTTTTTGGACAAGTTGCCTTAACTTATGGGTATAAATACTCTTGTAATTGCAGCTAGATCGGATGAATCATCATTAATACACTAGAGTATTTTTCCTTCCATGTGTAAACATTATTTATCTATTCTCGGCATCACTCTTATCATAATTCTTGAGTAAGGATAGGTGACAAGTAACCTCATTGGACTGATTTATATATTATATCGAATTATACCATAAGTCCTTAGAAGTTTCATTAGTGTATCATATTCTTTGGAGTTGTTCGTGGATTTTTACTTACTCTTCATTTGCATTTGTCCTTTATGCACATTCACCATTATTTCTTTTTTGAGCTTTTTATAAATTTGGACCCATTCAGCGACTGACCTTGTTTGTTCTTGATCATGGTCCACAACATGGTTCAAATGAGAAAGTTTAGTCCAAGAAAATAGGGTTAGCTAGTTAACGTTTACCTAAGCTCTATCAATACAAGACTTTTTTAGCATGGTAATATCTTTACTCATACTATTCCAAGTAAATGGAGGGCTTACAAAAGCAATATCAATCATGTGATAATTATCCATACATTTTTGGTAACAATAAGCTCTACGTTGATCAATGACTCTATCACCCCATTTTTTGCTATTCGATAGGACTTCATTGAAGTCCCCAATCATAGTCCAAGGCCCTTAATATAATATGCTACCTTTTCTATATTTTCTCATATAATCTTACGTTCCTTCCATTTGGGGTTTGCATAAATGGCCGAACAAAAACAAGCAAAAGAAATGGAAGGTACCTGTATTTGCATATGAATTTCTTTCCGCGACTGTAGAACCTAAAATTGATCTTGACTAGTGATCAAGATGTGCCTCTTTTGGTTCTTTCAAGTTTTACTGAATAAAATTAGTCAAATATTGACCCTTCCTAACTCCCACAAAACAGTCATTCCGCTACTCAAACTAACCGCTTCCACATAGAACATCCCTGAATATCCCAAATGATCTTGCATCATTGCAGCATTGATTGAGTTTATACATGTCTCAAGTAAGATAAGGACATCAAATGCAAACGTTCTTTTCAACTCCAGGATGGCATTTCTCCTGCTAGCAGCTGTAGCGCCTCTAGTATTCCAAGCCAGGATCTTAGAAGGGATTCTCACACCTGCTTCATAAATAACCATAAGTGTAGAATTTAAGATAGATGAAATGATATTATACTGGACTCCTAATCCAACATTTGGATTGCACATTCGTATAACACCCAGCCTAACCCAATAGCGCACAGTGGACAATCTCCCATGGTTTTATAAAAAAGGCGATGTACTTTATCTGGCATAAGAAATAGCAGAAGACTAGAACTAATAGTGAAGGGATCCATTTTATTATCTATGTTCGAGGTAATTTTCTTTTTTTCCTATTTTTTTCTTGGGTTGATTTCATAGCTTGATTGGATTTTCTCACAGAGGATTCTTAATAGCTTTTTCTCCACCTGGTATTCTCTTTCTTTCTTCGAGTATGTTATCATTAAAGGGTTCCTCACTGATAAGAGTGAGAGGAGGGGGTAATTTTGGGTTTTCGGTAAATCTACTATCATGTACAATGCACATGCTTATTTTTTAATGGAAAAAGTTAAGTGTCCTTTACTATTATAGTTAAAGAGGTCGAAAAATATAGCTCGAAAGTTGAGAAGGTGACTCCACACCTAATTGAAAGTTTAAAGGAGTTTTGCATAAAAAATACTATCGTGATGCATTATATAGATATAGTAATTTTTATTTTTTTTTGGGCAATAAGAGAGAAACTATACCTCTAGACTTTGCCGTTTACCAAAAGTAAGAGGAGAAAGATAATATATTTATATTCTTTAGGCTAAATATCACATTTTAAACCTAAACTTTATTTATTTTTATAATTAATTATTTAAAATTTGAAAGTATTAATTTACTATTTATAAAGTTTTCAAGGTCGTTTGCAGTACCTAGATAGATAGTTAATGGTAAAAGTGGGTAAAATTCAAGTGGTTTATTACAAAAGTTATCAAAATTTAGATAATTAATAGCAAAAATGGACAAAATTCAAATAGCAAATTGACCTTTTTAAACTTTAGGAATTCGATGAGCATATACGTAAGGATAAACCAAGATGTTTTTCGTTTTTCAATAAACACGTCTTTAATTCATATTGCTTTTCCATTCAATTACAGAATAATATACTTCACGTAAAATAAATAATAATGCTTGTGCATGATCCTCCATAAACGTGGCTTCTTTGGAGCAATGACATCCAGCTCAATCATGAAACTAGAAAAAACCTATATTATTGAAATCTCAAACTCAAAATTTAATAACTGGGAGTACTTTTTCTTTCTTTTTCCTTTCAAGGTTATCGAACTCTCACAAGGATTTAATATACAAGTATGAGAAGCAAGAGTTAGGTGGTCCGAAAACCCCTCATAAATGAACGAACCTTCTACTATCTTCTTCCTAATAAGAAAAGGACACCCATGTAAACTACAAAAAAATGGCACTGGCACTCGATAGCACTTGCATCCTTACCTGTGCAAATATTTATAAAAGGTAAAGGTTGTTTGCAAAATTGAATCAAAACATCTAGTATAGGAGACATTTATCTTCTCGAACTAACTATGATTTCTTAAAGTTCTTGTGGTTATTATTAAATGTTGAAACAGTCTTTTTGTAACATTTATGAAACATTGATGGGCAATTTGTAACCTTCATTTGAACAGAATTCTTCATACTTGGCGCTCCTTATTTTCATCTCCATGATTTTTTTTAGGCTTTAGTAACTTTTCTTAACGTTAAAATAACACTTCTATGATGTTTGATAATCGTTTACAGGGCACCTAAAAAAGGCAACTCCAGCATATATTCATTATCTTGAATCATGGAGACAAATGAGAAGACATGATGCTCCATCATCTAACATATCCCATCCTTACAATATCAGTTTCATTGCCTTGCCTTGCTTAGAACTATCATGTTATGCAGAGCTTCCACTTTTTTCATTATGAAACCACTCTCAATACAACTCATATCACAGATTTTAATAAATGAAAGTGTTACCTCATTTTATTCAACACTTAAGAGTCTCAGTGATTCAACCATGATATTCAACATATATGGATCATATGTATCACCTAAATCATAATCTCAACATGAAATCATCAAGACAATATCTAACATTAAAACGAGTCAAATAGCACAAATTAAAGGAAAAATTAAGCCTATTTTATCAGAGGTGTCACGATCATAAGAGGAACCAACCCAACACTTTTATGATCCAACTTAACTTTTATTCACCCAAATCTTGTCTTTCCAAGATATCAAAATGTTGATAAGTGTTTTTTAATTGGGATGGTTGAGGTTGGAGGTAACTTGCAAAATTAACAAACTTAAGATAAAGGATTTTAGGAAGTAGTTTTGGTGTGGTCACTTTGATACTTGGTTAGCAATAGGTTAAATGAAGTATATAGAGAGTATAGAAAGTACAAGAAAGTAAGAGTCAAGGTTCTTTATTCATAGCCTTTAGTTGGTAATTGTAGGCATAGTAAGCAAGCTAATTGTAGAAAGTGAATCATGGTGCTAAGATCCAGAGTCCTCTCTTAGACTTCGAATCTTATAGAGAAAATTACAACTAAATGTGTATCAGTTGTAAACTTTCCTTATTGAACTAAGTTGTTCATGCTTAATCTTCTTTTGAATATGGAGGGCAACCTTGCGCATCATAGACTTGAGGGGCTAAGCTCTAAGGGATTCAATGAAGATAGGAGTTTAGGAGATGTCTTCTATGTGGTTGTATTGAACCCTATTTCGATTTTCTTAATTTTATCTATATTAAGCCAAGCCCACTTAATATAAATTACTCAATATTAAATTAAGAAAATTTTTTTTTTTTTAAAAATGGAGTCGTCAACCAATTCAACTGATAAAAAAATAAAATTAGGGTTTTCGGGTGGGAAAACTCTAATTTGACCATTAGTTTATGAATATTTTAAAAAATTGAACCAGAAAACCGAGTTCGAAGGCTAACTTATTAAGACTAAATTACCATGTGAAAATTAAAGAAAAAAATTGATAGGCTTTATTTTTGTAATTTTTCTAAAAATGTTAAAAATATACCTAAATTCACAAAATGTAACTAAAAATAATTTTTTATTGTTTTTTTTATTACGAATTTCTAAAAAGAAGAAAAAGTTTTTTTTTTTTAGATAATTGCCTTAAAGGTGTTTACATACTGGTTACTTGGGATCAAACCGACCGTAGTTTTTTTTTTGCGAAATTTTTAATGGGTGGGTTATTTTTATTTTGAACACCAAGCCAAGTTTACATTTTTTTATCAATTTATTATTAAAAAAAACCTAAGAAATCTAATTTTTTCAAATTAAATTAAAAAAAACCCTAATTAACTGAATTTTTTTGAAGAAAAAACTCAATTTAGATCTTTTTTATTTTTCCAAAACCCTAATGTATAAAAATATATATATATATTTTCATTTTTATTTTTTAAAAAAACATGATTTACAATAAAACTTAATTTAACTAAATTTTATTGGAATGGCTTTAAAAAAGTTGCCATAAAAAATAACAAAAGAAAAAAATTGCACTCAAACACAAAAATAGTTAATAAAGAAAAAAAAAACTAATAAAGTAAATTAATAAAAATTAATGAAATAAATTAGTGAAAATTTACCTAGCGTTAGATCATGTTGGTGTGGAGCGGTGACGGGCGAGAGTTGGGCGATGTTGGGCTAGATTAGGTGAGTGTTAAGTGACGTTGGGCGAGCCTAAGCGACACTAGGCAAGAGTTGGGCAACAACATGGGTGAAGATCTAGCAACACTAGGCGAGACTATGCATGCGTGGGCAATTATGGGCAGTGTTGTGGGCGATAGTAGGCGGTGTTGTAGGCGACGCAAGTGAGAGTTGGGCGACAGTGGGTAATGCTACTGTCGATGAGGGCGGTGCTATGGGCAACAATGGGCATTGCTATAGGCGACACGGTGGTGCTGTGGATGACAGTAGGTAGTGTTGTAGGCAATTCGGCAATGGCTTAGGCATTAGTGGTGGTGGCTTGCGGTGGTGCTGTGGCGGTAGTGGCAGTAGGCTAGGTAATAGCACATAGTGTTGTGTGGTGATTTGTGAAGGAGTGTGATTAAAAAATATATATATATATATTTTCAAATCCCTTGTTGACGTGCTATTTATAAATCTAAAATCAAATCTTTCGTATCGTTGTGATTTTTCAAAAATTCACTATAACTTCTAGAAACCCTAATTTAGTTCGGGCTTTTTTTTTTTTTTTTTCAGGCTTGATCTGATTTAATTAAATATAGCCCAATAACTTAATAAATCCCGATGATCCCTTAAATTAGATGAATTTTATTCTATATTGGTTTGACCTAAAATTAATTAATTAATTCCATCTCATTACCTTATCTAACAACCCAATTTAATTCAACTTGACATGACTCGACTTATGACTCAACTTGCATGACCTAACTTGATTTTTTTTTATTTTTTATTTTTTCTTTTATTTTTCTATTTTTTAGTTTATTTATTAACCTGGCTCAATTAACAAAATTGGCAAAAATGAGGTGTCTACAGCTGCTTCTCTTTGTAATAAAGTTTGATTAGAACTTCGTGACAAAGACAAAAGAGATATCTATTTTTGCCAGACCTGACTGGGATAATCCGAAGAGAGTAGATTTCTTCAAGATTTGTTTTGACTTATGATTTGAAGAGGATAGATCTCTTCAAAAACTTATTTCACTTTGGTGACTCGAAGACGTTAGATCTCTTCAAGATTTGTTCTAGTTAATCCGAAGATGATAAATCTCTTCTAGATTCGTTTTGGTTAATCCAAAGTGGATAGATCTTTTCAAAATTAGTTTCAAAAACTAATTTAATTTTTCTAAATATCTCTTTGCAAAGACTTTTAAGATTATTTTTTCTAGGACTGAAGAATTTTTTAGATAGCAACCGATTGGTATGCTTACATAGACTCCTAATATTCACTTATTCAATCAGTAGAATTTTACCAAAGGACTATGATTGTTCTTCTTTCTTTTTTCCTCTTTTCTTCTTTTTATTTTTTTTTTCTCTTTCTCTAAAATCTCCTAAACTTTTGAGTTTTATAGCCACGCTCATGCCTTGAATTTACTTTGTTGATACCAAATTTCAACTTCCACTCTTCATGACTTCTGAATGGCAATTCTCTTTTTGAAATAAAAAAATTAAATTATTAAGAACATTCGATTTCTTTCTTTTCTGGTGATTTAGATTCATAGGTAAGGATTTGGTGTTTAAGTGTATAAAGCTAAGAAACAAGCGTTTATTGGTCAATGACTATCCAAATTAAAAACATTCATGGATATCAACTTTACCTGTAAACAATGAAAAATTAACCACAAACTTATTCAAGAAAAATTGAAATCTTTATTGAACTTAGTTTTCATGGATAATATAACTTGACTGCGTCTAAATTTACTAGTCCCCTTAATTTTGGGCCATCCATCTTTGTCAACACTAATGTACCTCCTGATAATACCCTTTTCACTTCATAAGGGCCTTCATAATTTGAAGCAAACTTGCTCCTAAGGTCTTTTGCATTTGGCAATATTTTCTTCAGCACCAAGTCTCCTTCTTTGAAGTGCTTCAGGCATACTTTCTTATTAAAAGCTCAGATCATTTGTTGTTGATAGCATTGATCATGATATATCGCTGCAAGCCTCCTTTCATCTAAGAGGTTTAAATGTTCCATCTGCTTCTTTACCCACTTTGCTTCATTGAGCTGAGTTTGTACCAATACTCGAAACGAAGATATTTCTACTTCTACTGGTAGTATTGCTTTGGTTCCATACACCAATGAATACGGTGTCGTACTAGTAGAGGTTCTAATTGAGGTTCTTTAGGCCATGAGAGCAAAGGAAAGCATCTCATGTCAATCTCTATAAGTAATCGCCATCTTCTCAACAATTCTTTTGATATTCTTATTAGTGGCTTCAACTGCCCCATTCATCTAAGGTCAATATGTAGTTGAGTTTCTATGATTGATCTTGAATTGGTTGCACACTTCATCCATCAACTTGTTGTTCAAATTTGTCTTATTGTCTGTAATAATAGACTCGGGTGTTTGCAATAATATTTCTTTTTAAGAATCTGACTACCACTTCTTTGGTCATTGTAGCATATGATGTCGCTTCCCCCACTTGGTAAAATAGTTAATCACAACTAGAATGAATCGATGCTTGTTTGAAGTTGTTGGCGAAATTGGTCCGATCATATCAATTCTTCACATCGAGAAAGGCTAAGGAGTCAAAAACATATGCAATTCTTGGGGAGGAGCATTGATTTTATTAGTGTACACTTGACACAGGTGATAGTGCCTCACGTGCTTGATACAATCCAATTCTATTGTCATCCAAAAATATCCCATTCTCATGATCTTTCTGGCTAACATATACTCATTCTTGTGAGGACCATAAACTCCTTCATGCACTTCTTTCATCAATTTCTCAACTTCTTCTTCATCTACATACCTTAGCAGCATTGCATCTAGTGATCTTTTATACAACGTGGCCCCACTTAATAGAAAACGAGTAGCCAACATTTTTAAAGTTTTTCTATCTTTTCGATCAACATCTTTAGGAAACTTCCCTGTTTGAAGTAACTTTTTGATATCATGATACCAAGGTTCTTTTGTTCCCTTCTCTTTAACTGCAAGGCAAAAAGCTGGTTTTTCTTCCACTTCAATCTTTAAGGGCTGAATTTCTATCCCATCTGTGACTTTCACCATTTGACATTAATGTTGCCAATGCGTCGGCAAATTGATTTTGGATTCTTGGAATGTAAGTGAATGAAATCTTTTGAAATTTTTCAATTAGCTTTCCTAAATGTTCATGATAAGGTATTAATTTCTCATCTTTCTTCTTATATTCTCCTAAGATCTGGAGAATTATAAGAGAAGAATCTCTATATACTTCCAACTTTTGTATTTCCATATCTAATGCCATTTTGAGCCCTACAATGCAAGCTTCGTATTCTGCTATGTTATTGGTTTGTGGAAATGTTAATCTTGCTACCATATGGAAATGGTTACTCTCAGGTGATACCGATACTGCTTCTATCCTACACCCAAACACGTTGGCTACTCCATTAAAATATATTTTCCATCCTAATTTCTCATCATTCAATTCATTCGCCATCATCATATTTTCATTAAGAAATTGTGCTTTTGAATCATTATCCTCATTTTCTAATGGATATTTTGCCAATTAGTTAGCCATCGCCTACCTCTTAACTGAACTCTAACTTACGTATTTGATATCAAATTCAGAGAGTAGCATCTCCTACTTTGATATTCTCTTAATCAACATTGTTTTTTTTGCTAAATACCTCAACGGGTCATGTTTTGTCAACAACTCTATTGAATAATGAGAGTGTACTGCCTGAGCCTATATATCACCCATACTAAAGCACAATACGTTCTTTTCACCTCTGAGTATTTTTGTTCGTCTTCCGTAAATTTCTTGCTCAAGTAATATATAGGATGCTCTTTTCTTCTCATTTAATCTTTTTACCCCAGCATACATCCCATTGATTTAGGAAGGATCGTTAAGTAGAGAATCAATTGCCGTCTCAGTGTAGGAGTGACCGATACAGGAGAATTCATGAGATATTCCTTCATTTTAGCAAATTCTTGCTCACACTCTTCATCCCGATCTATTGTTGCATTTTTCCTGAAAAGTTTGAATAATAGCTTGTATTTATTAGTTAGCGGTGATACAAACCGAGCGATGTAATTCAACCTTCCCAAGAGTCTTCGAACTTCTTTTACAGTCTTTAGTGCTGGCATGTTTACGATTGCCTTGACTTTATTTGGATCTATTTCAATTCCTTTTCTACTAACTACAAAACCCAATAATTTACCTAAAGTCACTCCAAAGGTACACTTCTCTAGATTCACCTTTAGTTGAAACTTCCTCCATCGTTCAAATAATTTACGCAAAATATCCACATAATTTTCATCCTCCTTGGATTTAGCGATCATATTATTCATGTAAACCTTGATTTCCTGATGCATCATGTCATGAAACAAAGCTACCATAGCACGTTGATAAGTTTCCCAAATGTTCTTCAACTTGTAAGGCATTACACAATAACAAAACGTTCTCCAAGTGGTAATGAAAGTGGTTTTGATTTTATCTTCTTCTGCCATTTTAATTTGATTATATCCCAAGAAACCATTCATAAACGAGAAAAGATGATTCCCAGCTGTGTTATCCACTAATACATTAATATGTGGCAAAGGAAAGTTATCCTTTGGTATTGCATGGTTTAAATCATAGAAATCTATGCAAACCCTAACTTTCCCATTTTTCTTCAACATTGGCACCACATTGGTTATCCATTTAGGGTAATCTGATACTTCTATGAACCTAACTTCTAGCAACTTCTTCACTTCTTCTTTTATCTTGAGGAGTATATCCAGCCTAAATCATCTAAGATTTTGTCTTTCGGTTTTATTTTCTCCTTGGTTGCCATTTGTGAACTATAATAGATGAATCTAAGCCGGGCATATCTTCATAAGACTAAGCAAATATGTTTAAGTATTTTGCTAACAATCGTATCAACTCTTGTTTCTAATTACTTGTTAAATTACTGCCAATTTTCGAGTTTCATGGATTTTCCTCTATCCTTAGGTTAATCTCATCCATCGTTTCGACAATAATCACTCTACCATATTCATGTCGACGCCAATACTCTTGAATTTCATTTGGAGTCTCAATATCATCTTCGATGTCTAACTTAGTAGGGCTGAAGGTGATATTGGTACTTTCATCGTTTACATGCATGAGATATCCATTACGTTCATCGTTTTTATTGGATTTGAAGAATAAAGGAAAAAAGAAAAAGGACAACAAATAAATAATAAAGAAGAATTCATAGAAAGAAAGGAATGAATTTTATTGAATGAATGAATTCAAATTGTGTGAAAGGAAAAGTCTAACTAATCGGATTAATTATTGAAATTGAATGTTCCTAATTAATCTAATTTTATGTTTCTAAAGAGACCTATTAACGGGAATGGGAAACCAGCTGTATAGGGAAATTGGTATGCCAATATCTTCCTTCTCGTCTGGATCGATGCTACATTGCTAAGTTAAGACCTTAGATAGATTGGCTACTTTGGGTTCTTGAACACCAGCTAGTGTTGGGAATCTTTAGCGGATGTCTAAAAATTCCATGTGAGCATGGTACAACTAATCTCTTCTCTTGCTTTTAGTTCTAGCCTTCATTTTCTAAATCTCCTCTTCAATGGGCTCATACCTAAGCCCAAATGTTCTAATATGCTACTTAAGCTGTTTCAAGCAACCCCGTGCCCCTTGTCTTAACTCTTTAATCATATTGACTTTGTTAAAAATTTGTAATCCTAGCTCCTCTAATTCTTTACTTCCAATATATAGAATAGTCGTCTTTTTGTAAATCTCATAGTCTTGCTCCTTAAGAATAGCAACCAACTGCCCATTGGCTATGAATTTCACCTTTTAATGTAGATTGGATGGAATTACCCTTGTTGAATGAATCTAGAATCTTCACAACAGAAGAATGGAAGTTCGCGGTATATCTATAACTTGAAAGGGAATAGTGAACACCTATAGACCAATCTCAACTTGTGACCTAATTTCTCCGATTATCTCTCTTTTTGATCCATCCAAAGCCCTTACTGAAATTGAGTTAGGCTTTATCTCAATTGCATCCACTTTAAGTAGATTTAGTGTTGCCAAGAGACACACATTCAATGAAGACCCATTATCCATTAGAACCCAAGCAACTACTTTCCCTGTACACTTAAACACTATGAAAAGGAGCTTTATGTGCTGGTCTCCTTCTTCACTTAGTTCATTTGGAGAGAATGAAATCTGATCTATTGCAAATATCGAGTTCACCACCTACCCAGCTTCTTAGTGGAAATCCCTTTAGGTACTTTGATATCTTTCAGAATTTTGATTAAAGCTTCCTGGTGAGTATCTAATGACAATAGCAAGCCTATTAGAGAGATCCGGGTTGGTACTTTGGCTAACTGATCCATTATCTTATATTCGTTGGCTTTTACTATTTTCTTGGCAACATTATGATCTTTATCATCTATATCTTTAAAGATCTTTCGTGGTACCTCTTCTATAGTAAACTTCCTCTTAGCTTCCTCATTTTGATCATAGACTCATCTTCAGCGCGTGAGCTCACTGACCATAGGTGATGAGGCCCTAGTTGTCTGATTCACCGTTTGGTAATCCAAAAGTGCTACTTTATAATTCTCTAGGACTATTGGGACATTAAAAGCAATTTTCTTAAGCTTACCCAATTCTTCAACCTTCTTAGTCTTCCCATAATACTAAAAAACCAATGACTTAGGCCTATCTCCAATTATTCCAACCATCTCAGCCATCTTCTTAGCTTCTGCAATAAGCTTGTCTTCTTCTTCAAATTCTGGACCCCATTCAGTGGGTGGTTTATTAGCATATATGGTGGGTGAACCAGCATAATCCACCAATACTCAAACTTCCTTAACGGTTCTCCTATGGTGTCAACCGTCGGGTCTCCGGCTTCATACCTTTCTCTAAGATCCTTTTGAGTACTTCTCTTTCATAGTTTTGAAATCGTTATAGCCATAATATCAGCTTTCTTTATCTTCCTATCCTTCAGCAGTTGATATATTGTTGGCTTAGTTCGAGTTCTATCCTTGAGATTCATATTCTATAAGTATCTGGCTTCCCTCAAATTCTAAGTTATCTCCTTAATGGTGATGGGGAGATTGTCTAGATCAATCTTTAGTTCAAAAACTTTAGCAATAATCACATCGATCGAATTTCCATGATTTGGTAAAGGGTTGTTACCCACATTGGGAGTGGGAGTCTAGATGAAATCTAATTGAACCAATTTGGTGTCAATAAGATCCTGGATCTTATGTTTGAGTCTCCAACATTGATCTGTAGAGTGCCTCACTTTCCTTAGATGATAATCACATCGAAACTTTGGGTTATAATCCTTCGATCTTTATCCTTCCCTTGGTATTTCAAACATCAAGAGATTTTCCTTCCTTAATAGTGCAAAAACTTGGCTTAGAGGAATGGGAATATATATGAACTGTCATTTTTGTAGGTAGTTGTTCTAATTTGGACTCAGCAAGGGATTAGATCCTCTAGTCATGGTTACTACAGTTATGGGTTTGATAAGGTTGCCGATATTGACAACGCTTACAGTGGCTTTTTTGGTTTTATTGGGAAATCTTGGGGAAGGTATCTTCTTCTTAGTTGCTTCAAGATTAGGAAGCCTCCCAATAGCAAAAGCTTCCTCAATTTGGCACCCTGAGGCTACAATTTTTGTAAAGTTGGAGGCAGGGTGCCTAATAAGATGTTGGTAATAGGGGCTTTCAAGAGTATTAATGAAAGTGAAGGTTAGATCCTTCTCGGTTAAGGGTGGAGTCACCCTAGCTGCCATACCCCTCCATCTCTGAGCATATTCTTTAAAGTTCTCATTGGCCCTCTTTCATAGATTATTCAAATCCCACGTAGACAGAGCCACTTCGATGTTGAGCTTATACTGGTTGTAGAAAGCTCGTACTAACTTATCCCAAGTATTGATCTCATGCAGATCCAGTTGGGCATACTAAGTTAAGGCAGGTCCAGTCAAACTATCTTAAAAAGTCTACACCATCACCTTGTCATACTTTGTGTATTTTCCCATTTTCTTGATATATAACCTAGTGTAGAGCTTTAGGCAGCCAGTCCCATCATATTTCTTGAATTCGGGCACTTTAAATCTTTTTAGGAAGTTATCGTCTTCATATGTTGTCAAGTTGATTGGTCCCATCTGTTCAAACCTGTTAACCATTTCTAAGGTTTTCATCTTTTCGGTTAACTTCTACATAAACTTTCTTTCCATCTTTTAGTGTTTCTCTTCAATCTCCTTCCTCCATACCTCAGCATTAAGGGTTGAGTCTTCATCTTCCAGTTTTGGGGGAGGGGTGGTTTTTGCATTCCGATTTAGGTTGACTTGAGATCCTTATCTATCGTTAAGAATCCCAATAGCTTAAGTGAGAGCTCGGCCATCTTATTCATGCTTTCCTATAAAGTTGCTACACTCGGGTCGAGCTTGGTTGGACTGATATTTCCAGTACTCTGAGTTAACATCCTGGCTTTAGAACGAGTGAATATCAAGCTTCTAGTTGAGCTGACTCATTTCGATGCTATCTTCGAAATCTTACGCGAAAACCCAAGTTTTAGACTTTTTGGTGAATTAAGGATTTTTTTTTCTTTTTGTTGTTCTGCTGTTTGCCTCTTTTTGTGTGTTTTTTTTAATTTTCTTTTTTCTTTTTATAAAAATAATCAACTAAACAAATAAATAAATAATAAAAATAATATGTAAGAGATTGCGCAATTAATGAAAATTTTATTTACTAAAGTTGCAAATTTATTAATCATAAGATCCAACTTATACAACAGACTAAAAGAAAAGAGAAGAAAAACTCCTAACTAATTTTTCTAAAAACTTAAATCTTATATTTACAAGAGCCAGTATATCTGGCTGGGATGGGCTTCATCAACTTCTCTCATAGGTCTTTGTACCATAGCATCCCTTTCTCAAATCTTGCTCCTTAAGAATTGATTTTCCTCTAACAGTCTCTCATTTTCCAACTTTAACTCTTCAATAATTCTCTTACTTTCTTGGAACTGGGCTTTAACTCTAGCCCGTATGGTGTCTTGGTAGGCTTGCTCAATAGGTGAAAGATGTGTTGGTTTTAGCTCGTGTTTGAATAGGTCTGGAGCTTCATATTGTTTCTTTCTAGTCTTCTCCAACTGATCATAGATGAATTGCTTGGTGGATCGGTATTCTCCGACTTTGCCCCTTAAAGTTCCTATATTGACTATCTTCTTGACTTCTCTCCGTTCCTACAACTTCACGAGTTCTGCTAGTTATTGAATCAAAGTAGTCGTGGGTGGACAATGATCTTGATAATTCATTATGATAATGCCCAAGGAGTCTCTATAAACTATCTCTTGAAGTGGACCTAGCTGTCTGATGACATAAGTTAGAAAATATCCTGTATAACTTGTAAAATCGATAAGGGAGACACTGACATAGTCAGCACATCCTAAGACGGCTTGAATGTAATGGCTCCATCTAGCTGTCCACATAAAGTTTACGGATTGCATTTTGCTGATAACTGACACCCATCCATTAAACTGAGCTTCCTCTGGTACCTTGAGGTGGTGGGCAAAGTCGTCAATCAAGTTCATATTTTTGGTTAATGACTCTTTGAGAAGATTTTCTGCATCCCCCTGCATGTGATTGAGAAACCATACAGCAAGGATTGTAAGGTTAGCCATAAAATAACCATGCCCCCTACTTTTTCAGGTAGGAGAGTGTCCTGAACTGTTTTGCTAATAATACCGGTATATAGGATTTATTGGTTAGGAATTGAGTTACTAACTTGGCAACCCTATAACAAACTTGACCAAACCTGACAGGAAACGACATTGTCCCGAATATTGCTATGATAGAAGCATTTACTCTCTTTTCAACCCAAATTCATATCCTTTACAAAAGATCTGATGATACTTTTAATAAGTGTCTAGGCTTGAGAATCACTATACTAATCTTAAGATACTGAGACACTTCTTGCCTTCTGAAGATAAGAACGATGTTAGGGTCGACTTTTTGACTCCTAGTAAAGTCATGAAAGCTTTCTCGAGTCAGACTCTGAGATCTGGGATGGTTATGCTTGCTTCAAGAGGCAAGGTGCTAAGTAACTGTGAGTATTCTTCTATAGTGGGTATCAACACATGTGGGCTGAAATTGAAAGCTGCAAACTCTAGGTCCTAGTAATGGATAAGGGCTTGAATTAAAGGCCAGTGGAGCTAGACCTACATAAGGGATATGACTAGCTGATCTTCTTACGAATGTGATCTTGCTTAGTAGGCAGAAGCTGGTTCAACTAATCTCTCAAGATAGCCTTAGGGAAGGATTACTTGTCTAACTGGACTCCATGGACGAGCTTTAGATTGACATTACCTTGACTTTCCATATCTATATTATAAAAAATATATAAATAAAATGAAATGTAGCAATTATTTATAATAAGACCACTAAATTTAGAAAAAAGTTGGATATGATATTAATAATTTTGCAGCTTTTTCAAAAATTTTCTTAAAAATTACGTAGCCTTTCACCGACTAAGGAGCAATAAAATAAAAATAAAAATAAAAATAAAAAACATATAAAATAAGGAAATAAAATATTTACAGAGAAACGAACATAATCTAACATATAAAAACTGTAATATGTTACACACATATGCAATCGAATTAGTAATTAATAAATTATAGGAAGTATGATGAATCCGCGGTCAAGGAGCACCCTTATATATAAGTAGGTTCAAAATAGGATTTTTTAAAAACATGAAGCTCACGAATACTTATATATCTAAGGGTTACTGGTTGTTTTTTTTTTTTTCAATTAATTTCCCTTTTTTTAAAAAAAAAAAAAGTCAAATCGACTGTAGATTAATTAAGCTTTCCCTATAATTTAAAAAATAACTATCCCTTTTTTTTTTTAAAGGATGATATAAGAGGGTAGGGTTTACGGGTCTAAGGCTTTGTAACTTCAAGGCTTTTTGTGGAGAAACCTAATGGGCTACATTGAAGCTTGAGTAGGCTCGCCTATTACCGTCAGATGGGGGTAAAGATCCTAGCAACCTGAAGGTTACATAATGGCGGCCTATTCTAAGTTTCTAAGGTAGCTCAGGTCCGACCACATTTAAACACATAGATGTTTAATAAACCCCCCCCCCCCCCCCCCCCCCCCT